>OY365820.1:18182805-18462805 GCA_959347315.1 Bimastos eiseni
AAGTCAAGGAATACATTTAAGCAGCCTTGGATGACACCTGCCCTACTAAAATCATGTAAAAATAAGGCAAAACTTCACAACGCTTTTGTGAGAAACCCAACACCTGCCAATAAAAGCAAGTATATAGCTGATAGAAATAAGTTTAAAACGTTACGAAAAAATGTGAAAGAAATTTCTATGTTTCGGAATTCACAAAGTATAACAACGACCTTAAACAAACCTGGCAAACAATTAAAACTATATTAAAAGTGAAATCTTCGCACTTGCCAATTAAATCCATAATCTCTGGTAGTGTTGAATTGATGGATGCTAAATTGATTGCTGAAAAATTCAATAACTATTTTACGAGCATAGCTCAAGAACTTGTTGACAAGATACCATCCTCTCTTGCATCCTTTTCTGAATACCTTGGTCCACCTCAACTTAGTTCTTTTGCTGTCCATCCTGTTACTCCTGACGAGTTACTCACGCTCGCCCGGTCTTTGAAAAATACACACTCTTCTGGACATGACGACATCAATCTTTAGTTACTCCTTTACTGAACCTGATCGCTAATCCATTGACTGATATTATAAATTGCTCTCTAACTACTGGCACTGTTCCTTCTCTCTTGAAAATAGCCAAAGTCATACCTATACATAAACAAGGCCCAAGTGAACTCATTACTAATTATAGGCCCATTTCAATCTTGCCTTTCTTTTCTAAATTATTGGAAAAAGTCATGTATTCACGCCTTTCTGACTTTATTAGTAAAAATAACTTTCTTTGTCCACTTCAACACGGTTCCCAACCTGGCCATTCCACGATGATGTCCCTACTAAACCTACAGGAAAACATATCTGCTGCCATTGACCGTAATGAATACTCTATCGGCGTTTTTATTGACATTTCTAAAGCTTTCGATACTGTAAACCATGATTTATTAGTATCAAAATTGGCTAACTTGGGTGTTCGAGGGGTGGCCTTGGCTTGGTTCCAAAGCTACCTAGCTGATAGACACCAATATGTATACTGTAACGGTTCTATATCTAGCAATAAATTAATTAGATATGGTGTACCTCAAGGTTCCATCCTAGGTCCCCTTCTTTTTTTGATCTTTATCAACGACTTGCCTAATGCCTCGAGTTTCCTTCATTTTTTATTATTTGCAGACGATACCAACATATTTGCATCACATGCATCTTATGATAAGCTAATTGCATTAATGAACCAGGAGCTTACTCATGTCAACGAATGGTTTACTGTAAATAAACTGTCACTCAACGTCACTAAGACCAATTATATCCTCTTTGCCTCTCATCGTAAGCATCTTCCTGCCAATGTAGGTGTTCTGAGTATAAATAATATCCCCATTCCCAAAGTCATCTCAGTAAAATTCCTGGGGATCTATGTAGATCAATATCTTACTTGGAACAGCCACATTGAAATGTTAGCATCAAAAGTAGCCAAAAATATAGGAATAATATCTAGAATTGCCTACCTCTTACCAACTCATATACGCCTTAGTCTATACTATTCCATGGTCCATCCTTACTTAACCTATTGTAATCTTGTATGGGCTTCAAACTACCATGCAAGACTAAAAAGGTTAATCTCTCTTCAAAATAGAGCCCTTAAAGTTATTGTTAGAAACTCTCATCTTGCCTCGTCCGAATATCTCTATAGCCTAACTCGTATACTGGGAATTGAGCAAATCAATCTATTGCAGACCAGCGAATTCATGTATAAACACTTCCATAACCAGCTGCCTTCTATCTTTGATAATTATTTTGTGCCCATAGCCCAAGTGAACCCGTATAAACTACGCTCGTCTACTAATTATAGGCCCATTAAAACGCGTACTAACACCCGAAAATTTTCGATTCGATGCTCTTGTCCTAATGCATGGAATAGAGTTCCGGCAGAACAACGCTGTCTTCCCAACGTCTTTTTGTTTAAACGTAAACTGCGTGTTTACATCAATAACTTAGCACACAGCGATTTTCAAGTGTGATACTGAACAACTGTATTTGTAAATAATGATTGATGAATGCTATTTCGTTTACTTATATCTTGTATGAATTTTTTTTTAGTTAACTAGTTAAGTCTCTTTTCTTAACAAACTTACAGCAACTGAGTGAATTATTATACCGACATCAATCACTTACGTAATGGGTGACCCTGTTAGCGGGACCACGGTCCCTTTAGGGTTTGTCTTCATCCCTATTGATCGCTGGCATTCGTTTGTTTGTATATATAATTGCTGTACATAATGTTCTTACTTTTCTGATGAATTGTCATTGAACAATAAAAAAATACGTGGTTATTGCATCAGAAAGATTTTACTGATGAACAAAGATGCAAGAATAACTTTTTGTAGAATATTTATTTTGTTAGGATTATAATTTCGCTAACTTCACAGATGTTGAGTACCTCTAAACATGTCTCCAAAATTCTAAAAATAATTACTATGAACTTCTCTCATGACAGATAACAAAATGGGAGGGTAACACCGAAGAAATTCAGAAGTTCATTATTGGTATCATCCTACTCTATATCCTTTTTAACTCCTGGATGTCATTTAATCGCCACTCTTTTAATGCTTCTAAGACTCAATTTGTCTCGTTTGGTGCTCCTCAGCAATATCACTCTCTTTCTCGGTAAGTGTTCGTGATCTGGGTGTTACCATTGATAGTCCGCTTACTTTTGTTGAACACATCTCTTATCTCACACGATCATCCTATTTTAATCTAAGGCGTCTCCGCGTCATTCGTATTCCTGTCTCCTCCTCCACCTTCACTGCTTAAGTTCATGCTTAATGTTCTCAAATTGATTACTACAATTCTCTTCTCATTGGTCTTCCCAAGGCTCTACTCTTCTATTCAGTCAGTACAGTCGCTTTCCCTGTTTCTCTCGCAGCTCTACCTTTATTTTAGCTTCCTCTCCATGCTCATATATAAAATTTAGAACTGATGACATAGCCAGAGGACAGATCAGTAATAGAGCACTTTGTATAACATTTCCGTCGTTCGCTCCTTATAATCGACCGGTTATGTTTCTGAATTTCACTAATTCGTCTCTAGCAGATAAGATAAGGTTGGGATGTGTTGCAATTGGGAGGAATTAACACGACAGGCACACCTCTTCTTAAGGATATGTATCGAGATGTTTTCGACAGATAAAGGTCTGTGCTTTACGGCTTTGCAATTGCGGATATTCTGTTCGACGATATCCTCGTAAAGACACTTTTGGAGGTCCAAAGGAAACTGATATACTTGAATAGCAATGTCTTAGTGATGGATAGACGTACACACGTCGACGTAGATTTGAATAAAACTGTTTTGATCGAGGAGTTCGACAAGTGTCGACATTGCGTATAGAAAAGGAAATTTATTCCCAGCTTACGCTATCGATTATTTATTTTTCACAAAGGAAAGTAGTTTTACAATTTTACGAAATGAAGTTTCAACATCGTTTCCATTGCGGCACATAATCTCCGTCATCTCTCGCACTTCTGCCTTTACTTTTGATGAACTTCATGCCAGTCCGATGAGCGAAGAGGACGACGAGAGGCAGCCGAAAGAGAACGAAGGATAGGGTGACAAATATAGCGTACAGTATGACCCAAACGCTCTGGAAGTAAGGAAAAGAAATATAAACCGATTGCAGACAATGGGTGGAAGCCAGTGTAAGTGATCAGTCATAAAGGTCGGAATACGTGAACGGCGAGGTAAGCTTGCAATCAGACAAGCAACTGCATTTATCACTGATTTGCTATGAAAATGTCTCGAATAAAAATGTCGCACTTTTCATGTCATGGCATAATGCCGTCGTCACTTCGCGACGGTTGGTTACATGAATTGATCACCGTGAGAGACTAGCCCAGCATCGTCCGTCTATCACGTACTGCGCTCATCAGGCTAGTTTCCTTTAGCCCAGTCCACATAAACATGTTGTCAATGCTGGACATTCTAGGTCTTCCGCGATTCCTCTTCCCCTCAACAGGACCTCTCATCAGACAACCGTCAATGTTGTCCCATGGTTGTCTCATAATATGTTCATTGTCCAAGGTAGCTCAGTTTTCGTGCTTGTAAGGGTTGCAACAGTTCATTTCTGGCCGCTTGTTGGTCATCACATGAGTCCAAGAAATTCTCATCATCTTTCTAACGCACTTGTTTTCAAACGTTTGAATGCGTTTCTCCTTTAATTTCTTTAACGTCCAGGCCTCGTAACCATACGTTGCTACTGGCCACACGAGAGCTACAATCGGTTGTAATTTAGCTCAACTGCTCACGGACTAATTCTTCCATTATTTCGTCGATTTGACCATAATCGCCATCCCCATGACCAACCACGATTTCACCTCGGTCACGCATTCCGCATCTTTCGTCACGGTGCGGCCCAACTACACGAAGGAGTTTACTTGCTCGAGTCTTCTGGTACCCACTTC
The DNA here is from genome assembly GCA_959347315.1 of Bimastos eiseni. Lineage (NCBI taxonomy): Eukaryota > Metazoa > Annelida > Clitellata > Crassiclitellata > Lumbricidae > Bimastos > Bimastos eiseni. The sequence goes on from OY365820.1 coordinate 18,187,235, forward strand.
GATATTAAGTATGCCCTCTGGGATAGCCATTGTGTCAGCCAATGTTGATTTAGACACTTGAGGCGCAAGCGGGTGGTGGTGCTTGGAAGGGCTGTTAGGGGCGAATGAGGTGGCAGGTAGAAGGTATTGATAAGACGTTTGATTGCTTGTATTAAGACAGTTGCTGCTCTGACTTCCGAAGGATACGGACGGTCGTTTTATATTTTAATTTGTGTACAGTAGTTTAGGCACTATATTTTATGTTGTTAATAAAGAAAATTGAGAAAACAAGAAGACGTGTCTCGATCCTTATAGTTTGGTAAGCTTAACTGAAGGAAAAGAAAGTTGAAGTTTACACATTGTTATTGTTTTTGAGTCGTTAATCGCTATGTTATATTCTCCTGCAGCACTTTCAACAAGATTCATAAGCACTTGTAGTTCTTTCGATGACGTGGCTAACAGGACGATGCTGTCGGCGGACCTAAGATTGTTGATAGTCTTTCCGCCGATTATGAATCCTCCGGGAAAGTCATCTAATGCCTTTTGCATCACTTGCTCTGTCAGAATATTGAACAAGCACCGGAAGAGGCTGCCATTGTTGTCTGTATAAGTTCCTTAGTAGTTGGACCAGCTGAGGCGGGAACCCATATCGAGCATATTTAACCATAGTTGGTCGTGTCGGACCATGTTAAATGCCCTAGTAAAGTCAACAAAGCAGAGGCACAGCGGTTGGTTTCTTTCCCATGCTTTTTCTAGAGTGATTATGAGATTCTGAGGAACAAGCTGGATTTAGGCCAAAAGAGGCACACGTGATCAGTTAGTAATCTTATCACGTGTGCCTCTTTTTGGCCTAAGTCCAGCTTGTTCTTGAGCAATTTCTTCCTCGAGTTTAGACTGCATGCGCTCTAGAATCACTCGCAGCAGAATCGTGCTTGCGTGCGTGACCAGTGCAATAGTCCAGTAATTTCAACACTGGAACAGATCGCCTATCTTGGGAAGAGGAATGAATGTTGATTGTGTCGTTTCTTCCGGCCATTCTCCTGTCTTGCACACTCCCCCACAGAGCTAGCTCATGTAGTTTGGTCATTGTCATGATTCTCTTCACCAAACCTCAGTGGTTCGGTGGCCACGTCATCCGGTTCTGGAGCCTTTCGTGCTGCCGACTTCATTACTGTTCGCCTAATCTCTTAATTCAATTAAGAAGTCGCATTTAAGAAGTCGCAATTGAAGAAATCGTCTAAACGAAAAATCGACTGTCGCAATATTGCAACTAAATAATCGCATGCTAATAAAGTCGAATAGGTTTCGAACATTCATGGATTCTCTGCGAGCAAAGATGTTTCCTTCATCTCACTCTGAGCATTCAGGACGCAGCATTCAAAGTAGATAATTCGTGCATTAGTTTCAAAAGACCGCCTGGAAACGCTTACCTCACACAATAATATTATTAGTAACTGTGACATTTCTAAATATTAAGACGCTGGATTGATGGCGAAAAATCGTGACTAAATAGAAGCAGGGCTGTTTAAAAAAATAACATGTAAATAACACTGGGAGCTGGGTTGATGAATAATGTTTTGCTGAGAAGGAAGTAAGAAGGATAAAAAGATTTGTTTTCAACTAGAAGCTGGATTGATGAGTAGAATTATGTCTAACTAGAAACTGAATTGATTAGGCTAATTCTTGCTTAAATGGAATTTGGATTGATGGAAAAAACTCCTCGTAAAAGAGAAGTTGTAATGAGGAAAAGAATCCATTAAAATTGAAACTGGATGGACATGAGAATGCCACTAGTCTTTTAATTTATCCAGCTTCTAGGTGGACTAATATGTACTCATCAGTCAAGCTTCTACTTAAGCAGTATTCGTTTGATAGTCCCCATTTCCATTTAAACGGCATTCTTTTCATCATTCAAATTTCCATTAATCGAGAAATCTTTTCATCAATCAAGCCGCCAGTTAAGCATGATTCTTTTTGTCAATTAAACTTCCAGTTACACGGAACTTTTTTAATCGATCCGGCTTCTGTACAAGCATAATTTTTTCATCGAAATTACTTCAGTTAAACAGAATTCTTTTCACTGATCCCGTTTCTACTATCGACGTTCACGACGCTAAACCTGATTTGGTATTGAGAATAAATTATGACTCTATTAATTGATGTAGGTAATTTGCATAGCAAAAGTACATGTTACCACCTCTTGTATTATGTTTTATTCACTATAAAACTAACAACACTAATTAAATGATTACAATTAAGTGCGTTTGGTTGTTCTGATTTGTGATTTTTTTATGTGCGACTATGTTTCATGTAGGCCTACGTTATACCTGCGACTTTATAATTGTACGGTTTATTTAGTTGTGTCATTTTGACAGACGATAACAATATTATCACAATGCGATTTTTTCACATATACGACTTCTTTAATAGCAACTTTCTGATTGCGCCGTTTTTACTCCCGACATTTGTTTGCGATTTTTTAATTGTAAACCTTGACAGGTGAGATTTTGGAAGACAAAAGTAGCTTGTTACAGTAATTTAATTCTGTGCACATAAAAGCATGTGCCATGGAGGCCAATGGCTCGAAGACGTCGTAGGTGGTAGAAGCTAGACCGAGATAAATTAGGTATGTGTTCAGCAAAAGGAGTGGAAGCCAGTGTAAGTGCTCGGCCATGAAGATCAGGATACGCGAGAAGCAAGGAGGGCGGATAATCAGACGGGCAACTGGATCTAGAGTATCGTTTGAAGAGGTAACAGGCGAGGTTTCGGAAGACCAATAGTAGCCATTTGCACCAGTATATATCTGAGCAAACAAAGCGCGAACTTTGTGGTACACGCTTTTGTTTGCTCACGCATTAATTACTGACAGGCGGCATGAAAGCTCGAAAAGGTCATAAAAACTAGAAATTTTCATGTTATGGTAAGGGGCCGTCCATAAATGACGTAGAGAAATGTTGGACGAATTCTGACCCCTACCCACTCGTCACACCTCGTCAAGCAAATGATTACTCCCTCGAAGATGACGTGACAAAGCTCTAACCACCCGCAAAAACCAGTTGAACACAGAGCTGTTCGCAAATGACTTTAAGATTATAAAAAGTAGACCCCTTTAGAACTTGTAAAAAGCCTTAAAACTATATAGTAGAACGGAAAAAATGGAGAAATGTTAATAATTGCCCTCATTATGCATTCCACAAGATGAAAATGTTTAATAACACTAACTTGAAACAGTAACTTGAAGTAATAAACTTTATACTTTTCCATTCTCGGATGCAGAAGCACATTGCTCCTTCTTGGAATAAATAGGGAGAGCTTATATCTCATCATCCTGGGCAATTGATATTTAATTCCGATCCAGATCTCCTTCGTCTATCCAATCTACACTAATTGCTTCGTTTGCGCATGAACCACTATTTCACGTAGCCGACTTGCAGCGACTGTATGTGGCCTGATGCAGTTTGGCGGAATATTAATTTTGATTCCTGCCTGTGTGTTACAGAATGACTCACTCACTTCCAAAACTCCAAAATTGACACCGAGCGCACAAGTAAACAATCCAAAAATTAAGTGTGCAATAATCATTATTAGTGTTATAAAATTGTGGTAACAATTGCTGCCAATTAAATGGAACGTGCTTAATTGAGTTAGTTTTAATGAACTTACGCATTTTGATGTTATGATGTGACGTCAAATTTTGTCGACCCTCCCCTCGTCACACATCGTCCTAGTGTATCACACCCTCACTCCTAGGCGCCTGACGTCACTATGGACAGCCTCTAAGCCGTAAACCCACTTTGATGATCGTGGCAACCGAAATGTAATAAGGAAAGCACATAATAATGAAATCAATCAAGCATTAAAATGTCTAACGTAAGTTGGAGGGGCCACCTGTGTGAGCCATAAACTCAGTTGGAGAGGCACCTGTATAAGCCGTAAACTCAGTTCGTGGGCTGTGGCGGCTCCACAGGGAGGGCCAGGGGGCCATACCCCCCAACTGAGCCTCTGCCCCTCACTAGCCCCCCAGATTTTGGCCGATGTGCTGTGAAATATGGTGTCATTTAAATTTTATATTTACCTTCTCAGGCGTGATGTATGATGAAATTCAGACTTATTGTTTCCAGAGCACTCTCAAAGGCACAAAGTACTTTCCTGTGTAACGAAATCTGAAATTTCTCTGAACATTCTCACAGGATCACCTGCTTACTTGCTTAGATTTTTTAGATATCGTCAGGGATCAGGCAATAGAATAGGAGTCAAGGAGTCTGTATACATGTAGTTTCAATTCCTGTTGATAGGACAAAGGATATTAGTCGCAGAAACAACTATTCTTTGTAATACGATTTTGCCAACAAGAAAGTGAATATTTTATAGATTTCGAATCTGCAATCAGATTAGATGCAACGTTATTGTCATGGCTTATTTCAATGAGCAATGTTAATAAGAGTCTCCAGCAGTTTGATGGCAGTTGGAGGGCATTAACCATTTATTTCCATTGCCACCCACTTTAATTGAATGTAATTTCAGTTAATGCATCTATGTCAGACATAAAACTGCCTTTTTCAAAGCAAATAAAGATGAAACAGAGGTCTTTGCAAAGGCAGAAGAGGAAAGTAGTAATTGTTAAATTGACCCAGTATTAACCAAGCAACGTGTCCGACTGTCCGTTTTTTCAGCTCGGCAATTGATGAAACTGTGGGACAGCGTTCTCAAGTAAACACATAAGCCATATTTAGGCAGAACATTTCTGAACTATGGATAGACCATTCTCTGGCCATTCAATTACTGCTATGACAGGCATTTATGCCAAAACATAAGTCTTTCCTGAATTAATTATGATAACATTGTGTCTGTTGCACTTTGTATGACTAATGTTGAAGACCTCAACGATGAAATTCTCCAAGTTGGGCGTCTGTTAAGGCGTGCATGTTTATGTGCAACCAGGCAATATGACCACAATGATATTTCTGGCTCCTATTCTGGAACCATGCAAACTTTCTTTTTATGAAATGTAGGCTACAGACTGTCGAACATAGCCATTGTTTTACCAGTAACATCAACATCCTGTCAGAAATGTTTTCTGCTCTGAAATCAATTAAAACATTATCTACGAAGCACTATGTCTGATATTCGTCTAAGTAGTCTGACAATGTTGTCGATTGAATCTGTTCGTGTAGAGTCCATTATGAATTGATCCCTTCTGGATCAGTTTGACTCTTGACATGACAATCTTAAACTTACTTTTCATTAAGTGTATGTATCGTGCACAGTTAATGCTTTACTTTTAAAAAAGTCATTCTATTTACAATTATCTAGAGGTCGTTGATTTGAAAAATTCATGCTGCTCTATGATGCATATACATGTATCTGGTCAATGTTATTCAGTGTGGAACTCTGTTTTGACAAATTCTGGTATCCAACTGGCCCCCCTCCCGGGTCCTCGGCCCCTCCTCGGACCCCCCCCCGGGCTCGATGGAAAAATCTAGAGCCACCACTGTCCTTGGGACATTGGTAGGGCCCGTGGTTTATGCGATTATGCGATTTCGCATAATTTTGCATAAATTGGCGGTTTTCGCATACATTTTTTTAAAGTTTTTGCAAATACATAGGGGTCGTCGGCAACATCCTCTAAAATCGACTGCATAAAGTTAGGAAATTTCGGTCAGTGTCAACTATTATAATTGGCTTATCCAGGCTATAGTTAATAGCCTTTGGTGCTATAGTTTACCGGCCACACGACGTAATTGGTGATGACTAGGATCCGTGGGTTATGCGATTATGCGGTTTCGCATATTTTCGCATAATTTACGAAAATAATTCACGGGACCCTAGACATTGCACCTCTGGTCCTTCCGTAGAACCGCCACTGACCACAACAAATCGATCGTTTGATTAGAGTTTAGCCCTGGCTGAGATATAACGGTCAAAACTTGGAGTATCACGCCGTTTTTTTAGTATCCGTTCTTAGTCATTTGCTTAAAAAATAATATTTCCGACAAATATTGAGATATTTCGCTAAACTTATCACTGTCACTCCTGCCTTTGCATATTCTTAATATTAGCAACACTTTAATTATATCTAAAGTGGTGTACATCCTTGATGGACTTAACGAGTAATGACCCAGTAACTAGAACCAGCGCTCCATCGTAAAGCTGCAATACATAGGAGTCGTCAGCAACATCCTTCAAAATCGATTGTAAATGTGAAACATTGCCACAAAGGCTAGTAAACATGAAGTGACACTGTGCTACAAGTGTAGCAAGATTAATCTCGCCAAAACGATGTTGTCCTTAATAATTAAAGCACATGTCTGTACCCGATCAGTTAGCGGCATGCGCTTGTCTTTGCCTATGCGACACAGGTTGCTCACATTTAATAGGGGTTTCTTTTATCGTTGTGAATTTTTGAAAATATACTGTGTTGTTTGCATTGTCAACGTTTTTCAGTGTCTGTTCATATGAGTTATAGTAACTCAGAAACTACATCTGTCGCAATTCTTAACTGCAACTGGTCTTAAGATATAAAAAATTCGACATGGCATGCTCTTTTCGTACCCCGTCTAGGCGATGCTGTTTCTACGTCTGTCTCGGAATTATATTACTGCTCGCTATGCTTTATCACCAACAATTATGCGACACGGAAGGAAATATAAACAATGTATATTTCGTTCCAACTGGCTGCAAATATTCGAATCAGGAAGCAAAAATTCGAAACACTCACAATCGATATGGTGTGGTTGAGGTTCTGGCACGTGGATCGCTTCTAGAGCGGATTCGAATCTTCAACGAGGAGCTAGATAAACTCCGACTACAAACTCTTACATCAAGAGGCGCTGACAAATGGAAACCGGTAGCACCTCAACAGGAGATCAAATTGATGTCAACGTCGAGAGATGACTTCATACGACCTCTTGAAAGTTTCTCTCAGCTGCAATTAGTAATGCTGCCTTGGGATACATCGGCGGGAATTGGAAGAAATTATACTTCTCTCAATGACAAATCGAATCTGTTGATACAAAATTACTACGAGTGGACAGCGGATGATCCACTCTGCACCTGGATCGAAACTCCTGGAACTATAAAAGCGAAATATGACGTAACATACAACAGAACGTGTTTTCGCGATATTAAAATAAGCACCAACCCTCAATCAATGAATACGCTTGTTCTTAATGCAAAGCCGATTAACAGCGTACACTACTGGCCTAATGACGGAAAGGCGTTTCCCCCACATTTCTATACAGAACAACCACGAGTTGCTTTCTATTTGTACATAATACGAGACGGGATTGCTACAGATCAAAGTGATGTCTTTAGTGGAGACCTGAAGCTTGTGCAGTATGCGTGCAGTCATCATATTGATACGAAACCACCTTCAAATGCCGAAAAGATTCCAATCTACAAAGAGATTTTTCCAATCGCTCAACACTGGGGTACCGGATATTTTCATCGGAATGTAGAAGTCATTCCAAGACTTTCGCTATATCTAGATTTTCTTAAACGGCATCCAAACATCAAGATCCTAGCTTCAGAAACAGGAGGACGAGCAGCAGAATTAATTAGAATACTTGGCCTAAATGAGAGCAGAATAATTAGTGGAACTTTCAGAGCAAAACTTATTTACTTACCGAGATCAACAATGTGTGGTACTGCAAACGTTCAAGAGATTCAAATACTGTCAAAGAAATATCGCGAGTATATAACCGAAAATTTTCCAGAAGAGCCACGAAATAAAATCATTTTGATTCGGCGATCGGGTTCTCGTAAATTTACAGAGCAAGGAGAGATTGAAAAAGTGGTTGAAGCTGCCGCCAAGGCCTACAATCTGAGCTATGTGATGTTCATCGACAATCCAGTTCCATCTCTGAATGACACTATGCGAATGTTCCATTCCGCAGTAATGGTTATAGCTCCACATGGTGCTGGTCTTACAAACGTCTGCTTTTCAAGGCCGGGGACATATGTTATTGAGGGCGTCTGTAATCTTCCACATGTGAATTTCTGTTTTCAGCGATTATCGTACGTATTAGGTCATCACTGGCATGGAATTCCATCTCGGGGTGGTTGTGAAGGCGTTGTAGATGTGTCGGCTAAAAGCATAAATGAGGCAGTCGTAGATTTTTTGAGCCAGATGAAACTATGATGAATTTTTAAGTTTACTCGTCGTTATTATTTAAACATGTCTATTTTTAAAAATATTTTTTACCTTACGAGGAAAGGTGCATGAATGAGTCTCGGGTTTTAAGGGAAGAATTTTTCTTGGAAGAAATAATTATTTGTCTAAAATATAGAGAGACAGAGCAAACAAATATATGCCATAATTTAATACGACCGCATTCGGGCATTGTTTCACACTAGGACTATGACACTTGTTGGAACTCAGTTTAGAATTATTACAGCCAAATTTTTCACGGTCAAAAATTGAAAACGCAGAATTGAAGCTGTGTTCGCAATCGAAATTTTAACCCAATAAATAAGTCAATAAATGACTATAAGTCTGTAGGCCTAAGTAACCAACAGGCATTCATGCCGATAATGGGTGTCAATATGAATAATTCACTTGACTAACTTAATCGGTCACTCGACTCACTCACTATATTTAGTGTATAGCAATAGAAAAATTGCCAGTTAGCCGCTCACTAATAATGACAATGTATTCATACCTAAAGCAATGAAAGAGTTGCAGGTGGGTCCAATTTTCATGACCCGACCCATCCCAACCTATCCAAAATGCATCTGACCAATGTCCAATATCTGACCCAAACCATGAAGTACATGACGCGACCCAACTTTAGTTCTAATTTTACTAATATTATTTATCGTAAAATTCCAATGTATGTAAAACGCAACATGGTTAGACCGCTACACATAGTAATAATATTGATATCGTAAGCTCATACTTATTAGACGTAGGCCGTCGGGAAAGATATATATTCTTCGTTTCTTCCATTTAGCCTAAACTTAGTTTCTCCATAACTTCATGCAAAAGACTCCCAGATGACCCAATCACTAAGCACTTAATAGTCGGGCTCGTATGTCTCTGCAAGTGCAAACGATTGGATTTCATTAATATATCTACTCTTTTAATGACACATAAACACATTGGTGCTAGGGGTCTGCGGGTGTACCTGTACCTGCGGGTAACCCGCATCCGAACCGTACCCGCGGGTGCGGGTAGGGTACGGGAACGTATTTTACGGATCGGGTCGGGTACGGGTAGACTAATCACGGGTACGGGCATACCCGGTTTTAGGGTTACAATGTCACCATCAAATATATTGGTGAATCTTGCATCATCAAAGACTTAATTACTATTGTAGACACACTGGCACATTCGAAATCCAAGTATATGAAACTCCTCTATATACCTGCATGCAATGCTTCCCCTCCTCTTTGTATGCATGTCAATCGCTGCTTTTCTTATTCCTCTTCCTCCTTTTTTTCCTGCATCGTTGTGTTGATCTTTCTCTACCTTTTCTTCTCCTTCATCTTTTCCTTCTCCTGCTCCTAATTTCTGCTCCTGCTTCTGGTCCTCCTACAGTTCTTTCTCTCCCTCTGAATCTTCCTCCTCCTCTATTTCGTACTCCTCCTCCTACTCCATTTCATCCTCAACTTCATCCTCTTCTTCTTCGTTGTCGTCAAGCTTGTCCTTCTACTTCTGACCGTCTCCTACCATCTTCTATCTTCCACCTTCTAATCCTACTCCTACTCCTCTTTCTTCATTTCTTCCATTACTTCTCAAGTTCCGCACTCTTCTTGGTATCCACGGACGATTCATCCCGGACGGTTCATCCACGGACGATTCAGCCACAGAAGATTCAGCCACGAACGATTCATCCAGCGGACTGTTTATCTAGTGGCAGTGTTGGGCACGAGACCAAAACCTCGAGACCAAGACCGAGAGGTCCAAGACCAAGACCAAGACCGGGTGGTCCGAGACCAAGACCGATGCTATTTTTTATGAGCAATTCAATTTATTAAGACGCTAAAACGGAATACCACGCTTAAAACATTAATTTCATTGCTGAAGAATACTAATCTTAATAATGGTCCAGAAACAGTTTAATCGGCCAGCCTGAACTTTTGCGGGTTCAGCCCTTGGCTTCGACCTGAGAATATCACACTATAAATTACTTACAGTATACGATAGGTATATACTTTCAGACAAGAACAAGTAGATTGACGTTCCGTTTGAATTATGTAGGCGTACTTGTACTCGAATTGTAGGTTAATAGCGACTACACGTAGCCCACCACATAATTATTAGATTGTTCCGAAACCTTCAATTTGTTAAAGCAAATTTTGAAATAGCTGGTGCCGTTATAAAGTCATTTTTTGCCCACAGTAACATGTATATATAGATGATCAACACGTCATAAACCGATAACAATCGCGTAGGGCTTAAACACCGGTGTCTCTAAAGATCGATGCATTCGATACCAAGACCAAGACTGCCGTTTTCCGGTCTCGAGACCGTCTCGAGACCAAGACCGCGGTCTCTAGACCACATCACTGCAAATCAGTACATGTATAGTGACACTGTAATAACTTACCATACTACAGAGTACTAATGTAGTCTATAATGGTCTGATGCTAGTTGCCGATTATTTACTTCTATATTCAATTACAACAAATACTGCAATACCTTTCTAGTAGGGGCTTACATATATCTGTCGTTGTACTAAATGTATTGTTGTCTTTTGAATATCGACACGGCTCTAAACAACCCGAAGAGCTTAAAATTCAGTTTGACAGAATAGTGACATTTTTTATCAAATAAATATATATTTAAAGATGGCAGCCGGCACAAGTCACACGACCATTGTTTACCGAAGATCATGACAAAATGATTATGATGAAATGAGATTAAGAGACTTTTAACCACCTGTGATTTTAATTGAGGAAATTTTGCGTAAATAATATTGAGTTTTAAATAAATTTCAGTTGGAATGAGCAAGCCCTAAATATCATTATACTTACACAACAAATTGCATACAGACTCCACTTATATATGAGACACCACCAAATGGCAACCTAGAGATAAATGAAGTACTACGTTGAAATTAAACCATTGTGGATGGGAACACCCTAAATTGTTTAATGGCAGATCTGCGCGAAGCAATAAGGCAACCGACCTACCGGGAAGGTAAATGGAGTCCGTTTGTAGCCTCACAATAAGAAAACCTCCCAAAACAATAAATCGGCTTTTGCTCTAAGTGTTGCAACATTTAGCTTTTTCCAAACCAGGATTCGGCCTAATTCACTAGAGTGTATCTTGCCATCAAACAAGGTTTAAAAACTTCAACACAATTTTATTGCATATAAGCACAACTGGAACTCCCTTGCAGACTAAGTCTGACAATAGCTTGGCAATCTTTGCAAACCAGGAATGAAATACATGTAATACCAGAATAATTTAGGTATAGGGCCTACTAAGATTACTCGGTCATTGACTCTCTCAAGTCCTGTATGTCGATGAAATCGATTCAAGCGTGTGATCACTACACTTGAATTTATCTGGCTTGGGACAAGTAAACAAATGGCAGATTTTCCTTGGGACACATTCTGCTGTGTTCCCCAACTTTACTTTCGCTACTTCTGTGCGAGACTCTGGCACCATCTTCGACCAAGAACCCTATATCGCCAAGCATGTCAACTCAGTAAGTCGTAATTGTTTCAATCAGCTACGACAATTAGTGCATAGCCATCAAAGCGGTGTTCAGATGCAGGAAAAAAGGACAATAATTAGGAATCATAACAAGAACAATAGTCAACAGAAAAAATGAAATAATTCTCGAGCTTTATAAAACACTGTTCAGACCAAACCTTGAGTACTGTGTACAAGCAATGAATCCATACTTGAATCAAGATATCGAGAAATTAGACAGGATACAATTGGGTCTACAGATATGGTCTGACCAGATATAGGGCCATTAAAAAACCTTCTGGTATATGGCTACAAAGATTTTTTTGTTCGAGGGTGGTAAATGCTTGGAATGATTTAGATGAATAGACCGTTGCAGTGGATTCAAGGAAAAACTGAAGAATTTTGAGTTTTAGAAAGAAGTAGTTAGAAAACGAAGAAAGACTAACGAGTGGTTCATACAGGGATACAATCTACTCAACCCTTATAAAGTGTCATGCTATGTTTATTGCGGGTGATCAACCGCTCGTTCTCTATTAGCGCTGCAGCCACTCTTATTCATGCCTTCGTCACTAGTCGTCTTGACAACTTCTCTACCATAATTACTATATACAATCATTTCAGGATCAGGTAATTGAAGTGGGTCCACCGGTCGGCGGCACGTCTGATAGAAGGCATTATAAGGACAGGCCATATTTCTGCCCATATGCGTGATGTGTTGCACTGGCTGCCCCACGGCGCATTTCATTTTGAATCGCCTCCTTGGTATGGCAGTCCCGTTGGAGGGGCGCTTGCTTACCTTCACTAGCTATGGTGCCCTACTGCTGCCAGTGCTCAGAAGGCCTTCTCGGCGTCCCATTCTCTATTAGCGCTGCAGCCACTCACTCATTGCTATGTTGCAGCCTGGTGCCTTGACTGTTGTGGGCTCTACCACTTGGAATGGGCCTCCTCAGGCCCTCCGGCTTTGACCTAGGAGCTCCCCCTATTCCTCCTACTCTTTTCTTCTCTTTGGCCGTAGTTGGACTGGGATTGCAGCCAGATCCTTGACTCTTCTGAGTAGATTTCTTGAAGGTGTGCTATATCGGGACTATGACCTTTAACTAGATTTTATTCCCTAGCGCTTATGCACGAGGGACGAATTAAGGAGTAGTCCTTCTTTATATAAAAGAAAGGTAGTGTAGGATCGAAACCTTTTTCTGCTGTTGGCTTTCATGGTGAAACATGTTTTTGGCTTGTTGCCAGTTTGTCGGTTTTGTAGTTGCTCTACAGGTTACGATTAAGTCTCATTATATTATCTAGGCTTTTTTAAGCTACGATCACGCCTCGTGTTTGCCTTTATGACCAGCCTTTGTCACAGATATATTTTTAATATTATGCTGTTATTTAATCAGTAGTCCTAATAGACGAAAATCACAGAGGTTTGTAGCCTACATTTCAATTTGTGGAAAAATATGTTTTTGGTGATGCAAATTCCGATTCAGCAAGTGAATTTGGTGTCTAACGTACAGCATCAACTAGTTAATAAGCATGCTTTTATTAATAACATTGTTCTTGAGCGTTTAGATTCTGGTCAAATAGAACAGTTGTTGAGACAACTCCTGCAGTTTCGAAGTGTCTTTTATGATAGACGAGGCCGTACAAATCTTGTTTTTCATCACATTCAACTGATCGATGGGGCAAAACCCATACGTCAATCTCCTTATCGTGACATCCCGAGAAGCTTCAGTTATCAACGAGTTGGAGCATCCCATTTGCTTCCGGAGTCGGAAACCGAAACCACAAGAACTCAATTATTCCACGATTGAGAAAGAGGCGTTTGCGCTTGTGACCGCTGTTGGCGCGTGTACTTTGGTTCTTCTCCAATTACAGTTTATACAAACCATTCTCCACTACAATTCATAAATTCAATGATGAATTCAAATCAACAGTTACTTCGCTGGAGTTTAGAACTTCAGAGTTATTCCTTGGACGTTAGACATCGTCCGGGCAAATGTAACCGTTTACCAGATCTTCTCAGTCGTTATCCTCGTGATTGACTTGTTAAACTGCGAACTGTGATTCGATATTCTACATTACACGTATGCCACGTCCTCGGAGCAGGACGTTTTGGCGCTGATGTCTGATACAATATATAATGTAACACGAAGCATGATCGATGATAATAATAATGCTAAACTGAGAACTAGAACGATGAAAAGAATCATGCCTAAATAGAAGCGGGATGGATATGAAAATTCTATTCACATATTTTATTCATCGTATTCATTCTATTCATCGTGGAACCCTTTTAATCACAACATTTTTATAAATCTTGCTTACAAATTGAATGGCATAATTTTTTATCAATCCAGCTTCCATTTAAGCACGATTCTTTTTGTAAATCAAGCTCCCGGTTTACCAGTATCCTTTTCATTGATCCGGCTTCTAGTTAAACATGATTCTTTTCACCGATGCCTCTTCCACTTCCGACGCTTCTGAGATTTAACATGATTTGCCATGTGGAATAATTTACGACACTAAAGTGTAGATTGCCATATTATATATTTATATAATAAATAATATGCAATATTGTTGTATCAGAGATCTGCGTCAAAACGTCCTGCGCCAAAACGGCTGCTCCACAACGTCACGTACCGCCATGTCCTTTACTAGGCTACATGTATCGATAGTTTTCCAGAAGTTTTCGTTATAATTTGTTTTATCAGACTGTTCACTTGTTCACTTAATCATGCTTGTTATATCGTTCTGTCAGTGATCTTTTTAATTATAGTTTGCTTTATAGCATTAGAATACATTGATTCTATCGTTGCACTCACATTTTATCGAGAACTTGGAAGTTTTCTCTTGCTGTTGTTGGGGTATGTTAAGAGTCTGGGCTTTAGGCAGATATCTGGACTCTAACATTTCACTTGACTGTGTTCTTTAACGCTTATGCACGAGGGAGGAAGGCGTGGTCCTTCTATATATATATATATGTATGTATGTATATATATAGGAGAGGGGCTGTGTAGCATTGACCCCTTTCTCCGCTTTTGGGTTCAATGGTGAAATATGCTTTTGGCTTATTGCCAGTTTGTCGGTTTTGTGGTTGTTCTACAGGTTACAGTTACATCTTCATTATATTATCTATGCTTTTGTTAAACTACGAGCACGCCTCGTGATTGCCGTTATGACCAGCCTTTGTCACTGCTGTATTTTTAATTTTATGTTGTTGTGTCTATGATTTGATTTAAATTATATTTTTATCCCCCGCATGTGCATAATAATAATAATAGTAATTATTATTATTATTATTATTATTATATCCATCTGAGCTATGTATTTAATCTTGGACGGTCCTTTCTCTTGCTGTTGGTAGTGCATTATTCAAGACTCCGACGTCCATTTAGCAACACAACTGCAGATGGTTTGTTGGATGGAACCTTGGAATATATTTTGACCGGGTTTTCAAGGGTTTCGCGATTGACACAAGTTGTACATGTATCTAGTATTTGCGAGTTTCCACAGTTCCGTCGTGTTGCTCAAGTCTAGTTAAGACCTAACCGTCCTCACGGAGGTTGGCAACTTTCAGTTATTTACTAAAATATGTAGCAATCTGCCATGTATATGTAGGCTATATATAGGCCTGTCACAATGCCCAGGTTTTTTCTGGTGCCGCAGATTGGGGCGTAAACTTAGCCTTAGAAATGAAATTGTTAGTTGATAATGTTTTTCGATGTTTGTGTTAGTTCTGATTTGTGTTACACACTAGAATATATATTGTAATTTTTATTATACATAGGTATAAATTATATTTTATGTTTTGCATCCGTCAATCTGATGAATGAAACTGTGATTAACTGGACCCATAAAGCGGGATTCCGTTTCTTCTGGGTTCAATTCGTTTTACAATAATGTTTTTTTTTCACTGATTATCCGAGCGCCCGTATTGTTATTGTCTGATAATCACTTATACTTGCTAAATGGAGACGTCGTGTTTTATTGTAATCAATAAAATGGAAATGAATACACATTTAATCAATCAATCAATAAAAAAATCATTAAACAATAATTGATATGGCGCCCCTTCAAGATTTCTACTGAGAGGATATTGAATGACACGCACCTGTTACATGTACATATTATTATATGTTTATTTTAAAGTGGTTACACTGGATTGAAGTGTTTTAATAGTAATGTGACAATTATTGGCCATTGATGCTTGAATATTAAGGTTTATACTCGCACAGAGGACACATCTTCATATTGCAGGGTGCGTCGTTCCAGTTGAAGTTTCCGTGGGACCAAAAATGCACACAAAACTCCCTGTTATACTGGCAGTCTGGTTGACCTGCATCCCAGCTGGTAAACACAACGGACAGCTTTTCGTTACTTGATGGCTTCCACACGAAAGGACTACTGCAGCTGTCGTCTATCAGGCGTTGACCACTTGTCCAGAACATTTCTGTATCACCCCATATACAGGCATTGCTACCTGCATTTTCTGTGAAAACATGGACATACAATTAAAAGTGAAACTCTAATTGCAATTAATCTGGCACAATACAAGATTTTGGCTTTTTATGGTCTAGATGATGACTTATACGAGCCCAAAATTATTTCGGAAAAATCAAATAACCATATCCTACTAACATTGACACCAGAGTATAGGCTATTTGATAACCAAGGTCATACGTAGAATAATATAATTCGTAGCAGCCAACATACGTGTAATGATAATCATTCTAATTCTATATCAAATGATGATATTAAATTTAGACGACTCTAGCTTATATCCGAAATGTTATTTGCTCTTGCATCAATACATTTGAACTACTCTTTCTTTCGAAAGTCTGCAGATACAGTCATGTTCAACTATAGAAAGGCCTACAGTGGACCTAACAATAAACCATAATAATGATTTAAACTGGTTAAAGTTGTATGCTGCAGAAACAGTCCTGCTTTAATTTTGCTGACGCGTTTTAGGAGTGTCGTCCTTTCAAACCTTCGCGAAATAAAAAAATCATCAACTTCACACCCTCCAAAACTGTACCGCCCGACTACAATGTCATGTCAATCTGATGAAGTTATTATAAACATAATGGAGATTATTTTACGAGCGCATTGCGTTGGCCCGATTGGCCCCATATAAATATTCTGCTTCCGGTCTGGGCGCATAGGTCGTCACGGATAATATAACAGGTCTGCACAGCAGCGACAAACATTAGGTACAATGTATATAATTATCATGATCTCGATATTCCTCTCATGACAGTGTCCGCTGACAACGCGTAGCTTTGTTTTGACTTAGTCCGATAAGCCTTTTTCCAAACTGTCCTTACACGAACGAATTGAGTAGTGTTGTGCCAGAATAAGTGTCTTAATTATACAGACATAGCCTACAGTTCATGCAGTCATAGGTCTACATACTGTACCTGGATGCACACACTAACATACAGAGATAGGCTACTTTAACTTCCACGTCATCAAGTCCTATAGCTTCTCCGATTATCTTAGACCAATTTCACAAACCCAGTGTGATCTGTGTAAAGCTAACCTGAGTAGTAGACCCATGGATTGGACCGAGGTGCATAATTTATGCACGGACAATTAAACAACTTTGATTTATGACCTGCTATTAAAGAATATCCAAGCAATCTATAACAAATCGTTTCCATTGGTTAAAATACCACTCCAAGACTACCATGGATGACTTTGGCTCAAAAAGCTTTAGAAAAGCAGGAAAAATTACATTTTATACTTATATTTTATAGAAAAACTTACATTAGGCTTTTATACTTACATTTGATAGAAATCCTACTTTGGTAAATAAGTCTGCATTTGTAAACTATCGTAGCCCAAACGTATTAAAAAACGGTTGAAGTCAGTTATTACTGCAGCGTATTCAATAAATCTCAAAATGATATAAAAACATGGCAGACCATAAGATCCATTATTAAGACTGAAACTAAAGACACTTCTATTAGAGATTTTAACATTAAAGGGCGCTTATTTCAGGAGTCGAGATATTTGTCCAATGCCTTCAATTCATTATTTACTGGATTCGCTATATATCCCTCTCCTCTGGTGTACCATCTTCGATGAAATCCTTTCATCACCAAATGCCGCCAACAAAGTTTACTTCCTTTGCTCTTCTGGCTACCTGCTTCTAATAACATCTTGCTGTTAGTCAGACATCAGAAAGTCACATAGTTCTGGAATAGATGGAGGTCTTTTGTATCTTCACCAATGGATCTCTTGGCTGAGCCTTTAACTGCTCACTTAGAATTGGGATTGCGCGGCACTCAATCAAAATGGTGAGAACGATACTAATTATTTTTAAGCAAGAAACTAGAACTGAGGCTTCCAATAACTCACCTATTTCGGTACTTCCATTTGTTTAAAGATTTTTTTAAATGGTTATGTATGATCGACTTATGTCTTAGACGAAGCACGCGAACAATATTCACTTACAACAACATGGCTTTCAGCGGACACTCCACCTACATGTACATGCGAATTATGAATAATATAAGACAAAACAGATAGAGCAATAATTTACAACGACAATTACTTCATGGGCGTATTCCTGAACCCAGCTAAAGCGTTTGATACGGTCGATCACTGCACATTAAATCAAAACTTAACCAACATGAAAATAAGAATACTTCCATCCTTGGGTTGCAAGTTATTCGTATGATCGTACCCAACATGTCCTTTACAATGGTAGCCTTTCTAGCCTAGGCCTCATCGAATATGGTATTCTATAGGGGTATGTCTTGGGCCCACTTCTTTTTCTGCTCTATGGTAACGACCTCGTAAATCCTTTTGTACTTCACTCTATTTGCGCATGATGCAAATGTTTTCATCTCGCACAATTTCTTGGCACAATTGTTCCACATTGCTAATACAGAACTGCCCTTAATAAGTGACTGGTTCAGGGCAAATAGACACACGTTAAACTTTTCGAAAAACTAACTATGTTATTTTAGGGCAATTGACAAAGAAGTGCCACCCGATAATTGTAATTTAATTATAGACTGTATGGGGTCTATGTCCATTCTGCAGGTCAAATTCTTCAACTTCATCAGTGTCCACATTGACCAGAATCCCAAATGAAATGTTCATATTGATGAAATCTTTAAATAAAATTGTCAATAATGTTATGGTACACTTGCCAGTTCAGCACCTATTACGTATTTATATCTTACTCAACTTAAGATCTAACCCTACATCGTATATTGAAACATGGCTTGGATCTCAACGTAGATAGGCTATACATCTTAAGAAGTTAATATCGCTACAGAAAAAAACTCTACATGCTATAACCAAATCTCTATCCTTGGCACATACGACACCTATTTTCCTAATTTGAAGCCACTGAACATAATCCAAATTCGTTATTTCGAATCCATGACATAATAATGAGACCGCGATACCTAATACCGCGACAGTTAGTACCGGACATTTAGTCTCGCCGACATATAATACCGACGACATTTAATACCTGTGACATATAACACTGCACTATTTGATACCGTGACAGTTAATACCAGATTTTTGTATTCATGTATGATCGGCTTATGTATGATCCGTCCAAATATAAATAGGTCTACGAAAGCGACAGGTGTGACATAGCCCTACGGAAGATCAGAAATGAATGAAGTACAGTTGGAAAAATATGGTTGGAACAACAGAAAATGTTCCATCTGCTAACCATACGTCGGCTCTGGCCAACCCATCCGGTAGTACCATCAACACATCGTCCATCAAAGTTCCGGCAATTGTACCCTGCGATGAAGATGGTGTGGCTCCTATGCAGTCCATGGCTGACTTCATGTTGGCCAAAGACTTACGAGCTAGTGCGATCGAGCCATTACCTTTTTGGGTATGCTGTTCATTTTGCTGTTTCAGGATAAGTGAACCCTTTGTGGTCAAACGAGCTGTACAACCGAAGTGAACTGATTTTAAACACCGCCACGCCGTTGTTCCATTGACATTGTTTCATGTAGGCCTATTAGAAATTGCCATGAATAACAGTTGGCTGCCCTTTACTACTCACACCGAACTCTGCTTCCGTAAATGTGTACAGGTATGCCGTCCGGTATTCTCCGGTATTAAGTGTCATGGTATTAAGTGTCAGTGTCATGGTATTAAGTGTCATTGGGCTCAATTGTCGTCGGGATTAATTATCGAGGGATTAAGTGTCATGGGGATTAAGTGTCCGGTATTAACTGTCATGGTATTAAGTGTCGCGGTATGAATTGTCGTGCTACCCGTTATTTCATGTACAGATATATTCAAAAACTTCTTCCACTGGCTTTAGGAGATCTCTTCCTCGAACCTTCCATGCATTTGAAACTAGGAAACGGACAGAGTTAAGAAGCCTATCCGTCCGCACGGGTATCCACAAATTTTCAGGAATTTACTGGGGTCCCAAATATGGAACACTCTGACATGTGCATTGTACACATACCAGTCGCAATGCCTCGATTGCTTTGTTCTATAGATTGACTCGAGAACTTGCTTTTGGGAATGTAATCACTAGTTGAGAATGTTTTTCGATCAATTTATGCTACACAATAGAAAATAAATTGTAATTATTTTACGTTTTACATAATTATGTTGATTGAAATTTTAAATCACCTTACCCAAATGGTGGGATTCCGTCCCATCTGGGTTGCTCTTGTTTTCTAATAATTTTTTTAATCTAATTATCTGAGTTTCTGTATAGTGTTGCTATGACTGATTTTCACTTGTACTTGCGTAATGGAGAAATTGTGTTTTCATTATTCGAAGCAATACAATTGAATTGATTAAAAATACTAGTTGTTGAATGACAAGCACCAGTTACATATGACATGTTTATTTTTAATTGGTTACAGTGGTTACAGGGGATTAAACTGTTCTAGTAGTAATGTGACAATTATTGAGCATTGCTGTTTGTTCTCTTTTTGCATTAAACACCATATTGTGTACGTTCAACAAATAGTTTTTTAGACCTAATTATCTGAGCTCCCTCGTGTATATTGTTACTTATTAATTGTGACCAATTAAAGTCAATTTTTTAATCAAAGCTTTCAAATAATTTTTTTAAAGAGAACCTTTCTTTGTTTATTTCATACCAAACTAAACAAATTAGGCGGGTACTCTGCAGTAAATGTTCTATTAGGATTTCATAATCCTTTCATGGTCAATAAGTAGGCCAACCACCGTATCTCACATAATTATTATGATCAGGTTTATTTGGGTCATGAATGTCAGGTGCAACACGATTTTACTTTAAAAATAATTCCCCTTAAAGCTAGCCAAATATTGTTCATTTTAAAAGTTCAAAGACGAATCCATTCACTAGCTAGAGCTGAGTTGACTCCAGAAATACTCAGTTTCATTAAGATCACGAAAAGCTGCGCAACAAATGCTTTCAAAAATTAGGGTTCGTATTCGCACAAAGGACAAATCTTCTTATTGCACGGTGTGTCGTTCCAGTTGAAGTTTTGCAGAGGATAAAAATGAAAAAAACTCCAGGTTACTACCGCAGGCTAGTTGATTCGCAGGATATCACCCTCGGATATTACCCCCTGCCATTACCCCAGCCATTTTCCCCGTAGGATATTACCCCCGTGCCATTACCTCTGTCATGACCCCTCTGCATATTTTAAATAATTAAACTTTGAACAGGTTTTTTGGATACGTGCTTATAAATACGTAGCATGTTATTACAACACTGTCATGAAAAATTAATCTAAAAAGTTAGCATTTTCTTGCAAAATATCGGATATGTTTATAAACGAAGATTGTTAGCAATTCCGCGTAAATTTTCACAAACTTCTCCATTGGCAAAATCATTGGCAATGTGGGCAATTCGGTCATCACTGTCACGATATTTCTTACATGTAGGTTCATCTACAAGTCCACCAAGTCGCTGAGCAATGACGATGTTCACCGGCATACTTTGAACAACACAAACCGGTAAAACAGTGATATTTATTTTGTTTACTTGTTGCATGCATCATGATAGGCTATATAGGCACACAAGATAAAGCTAACAAATCGATGGCACATACAACACAAAGGTGATTGGCAGAGGTAAAATACTGAGACATAATTCCAGTGGTTAATTACAGGGGGTAATGGCAGTGGGTAATATCCTGCGGGCAGGGCTGTTAACATTACTTGAAATAAGTATTACAATTGCAATACCAATACTTCCTAATTAAAAGTATCGTGATACCAATGAAAATACTTTTCTGAAAAGTATTGCAATACCAATACTAAAACTTTTACCAATAATTTTCAATATCCTTGCCGAATTCGATCTTAGCATACATTATAATTCATGCACCGATCATTATTGAAAATGTCACAAGGAATCGCTTGGGCCAATCACATGGAATCTAGATAAGGGGAATGGCTACTTGTTACTCGTCAAGTTTCCATGTACACGCTTTTCTCTTAAACACAGATGTCGCCTCAATCTAAAGTTTTCTTCTATTCGAAAATCTAATGTTTTGAACCTCTAACGGCACTTTTTTATATTTTGCTGACATACCCGGTAGTCATTCGAAAATTTGGCTTAACGACTAAAGGTTGATCAATCAGCTTGTTATTTTAAAAGGATATAAAATTTCTGGCCCCTCAGTATCGCCCAAAAACTCTTGAAACGAAAGAACATGAGGACTTCCAGTCCTGTGCATATTGGTGCTTGAGCCAAATTATCACAATGTCCTTGAAGTAGCCTTCAGGCAGGCAGCTCGAACACAACGCTCTGATATCGCACAGGCATTCTTCGTTTCTTCAGTCTGATTCATTTCAAGATCAACTGAATTTGCAAGAACTCTAAAATTAATTAGGCAAGCCACTTCTACCAGTGAATGCAGAAGGACATAGGTCCTAGGCCTACTACAGTCATTTCTTTTGTTAGGTCTATATTGTATTCCATCTATTCGCACCAAGGTTTATATGGCTGAAAGAGGCTATGCATGTATATATATATAGAGGCCTAAATTTATCAAAGCACAACGATTGACTTCGCATATTTCTTGAGAAACCATATAAATTTCAGTGAGAAAAAGTATTGATATCGAGTATCACTGACAGGCTAAAAATGGGTGTCGCGATACATTCGATACCAGCAAAATAAAACTATCGAGATTCTCGCTGCGATACTGACCAAAGTATCGCGATACTTTATCGCGATATTAACAGCACTGCCTACGGGGTAAAGGCAGTGGATAATGACAGGAGGGTAATGACAGAGGGTAATATCCGGAGGTAATGCCCTAGACCCGTCGTCACGGTCAGTATAACAGGTCATTGATCTGCACAGAATTCACACGATCTCGATCTTCCTCTTGGAACAGTTTCCGTTGCCAACGCTTACCTTCGTTTTGACTTAGTCGATGTGCCTTTTCGAAACTGTCTTTAAAACGACCGAATTGAGTAGTGTTGTGCCAGAATTATTGTCTGATGCAGACAAACATATTGAACATAAAATGCATACACTAGACATACAGATATTTACTTAAGGCCTCAATAACATACCAAGAAAATTACAGTACCATAATTTTAATTCATCCAAATTAACTTAGGATTTAAATTTAAAAGTGTATTTTTGCTTTTAATTGATCCAGTTTCCATTTAAGCAAATTTCTCTTCATCAATCCAGCTTCCGTTTAGGTAGATTGCGTCTCATCGATCGAATTTTTGCACGCCTGTACGGCCTTGTTCACATCGATTTCATGTCCATCGTGACGACATTCTCACATCAATCAAGCCGGATATTTTCATAAATCCAGCTTACATTGAAGAATACTATTTTTCTTAAAAACAGGGTCGGTTAGGGTCAGGGTAAGAATCGGGAGGGTCATTTAGGGTTTGGACTAGGGTTGGTGTAGTTTTATCGATACTGAAATAAATCCGAAATTAATTTGTGTGAATTAAATTAAATTTATAGTACCAAAATGACTAAATATGGTGGATTAACTTTAGCATAAATGTAAGTTTACATACTTGAAATCTTCGATGCTAGGAATGTCTTCAATGCGCTGTTTTCATTTGTACTTCTGACGGATACCAATTGAGATCCACGGCCTAACTGCTGACATCTCTTACCCGCTGAGTACCAGTCGTGACTTTCATATAGAACCCTGTAACACCTTTTAGTTGAAGGCAGATAAGTGAAGCCACGCAGGCAATCTGAAACAATGCACGCAGTTGCTTAACACAATAAACTATTAACGCAAACTTTTAATTTTGAGCACGGAGGCAGAAATTACGGTTCTGTATCTATAGTCCGAAGGTTCGATAGTCCGAAGATTCGATAGTCCAAAGCTTCGATAGTCCGAAGATTCGATAGTCCGAAGGTTCTATAGTCCGAAGGTTCGATAGTCCGAAGAAACGTTTCTAGTCCGAAGATTTTCGGACTATCGAACCATCGGACAATCGAACCTTCGGACCATCGAACCTTTGGACTATCGAACGATCCCCGAAATTACCCCCAAAATCATAAACATGACTTGCGCGTCACATCGAGGTTTAATGCGTCAGCTACGGAATGCGTGAACGCGAATAATCGATGCAACTGTTTAACCGAGAAGTAGTAGCAAGCTGTTCACTTAAATAACGTTAATAACCCAAAAAGTAGTAAAATCCTGATACGTGATATTGAAGAATTTTTCAACAGAATCTTAATCTACCTATAATATAATTATTATCACGGCAATGTATTTCTACGGACGACAATGCGTCTCATAAAGTTGTCAATAATCACTTCAACGTCGATTGTCTCAAGATAATTCTTGTGAGAGTTGAGTAGAGCAATGTTATTTCACCATTAACCAGCAATTTAACCAGCAATGACATTATATTGCCACGGAGCCGAGGGAGACGAGCAAAGACATGAAAGAAAAATGTGAAACAAAATCTCGAGGAAAATAACATGAAAGGGAGAACAGCTCTGAATACAATCAGAGACAGAAAGAAATTGAACCATCGCGTAAAAGCCTCATCGTCGGCACACACCTGATAATTTTCTCATCGATCCCGCTTCTACTTGGGAACGATTATTTTCATCAGTCCCGCTTGTATATAAATATGAAAGTTTTCATCAATCCAGCTTCACATAAAGCACGATACTTTTCCCCAATCTAGCTTCGTCTTAACCATGATTCTTATCATCAAGCCAGCCTCTAGTTAAGCATAATTTCCTCATCTACTCCGCTTCCAATTGGGCACAATTGTTTTCATCTATCCCGCTCAAATGGAGCTGGGCTGATGGAAATAATTCTGCTATATTGGATAATTGAAAATATGACTGATGAACAGAATGCTGACCAAATGAAAGCAAAACCGATAAAAGAAGTTTGGCTTAGGCAGAAGCTAGATTAATAAATAAAATTCTGTTTAAACTCGTAGCTGGCAATACGAAATAAATAATGTTTAACTAAAAGCTTGATCAATGAAAATAATTGTTAAACTGGTTGCTAAACTCATGAAAAGAACACTGCTTAAATAGAGACTGGATTGATGAAAAGAAGCCTGCTTAAATGGAAGCTTGAATGCTGAAAAGAATGTCGTTCAAATGGAATCAAGGCCGACTTAAGGAATTATATTTCAGCAGAAGCAGGAATGATGAAAAAGAATAATATTTAACTAGAAGCTTGATCGGTGAAAGGTTTATTAAACTATGAGCTACATGTAGACTGATGAAAAGAATGATTCAATGGAAGCTGGATAGATGAAGATAATTCTGCTAAATGGAAGCGCGGCTGATGAAAATAATTAGGCAAATGCTTTAGCCTAAGCTGGACGGATGGAAAAGACATTTTAACTAGAAGCTGAATCGACGTAGTTAATTATGTAAAGCTCTAACTGGATTGATGAAAGAATACATATTAAGAGAACGGGGTTGATGAAAATATTGCTGTCTAACTTGAAGCTGGATTGTAAGTAAGAATCTGATGTCACTTGCTTGATGAAAATGATGCCATTTAATTTGGAAGCTGGAATGATGAAAAGATTTTTTCTAAATGAAGACGGGAATGATGAATAGATTTATGTCTGACTACATGCTTGATTGATGAAAAAATAATGTCGTTTAAGTGGAAACGGGAACGTTGACAAGATTTCTGCCTGAACGGAAGCGTGAATGATGCAAAGATTCCAGTTTAACTGGAATCGTTAAAAGAATTCTGTCTAACTACAGGCTATATTGATGAAAAAATTCTTGCAATCCAGCTTTCAATGAAACATAATTCGTTTATCCCATTTACCTTCTAGTCCAAATCCTGTCGTCATATCCACTTCAATTTATACAACATTCTTTTCATTAATCCAGATTCTAGTAAAGCGAAAGCAGATACCCTTTAATCGCTTCCGCTTTCATTAAGTTGAGATCTTTCCATTATTGCCACTTCCGTTTGGGCGGAAATCTTTTCATCATCTTCGTTTCCAATTAAATGACTTTATTAACACCAATCCAGCTTCTTGTCAGACAAAATAATTTTATCAATCTAGCAAAGAGTAAGTAATTTATTGATCATTTCCTCTTCCACGTAAACGACCTTCTTTCATACCAATCCATCTACTAGCTAGAAATAATTCATTTCATCAATCCCAGTTGCACTTAATCAGACATCAATTCGCCCTTAAGCTAAACTCTTGTGATCATTCCCACTTCCATTTACACGGCAATCTTTTAAGCAATCCACCTTCTAGTGAGACACAATTCTATTCACCAATCCAGCTTCTAGTAAAAAAGAATTATTTTCATCAATACACCATCTAGTCAAAATCTTTTCTTGATTCTAGCTTCCAGTGACGATTAGTTTCAACTTGTTGGACCCCACATTTGAACGGCATTCCATCAATCCAGAGTCGTTTAAAACATAGATCTGTTCATCGATCCAGCTTCCATTTCAGCATAGGCCCTAATAATTTTCATAAATCCAACTTCTGCTTCAGCGTCTTTCTTTCTGAGGATGCAGGTAAGACCTTCCAATTAAACGTTGTTCTTTTGACCAAAATAGTATTCAACTTCTACTTAGGCATGATTCTTAACACATCCATTTCCCTTCTGCTAAAGCACAATTCTCTTATCGATCCCGATACCTCCAAAGTATGCTTTTTTGTCAATCCAGCTGCGCCTTAAGCATGATTCTTTACATCTACCCAGCTTCTAATTAAGCATAATTTCTTTATCAATCCCGTTTATTCTCAAACATAGTTCTTTTCATCAATCCAGCTTCGCCTTAAGCGTGATTCTTTACTTCAATTCAGCTTCTAATCATAAATTACTTTCTCATCGATCCAACTTCCGCTTTAGCACGATTATTTTCATCTATTGCGCTCATATTCGAACACGATTCTTTTCATCAATCCAGCTATGCCCTAAGCATGATTCTGTTCAGCAATAGACTACATCAATACAGCTTTTGATTAAACATAACTTTCTCATCGATGTCGCTTCTACTTAAACACACTTATTTTCATCTATTCCGCTTATATTATTTGAATAAGCATCAACTTTTGCATAATTTTGTCATTGAATCTGCTTCTGCAAAAGCACGATCAATTTCACCAATCCCGATTAGGCCTTTGCTAAAACAGGCTTCTTTTAATAAATTCAGCTTCTATTGTAAATCATGTTTACATCGATCCAGCTTAGAACATGATTCTTAAACATGATTATTCGCATCAATCCAGCTTTATCCTGAGCATGAATCTTTTACTTGCAATAGCACCTTCATTTTCATCAATGCAGAACATCAATCCTGCTCCTACTTTAATAAAATTCTCTCAAGTGAACAGATTATTCAGGAAAACACGAAACCAATATTCGTCCTTTTGCGTGTCACCGTTTTTGAGTGTCGCCCTTATGCGGCGATCACTCTAGTGAGTCTCGGCCTTTTGAGTCAGTCGACCTTATGAAGCCCGCCCTTATCTGCGCGCCCGTTTGAGAGTCGCCCTTTGCTGCGTGCCCTTATTATGAGGATACCAGCCTTGAAGATAATACGCAGTGACAGAATTACGAACGAAGTAACATCTGGCAATATCTATAACGACATTGACCATGACCATCACACTATATCTATGTTGATTCAATCTCTTTTTGAGTATTTCTTTGTCAGTTTAGAGTTACGACACATCCCCTTCAAGCTCCTTAAACCGTGGTTCTACCAAACCTCTCACCATTTTTCCAAAGTATGATCTAGTTTCGCCTTGATAACCTCCAAATTTGGAGGTTTGGGCACGGACGATGTTTTCCACGACAGGCTTTAAGCGCTGGCAATGAAGCTGTTGACAATACGCTTCAATGACATTCCCCTGTGTTAGAATCTCAATCAAGTCGTCCCTGTCAATCTATTTGCGACTCTCTTTTGGCACAGTTTTCGATAATAATCCTCGCATTTATGATCTATCTGATTTATAACAAAAGAACAACGAGATACGAAGTGCTAAATCGATAGTCTATGTCGAAACTGGACTACATCATCACCGGACCATACTTAGTGTGTACCGTTCCATTGGCACTCCTCCACTTAATAATAAACAGTATTATTTAATCAGTAGCTGCATTCATGAACAGAATGTCTTTTCAATAGAAGCTGGAATGATGATTGAACCACTCTTGTAGTGGAAACTGGAATGATTTAAAAATAAAAAATAAATTTATTTCACTATAATTATATCAAATTAGCAAAAGGTTTGCTTGAAAGGATCTGTTTCACCTGAAAATGGATCTATAAAAAATGCTATGGGAGCAAGGCTGACGAAAAGAATAATAATGAAATGGAAGCTGAATTGATTAAAAGAATTGTTCTTTTCATCATTTACGTTTAGGCCCCATACCATCAATACCTTGGAAAATTAAAACAATTTTCATCAATCCAGCTTTTTATTTGCTAAAATCCTAGAATAAAATGTCGACCTCTGACCATCACAACTTTTGCCTCTTGATATGTGGGTGGCCCCCCTACAGGACCTCGGTCCTTCTCGGGTCTTATCCTCCCTATTTAACCTTATAATTATGTCATATCAATTTATTATCAACTTTGTCGTAATATAAATGCCGAGGTCAATAAAAACAATAAATATGCATAAGAGAAACGAGCTGAATTAAACTAAGTTCTATTAAGCGCGATTATATGTTACGAGATTATACTTTTGATTCATTTTCAGTTTTAATAGAAACAGACTGATAGTGCTGGTATCTTCTTCCCGGCTCTGTGTCCATAGTCCGAAGGTTCGATAGTCCGAAAGTTCGATAGTCCGAAGATTGCATGGTGTTCGGTCGATAGGTGATGAGATTGCTGTTTTAATCGTAGATGGATTGATGACACAAATTATGTCTGGCTAGAAGCTGGATTGCTCCATTTTGTATTCATCCAGCTTCCATTTATGAATCATTCTTTTCATATAAATCCAGCTCCCAGTTTTACGCATTCTTTTCACATATTAATCCACCTTCGAGTTAAATTAATATGTAATTTCATTTTCGGGAATGGGCGGCATAGAAATCTTCTCCTAGGTTCGGTAATTTGCTTTATCCGCCCCTGCATGTGTGAGTTTATGTGACCATCATTTGGGCATTAGTGGGTTAAAACAGTTATTGATGATAGAAATATGAAATCGTGCACCAAACCTTTCGTAGAAAGTGGCAAACCAGTCGTAGAAGGTGACCACTTGAAATGCTGCTCCAGTTTTGAACCAAGATCTTTGATTAGACCTTTCACGACTGCAACATCCAACTTAACGGCTTTCAGTGAGTTCTGAGTGTCAGCGCAGCATCGATCATCGCTCTGCACTGTTGAAATCAACGCAAGAAGAAGGAGAAGCAAGGTGTACGTTGACTTCACCATTTTCAGCAATGCTTGTGCTGGTCCGAGGTTCTGCTCAGCGACAGAACTTTCTTCAGGAGTCCATGAGTTAGCCTATGTCTCGATAGCAGGTTTTATACCTTGTGATTCTGACGGAGGTGCATGCGTATCTGCAACGTCAGGCGGGTTGTAACATGTTAGGGCTGCTTGTGTTCAAATTATGATAATAAAGAGGATTGTATATTTATAACGGCTATCATAATCTGAATTTGATTTATTGCAGCGATGCGATTATAGAGACGTAAGTGATGGGAGTATGACATATATGGCTGCTGCGTGTTGCGTTGGGTGATTGGATTTTGTGACGATTGCCTTAACCTGGCAAAGAATTACTGCAGTGATACGAATGTAGAAAGAAAATTGTGACATGCTGAGAATGTACGCGTTTATTTGGTTTGGGCCCTAGGTGATTAAACTAGGACATCTTAATCGATAATGGCAGTTCACAAGGATATCGAAATGAGACCTAGATTTTTTTAACGATAAACGATGTAAATATAAAGAGTCGTCGATACTTAGTGGAGGTATTATGATTGCGAGGGCGAAGCATTGTGACTTGCTTATCTCATCTGAGATGGTATTTGAAACTTGAGTGGGCTTCAAGATCATGTATTGACGTCGCTCCATGTGAGATATGACGATTTGTTTTGCCCTATAGATGATGGTAGAAATCGTTCAAGCTTGTGTCAGTTATCAAGGTTTATCTAGTTCTTGATTTATTTGCCTCATCAATAAAATGGCCTAATAGACAAATTTAGTTCCGGTAATAATTAATAATAAATCGTTGAAACAAAGTGGACGCTCAATCCTACATGTAGGCCTAAGTCACAATCATCATTATCATCATGGTCCATGAATGGAAAACCCGTAGGTGTCCACTATTTTAAACCCTGATCTTTGTGACAATGTTGCTATAGTTTTCTGTTTTGCGCTGTTCTGTAATCTGTCTCCAGAGATCCAGGCTGCAGCTTGGTCCAAGGGCCAAGGATCGGTTGGTGTCCTCTACAACCTCGATTACCGTTTCCAGAGTTTTCCGCTGCTTCTGTCATTGCATTGGATTTCTTTTGCTTTATAAACACAGTATCTCCACCCATCCATTCGTTCGAACCTCGCACTTCTCTCATAGAAACTTTCAGGCTTGGGATTGGATCTGATACTGTTCAGTATCCGAGGTGGCGTTGCCTCCCACGTCAGTCAGCTTTTTCATGTTTCCTGCTGAGCCTTTCCAACTTACGTGGTACTTCGGTCAAAGTCTTTACCACTGATGGCATAGCTTCAGCAGGCACTCCCTATTCCACTGTTTCACTCCTTTACGCCGCTGCTTTACGGGTAGGACTGTGAGGAGGTCACAGTATATATAATAGGTTATGTCAGCAATACGCAAACAATGTCTTCATTTGTTTAACTGTGATCTCTTATTTCAACGATATAAGCCCAAAGACTAGCACGGGCTGCAGCTGTGGTTAGAGATCTATCCGATTAATTTACCAAAACCTGCTGAGCATAGTCGAGTCCATAATAGTCACTCCAAAAGACGTGTATATCAATATTTTCCAAAACGGTTTGAGTTGCATATACGTTTCGTGGATTACCGATGTAATGAACTTCATCATCGCCTAATAAATTCGCTCTTAAAACAGTAAAAAAATTCACTAGACCTACCTCATTCTTCCCAGTCTCCTCTTTCCCACCTCCTCATCGAATAGATTATTATGCTTAGAGTGGCTTTCAATATCTTGCCTAGAATTGTCGATGTCATGAGACTTCATTAAAAATAATGTGGCACTTGCAAGATATATGGGATACAGTGGCGTCGTTTCTTCTGTGACATGAATAATTAGGCCTACAATGTTTTAGTCGATGATTGCAATTAGGCTGGCCAACAACATCTGGCGTAGATTTATTGAAGATTTGCAAACCCAGGCATGTTTTTTACTCGCAGACATATTGACACTTGGGTATAGCTTCTCAATGAATCAACCAACCAACCGACATTCGACTATTGACCACGAGACAAAACATATTATTCTTGACAGAATTAAGGTTTCAGACATAAGTAAATCCATTATTTGATCTACATTTGCAAGAATGATAAGCTCATGACAAATAAAATTAAACATTCTTCCACATAATATTTTATATGGCTTATGTTATTCATTAGAAAGACTAATGACCAGAAAACGACACTATATTGAAATAGATGTTAAATTTTTATAATAGGCCTAAATAATATCTCGAATTTGTCTAAACTGGCAGAAGCTCTAGGTTAAAATTTGATAAATAAAAGTAATTCGCCAATCAAAAACATCGATTAGATTGAAATGATTCAAGATAAAATAAGAAATGTTTTGAACCAGTATGTATACACACACTGATTCAATACGTCAATAATAAGAATTGGTTTATTTAACATAACATAACCATCGTTTTGATTAAAAGGATAGTTCCGTAGATGTGATGTAATTCATGTTTCACTTTTAATATCAATAGGGGACTTATGCGTCAGTGTTTCGTAGGTGGACTGTTGTAAATTGTTTTCAGCAGGATTTCTGATCTCTTCATAGGTGGCTGATTCGTGCATTCCATTCGAGGGATTCATTACCACAGGTTGTGGACTTTTAAAAGGATCTGAAAACAAGGGTCCAGAAACAACATAATCAGAACGACTTTTACCTAAACGGTGAAATTTACCGTTTCTGAAAGCTTTGAAAGAGCGACGAGCAATATAAGAAGTTACTTGGAATCTATGTTGGAGCACACACACATACACACACACTCTCTCTCTCTCTCTCTCTCTCTCTCTCTCTCTCTCTCTCTCTCACACACACACACACACACAGCGGTTCTGCGTCGACAATCCGAACGTTCCATAGTCCGAAAAAAGTTCGATAGTACGCAGGCAATACTGTGCATGCCGCTGCAATTATAAGAAGATTTGGTATCAGCCGTTTTGTATGAAAAAAAGTTAAATGATTTTTCTGTGCTCATCACGCAGTCATTTTTTCATAATTAATCACGCTGTCCGGGCAGTTGCCCCGAAAATTTTTATCGGATATTTCCGCTTCCATTTACACAGAAATCCCTTCGTCAACCCAGCTCCCAGTTACACAGAATTCTTTTCATGAATTCAGCTTTTAGTTAAATAGAATTCTTTTCAACGATAAAGCCTCTTGTTGGACCGAAATCTTGTCGTCATTTCCTCCTCCATACAACTTAAACTGAATTCTCTTCATTGGTCCCGCTTCCAATTGAGCAGCATTGTTTGCATCATCCAAACTTCCATTTAGGCATGATCCCTTGCATTAATCCATCTTCCAGCTTACTGCATTCAGTTAGGCCAAATCATTCCCGTTTGTGCTAAAGAAATAGTCCTTCTTTTCACTTGGCTTCTACTTTTCCAAGATGCAAGTAGGATTCTATCATCAATCAGGGTTCAACTTTATATGATATTTGCACTAATCCAGTTTCGATCTACAAAAATAATTTTTTCATCAATCCAGCTAGTCTAGTATACTTAAACAAGTCCGCTTCTATTTAACAATGATTCTTTGATCAATTCAACTTTCATTTTACAGTACGCATTACGTGAGACAAAATCTTTTGATCGTGAACCAATTGTATGTATGTTGGCGGGAACCTTTTGTGGTGAACCAACTGTCATAAACTATGTGTCCGTGAGCCATTTGTCTTTGAATAATTGTCGTGGATTCCTCTTAGCGTGCGACTGAGGTGCTCTTGCTATAGTCCGCATGAATAGGCGCAATACAAATCATAATAACAAACGGACTATCAAAATTTCGGACGTTTTCAAGGTGCGATAGTCTATCTAACAGTCAGACTATCGAGCGGACACCGGGTGGAGCTGCAAGTTCTTTTCTCCGTTCAGCTTTGGAGCCGCTTGAATGCCCTCCTATTTTCCACATGGCCGCCTACTTCTGTCACGAGCGCCACTAATTTTGAGCGTCGTTTCAAAACAATTCAGTTCAATTACAACTACAAGCTACAGCCAAATATTACAATTTGCATTTATTTTATCTACAATAATTTTTATCAGTGTAGGCACAAAGTTCAGAATATTGTCTTCACAACTTTTCTACAAATAAATTAATTGTTCTTTATTTATATAAACTCACGACATTATAACATGCTTTTGCATTGACTGTGTATCGCTTACGAAAACATACCGTGTTTAGTTCTTTGACCTCTAATCAGGAATATCAGTAAGATTACGTTCGCTGCGAGCGAGATGAAGAGAAGAACACCCACAGCTATGGCTGCGGTAATGGAACTGCTACAGGAAACTGGCTAATACGAACAAACGAACATGCGTCATCAAGTCGTAAGATTATGGTAGGCCTCTAAGTTTTAAAGCCTCATCAAGACTTGCATACAATTTTCAAATGTTACAATATAGGCCCTATTGACTGACATGAATGGATTCTGTGAGAAAATAATATTTAATCATATAACCCTGTGAAGCATACGAATTATTTCACTCACAAATTCCACTAATTTATGCAACGTCGATAACAAGTATATATGTAGTGCTCGCCAGTAGTCTTAGCAGTTATCAATAATTGTATCGTCGTATTGTCTATTGAAGTTGAATCTAAAGAGTGACACAAAAGTTCGTTCACCGTTTCAAAATGCGTTTTCTCAGGAAAAGCTTCATTTTTTCCTGATATTTTCTCAGTGCATACACAAGTCAAATGTTAGTGGTTGCCATTTTATACTTAAAAAATTGAAGAAAACAAGTTTCCCGAAAAAAAACTGCAATGCGATACAGTTTGTTCCTCATCACGGTAAGCAAAATATTGAGCGTAGTAGACCATAACACAATATTGTTTCTTATACGGTAGCAGTGATTCTTAAACACTTTGAGGCTAGGGACCAGCAATGACTTTTTAACAATTGATGAGGATCACTAACACCAAACGTGAGAACACCTTGGTGTATGTAGTGATGTATAAATGGATAAACGATCGACACAGGTGCGAATCCCACAACGATAATGGAGTCAGAGGGAGCGATGGAAACTTCCCCAATTTGATATCATAATTTTTGCTGGTGAAATGTAGTAGGACTAAATTGTATGATACGTGACTCTCATCAGCCCACACCAATCCAGAATTCGCCATTTAGATCTCCAAATCCATCTTTGTACTCTGCCCACGTTCTGTAAAAGTTGACACGGCCATCTTTGCGTCTCTGAAAAAACTGCGAGCAATTGATTTATTGTCATAATTTGTAACTAATTGCTTTGCTTTCTAAATAATTCACACACGAGAGAATAGAAACACTATTTTTTATCAAGATCTCTTTTGTTGTATGCTATTCGGACAATAACAAATTTTTATTCTCAAAGCCTTTGAACGCTGGCAATGTACTCCGATGTATACCATCAGAAATTAAAGTGAAATTGCGAAAGAGTTTCCTTCATTTAAGGACTATGTCATGTACTGAAAATAACCAGTATTTTCATTTAGGAAGCTGTCACTGTCTTGAGAAAATACATCAATGAACTACTAAAATTCGTGATCGCCGATGTCATGTATTCTAATTTTCCTAGCATGCCCATAATTATTGTACCATATTTTTATGACCTCGTCAGTAAGTAGTGATGGTGCGGAGCAGCGGTACGGTCCTTCAACAGACTCAAACAAACGCCGACTGTATTTGGCTTGTGTCCATAGCCTATTGTTTGCTCTTGTTGGCCTAATATTACTCATTAAATTATACCATACATATTGCTCTTGCTCTATTATGCGTTCCAATATTTTTATTTTAAATAAAAAATAAGTTAGTTGAATATAAATATAATTAATTAAAATTATTTCTTTTGGAAAGTGTGACCTTCTTAACTGCTCTCTCCTCTGGGGTCAAAACTTGGGCGCATTATACATTATATTACCCTAGGTCTGGGCCTACTGTTGCAAATTACTTTTCAATAATTATATGTAGCATCATATAGTGTCTTGTGTAAGAGGCCTATGTTAGATTCAGCAATGAAATAATTGTTCAATGCAGTGTAAAATTTGATTGGTATAATCCAAACCAGCGATGTGTTATCGGCAGTCTCCATGTCACAATATGCATCGCTGCAAACGAAATGACATACATATAAATGACTGAGAAGAACTGACGGACATAAGAACACGATTCACATTACTTAGTTCAGTGACAGAAAAGATTCGTTTCCCAAGAAGAATTCGTGCTTCAGATTTGACCTGAGAAAGAAGAATACGACTTAGTTGTGATAATGACAAGTGTGAGAAATAAGGACTGATTTTAAGCAAGGCAGTTGATCAGAGTTCAGAGTTTTCTAAATTTTGAGCCTCAATTTGAAAGTAATTTTATGCTGAGCATCATAGCAAATGCAAGACTTGAAAAAGCATGTAATTTATGTCATCATAACTTTTTTCATATTAGTAGGCTAGCAATTTAAGTCAGTTAACGACAGGATTCATTCCATGAAAAAAATTCACACACTTTCAGAAGATGTTGATCGCACCTTAATGCATGTATATACAGTAGAACGAGGACCGAGACCCATGAATCTATGTGTGGTCAGGAAAAACATTATTTGTTCACACACGCTGTAATCTTTTCCAGCCAAAGTGAAACAAATATTCACTATACAAAGCCATCTTCAAGCCAGAAGTCACAGACGCAGGAAACCATAAGAAAAAGAATCACTTGAAATATATCACGAAATCCTTCCTGGTCAAAGGCACATTGTGTCACCCTGACTACAGTGAATAGTATCTTTAAACGGAATATAAATTTCAAGATATCACGGTAATAATCCCTGGCAGCCACGTAAGTGAAGTCAAGTCATAACAGAGAGATAATACGCCTCTTCCGATGACTGACTTCGCTGTTCCCAAACCCATGTGATAACAGAATAAAATAATAATTTCCATTTAATTTCATACTGACAGACCGCATCATGATTACAAGTACAATGTTTACGAATGATGACATGTTATTACAGAAGTCGATTTAACTGTCGGAGGCCACACAGGGCTCCCATTACGCGTATACATCTCATTTTTAACAAACGCCGCCGTATAGCGAAATCGGAAAGAAGTCAACCCTACGGAGGATACGGGTCACTTACTCAGTTTCTCAGCTCTGCGTCAAGTGCGCTAACCATTACTCTATGAATATGAACATTTGACCAAATTCTGCGCTCAGCCGCGCCATCAAAGGGAAAGCACAACATGTATCTGCTTACATGTATATACATGTGCGTGCGGGACATCCTACACCTGCTAACTCTCCTCCTGCGCATTGCACTCACTGGCTACAATTGAATTAATAGACGTTTTTCGACAGCCTATAATGGCGAATTCACTGCGACAACAAATTGGTCTTATTAAATGCAAATTATCAGATTTCTGTAATTTCTAGAATGATCGATTTTACGATTATTTGCGAATGGTGTAAGTTGCGGCACACGGCATCATGATATAAGCATAATAATGTTTACAACCACTGAAATAGATTAAAATATATGTTTTAACACATAGAAACAATTCGAAAATATTTGAAATTTGAAAATCCTTTCCAGTGTTTTACCAAGAACACTGAGGAAGTAGTAAACTTTTTCGGCAACCAGCAAAATATTGCATTGATTAAATTATACATTTCGTACACAAGAAACCTTTATTATAAGAGAAATTATGCTAAGCCTACCTTAGAACATACAAAGTACAATATTTACTCAATTTTCAACATTCATGAGTGCAACATTAAACCGATATCAAGAATACCTACTCAATCTCTGTTCAATTTACTCTTATTGCAGCTGTATGCAGAATTGCAGGTACAGTAAGACATAAGTTTACAATTAAAATTGCAAAAATTTGGTGTGCGTAAAACACACGATGATCTATGTTTAATTATGCCATAATGAACCAAGTCATCGATTGGATTGTTTTTCCGAATACACAATATAATTATGTGCTCTAAGCTACAGGAATGAGTTTCATTTCCGTTGCTTTCAACGAATCACTACTCAACCAATGGTTCCAATGTATTCCAGTGTTAGGGTCACGAGGTTTAGCTTGGTGATAATATATTCCATTGAGATTCGACTGAAAGCAAGCGCGATACCACCACCCTCCGCCAAACATTTGGGCACAGTTACCTCTTTCTTTAAAGTAGTCATTATTCGAATCTTTTGTGGAGAATGGTTGGATACTGTGAAAACTCAGACTGTCACCTGTAATTAAAGTGAATACATCGTTGTCACCTTCATCCACAATTAGATTAACGATTGAGATTTATTTACCTGACGAAAATGCCTAACTGTCTTTCTCCAATGAAGATGCAACAGAAATGCATTGAGGCGTTTATCGAATAATTTTATAATATATAAAAGTACACTATGCATTAAATATGCTTATATACATGTTTGTGTATGTATGCATCTACTGATGCTTGAATCTAATTTTGAACATATTTTAAAGCACGTAATACCATGCATGAATGAATACCTTGCACGTAATAGCATGCATGAATGAATGCATGTAACTATATCCATTTGTCTGCTGTCGACGTTGGTTCGTCCACCGCTATTGCGTGGACCCATCATTGAAGTATCCTTCAGCTTACTGTGCACCATTTTGCTAATTGTTTTGACACCATAATCGTCATCATCACCATCATTGTCAATCATCATCGTCAATCATTATCATTATCATTAATCATCATCGTCAATCATCATCGTCAATCATCATCAATCATCAATCATCATCACAATCAACATCAACGTCGTCGTCATCATCATCAGTCGTCAGTCGTCAGTCATCAATCATCAATCATCATCACCATCGTCATCAATCATCACTTTTCACTACTTTTGTGAAACGGCTGTAACTGGTCAAGATTCGGTTCAGCGTTGCACATTTGTAAAAATTGTCCTCATTATTCTGCTTCAAATAATATATATCTTAATTTTTGTCACATTTTTTTATTCTTTTTGTCATGTCCTTCACAAACGCTGATTGAAATTTACCCGCTTTTCCAGAATATCCAGTGACTGTTAGTCTGTATTTAATGACCGATGAACTGATGGAAAATTTCTTATATTCCGCAAAGCTTCTATTGTTGTGAAAGTCTTCCAAATCAACGCGCAGTGAGTAGTTCCGTTTTGATGTCAGAAGGTGAAGCATTTCGTTACCTACACAAATCATTGTAAGCACAAGCCAATAAGAAATGAAATCACGCAGTATAATTATTATCCCTTTCAATATTATTTTTTCTCTCCTGGTAAGTTGCAAACTTAGATAACACACTTTTTGAAATGATTGTATGAACAATCAGAATCAAATCTGTGCCTTGGAATTACAAGGCAAGAAGTTTTTACGAGTGGGGAATTTCAAAGTAAACAATAACTTCAAGGATCAAAACTAACTACGTAGACTATTATGAATCGCAACCATTTAATTCTGTCTAATGAATTCTAAGACGCCGTCGTTATATAATTATGATGTCCAAGAATTCAACCAGTGATGACTTTCAGACAACCGGTTGAAAATTGATCGACTGATCCGATACGTCGAATAATTGCAATATAAATTCAAAGGGTCGTTGAAAGCGGTGGTTCAGCTAATGCGACTATGCACGTTGAAGCTCGTGTAGACTTGAATGATGTTGAAGAACTAACAGGGCGGCCACAACTGGTCATTGCGTTTGGGCACTTTCGACTAGACACCGAGTACGCCACAATTCTAATATTGTCCCATTAAAACGCACAAGAGCCAGTTTGCTTATTTATCGGCACGTTCCGAAATGGAATCAGTGGCGCTAATGGGTTAAACGATTACTTTCAGCAGATATGCTTCCCGACTACTGCCAGAGCTCGGAGTGCACTGCGCTCTGCTTTGCAAGGCTTTCTCAGCGTCTCATTCTCACTTACTGCTATTCCTCAGCATCGTGCGTTCTCTGTTGATGACCCAACCACTTGGAATGGATTTTCTCTGGACATCCGGCTTTTACCTAGGATCTTCTCAACTTCTTTCTACTCCTCTCTTAAAACTGTCCTCTTTGACCATGGTTGAACTGGGAGTGCCTCTGAGTAGATTGATTGCAAAGGCGTTATATCAAGATTCATTGATTGATTGATTGCAAATATGAAAATCTCCTTTATTCTATTGGCTTTCTATTATAAACTTCTATGATTACATTGATTATAATTTGATAATTTCTTTATCGCAACCTGATCCTGAGAGAGATTTAATAAAATTGAATTCAAGGGAAGGTGATGACAAAGACCCTGACATGGTATCACTTGCATGTGTAGATCTACATAGCGACTCTCACATAGTAACTACACGTATTCAGAGGTGTTCTCAACACTGAAACCATGGTGGAATATAAAAGCCCTTAAAAGCGAGAAGCCAATGAAGAGAAGCCAG
The DNA here is from genome assembly GCA_959347315.1 of Bimastos eiseni. Lineage (NCBI taxonomy): Eukaryota > Metazoa > Annelida > Clitellata > Crassiclitellata > Lumbricidae > Bimastos > Bimastos eiseni. Next base: position 18,227,137 of record OY365820.1, read on the forward strand.
TAATTAGATTAGTCTCTTGGTAGATGGACTCACAAACGTCCGTTGCTGGGCCAAGGCAGTCTTAGTTCTATAATTTTATGAGAAAATAGATTTGAGACGATCAACAGGTGAAGTTGCAGATAACGGATTTCGCAAAAAGTTTGAGATATCTCAGAGTACGGCTTAGATTCGCGACACAAAGAGTATTTTCTTCACGGATGAGAAGAATTTCTACCTAAACCCTCACATTGCGAATTACGTACATTGAATTTTAGTGAGTCTTACCTAGCCAGAATTCACCAGTTGGATTTCCAAATCCCTGTCTATACTCTGCCCACGTTCTGTTAAAATTGACACTGCCATCTTTGCGCCTCTGAAAAACCTGTTAATAGTATGCTACGTGTACATGTATAATGTTACATGTTGTTCCAACTGATTCATACTTGAAATAAATCCCAATCGCTAACACATGAACTTTAATTTTAAACGGGATATTTGTTCCATGCAGTTCCGACAAAAAAATGTTTAATTCACAAAAATAAAGAAAATAACGCCAAAATCGCAGATATATGTGATCCGTTAGAGGATCCGATGTTTAAGAAAACCCAGACGTAAATTGTTATGATTAAGAAATTTGAAACAAATGTCTCTGAAGTTTAGCCCTGAGCTACATTAGAGATGTAACTTAATGCTAATGAGGAGTGAATGAAAAGGATCTGGAACATCAGTCAAAAGGATCCGAGGGCCCAACACTGTTCCCGTGCATGCACTCAACGGACTCTTTGTTCGAAGGCAATCAAGATTACTAGACGATGAGTTAACACACGATATGGACAACAACAGCATTTAAATTGTAGTTTTGGGTGCAAAATGTAGGCAATGAGCCGAGTAGAATACCCTGTGGTGTTAAACAAAGGAGCGGGCTTAACACGTGAGTCTATTTAGCAGTAGCAGCATTTGGCTTCGAGAGCGTGCTGCGCTTAATATTTTATTGCATTATAACGTCGGAGGTGACTGGCATTATTGTCGTGCACGAGAAGGTATCAGTAAGGATATCAAATATTGTCGAGGTTGGAATGGGTGAAGAACAGCGAGAACGTTTTTGATGTGACTCTTAACCATAACCAACGGATTCTTTGTTTGAGGGCAATCAAGCTTACTAGGCGCTGAGTTATCATGTGAAGCTAGGCAATACCGACACCATATTAATGTTATGCTTTCTAAGGCGAGAAACAGAAGAAGATGGTATGACACAATAAATATTCATCTGCGCACGTGTCGGCCATCGTGGTCGACTTATTACGTGTTACTCTCAGTCATTTTGGAGTTCTCTAGTGCTAACTTTGCGTTCCGGATTAATTCATCGGCTTTTGCAAGAAATTTATTACGTTTGAAAGCCATTTTATCACAAGTAGCCTGGGCCATATATATATGGGACTGGGCGGCCGAGGTTCAGCCACGTGGCCGTATCGCGGCCATTGGAGTAATCTTGACCGTTAGTCAAGAGTGGCTATTCAATCTACCGCCCAACACGCGATGAATCCTCGTCTACATACTCTTTGAACCTCGACGATTATCCGGACCTGCGTCATCTTCCACCATTGAGGGACTACTCGTCGACATTATCCCGTGTTTTGTCTCACACGATTTGAATCAGTTCCATTGAGAGTATAAATATATGTTGAATGGTAAAATGCAGTAACTTCACATAAACCGGCGCCTATTCAATTGTCTAATTAAAGTTAAATGCTGAGAGCATCACTTTAAACGATTTACATGTACAATGCCAAATCGATCTTTTGATCATATGCAGCCACTGTCATAATTATTCCTATATCACATTTAGGGCCTACATAAAAAGAGACAACGGCTACCATGATGAGAATTCAGCCAGCCATTACAGCATAAATGCTCTACTTTATGAACTTATCCTCACTTGTCTGCTTCAGCTCTCCATTGAAAACCGTCACTGAGTAAACTTCCTCTTATGATGTTCATGACGACGTGACAATAACTAAGTGTAATGTTATGATAAATTTGATAGGAGAAGCACAAACCAGCGATGTACGATTGTCTGTCTTCATGTCACAATACGCATCAGTACAAGTTCGATTTGGCTGATTTCCAACGCACACTTCGTAAACACCACTTGTTGTTTGACCACTTGTTTTAAGATCAGAGCAGTCACACACGCCAGATGCAGAACGACAGATGCCTTGAATAATACAAAAACCATATAATAATTATATGGTCTTTGCCATTCAGGATAAAAGACTGCAGTGCATAAATTCAGAACCTGACAATTACAGGTACGTTCACATGTAGACTAATTGGATTCACGTGTGTGTTCCGTAACATCAGTGGCACCTTACACGCTTACAAGTTTACACAATTAACGTGGCTCTGTAAGAAAACAATTTCAGACCAATACTATGATGTATGTTGAATGACTAGCATTATATATACATGTAGACCTCCTTTTCGCATCACATAACTGAGCCTTAGCGCTCCAAATGGATTGAGTTTTGAATATGGTGTACGAAGAGATGTTGTATAATACGTGTAAATGTAGACTAATTGACATAATGGATGGCCTAATTACTTACAACTTGCCGATGAAGTGCCTGCGAATATGATGTCTACGCGACTTCACATTTTTGGGAGCAGAATAAATTTTGAGTTGACAATTCATTATTCAATCATTTATTACGAAAATTCATATAGCGACCCTTCAAGATTACTACTCAGGAGCGCTCCCGACCCCGGTACAGATAAAAGGATCAGTTATAAGGCGAATAAACAGAAACTGCAGTTACATGTACCATTCAGATTACAACAGATAGAAGTATCATCTCGCAGGTAGTATCTCCGCCATATATTAACCAGACGAAGTATCTACCTACAGGAAATTATGGGTGAACTTAGCAACTCGCACGAGAGGTATAAAATGTAATGAAATAAATTGTTTTATTAACACGTAAACGATAACTCTAATAATAATCAAACGACTTTAGAAATGAACATTAAACTCAATCTGCACAGCGTGTTTAGACGACCTAGTATACAAGCTTTAAGAGTTCTTTCACTTACACCCTATCACGCTGATAATGAGTTCGTATATATAAAGTTGATAATCAATTACTCAGTTTGAGATTTCAGAATAATAATAATAATAAATATATGAATAATTTTATCTAGATAATGACACAGTTACCGTCTACGTTCAATAGCGGATTCACCAATGCATCTCTAGCGGCAGTTTCCCCAAGATCTTAATCTACTTGACTGTACCTTAACGAAGCCACGGACAACGAGCGATTCCAACCAGACAGGCCCTTTGTCTTTAGTGCGCGGCTATTTTATACCGAATCTCGTAGTCAGACAGAGCGGCAGTGCGGTCAGACCGAGCAGCGGGGTCAGCCGAATCTAAGGGACCTGATCCAAGAATACTGTTCATCTAGTAAGCCTGATCTGTGAAACAGACTGCCAGGTCACCCAGTTCTGACCAACCAGATATAAGAACACCACCGACAATGTATCCAACGAGCCACTAGTTTTGACCTCTGAAGCCGGCCGAATACCTTTACTAAAAATACAGGCCGTCAGACCAACTAATATTACACTAGTGCACAAGCAATGACTACCTATAGTGACCCAGATCTAGTTTTAAGCAATGCCTCCCTGGAGTGGTCTGTCTAACTATAACCTAGCATTATATTGACCCTATGATAGAAGTGTCATATTAGCTGTATCGGCAGCAATAATAATACTTACATTGATTACAATAAAAATAATAACGATTATAATGATAATCATTATGATCTTGCTGCTTTAAAATGTATAAACAAGTAGGCGAATCAGCGACGTTGAAGTTCAGTTAGGTTACTGACCGCAGTCTCACTGGAATACAGACATGGACATAAAATCAGAATAGGATAGAGCAAACACAGTCTTATAAGAGAATCGTAGTAACGAGGATGCTTGACATGTTTTAACTTACCAATTGAAAGTTCCCAAGTATTAAGACTCTGGTTTTTGGTGGAGATGTCGTGTTCCTGGAGATGTTGGTCACTCATTTGAAGACTTGCCAGAGTGGTGTACTGCTGACTTGTCATTTCTTGCAGCGAATCATTATTTATAAAAGTAGCGATAATACTCATGACACTGATAATAAGTTTTACAATAGCAATATTATTATTCATTGTATGAAAATTATCATTAGAATATATTTAATGAGTATAATTCAATTCAATTCAAGTATTTATTGAATCCAAATAAATAAAAAAATTAATCATATACACAAGAAAATGAATGAACAATGGCTCAAAGGAAGAAACCTGAAAGGGCCTAAACCCCTCTTACTATGTACCCCAATATTTTACAAATATCATTAAGCAGACGGAGAACTCCTTACTTAGATATAGTACAATGTGAGGTATGGAAAAATTATACTTTACTAGTTAACTAAAATGCACACGAAATAAAATTAGTAAACCTGTATAAGATTATGTAAACGAAGTTGCTTTTGAAATGCAGAAATGCAGGATAAATTTCTAAGGAGCAAAGGAAGCCCATTTCATAAATTCGCAACCCTAAATTTAAGAGAGAATTGACTTGAACTGGTTCTTGCAAAAACCTCTTGTATATTTGAATCAACATATCTCACATCATAATCATGAACTGAATAGACTGGTTGGAGGTAGCCATCAAAAGTAGGGAAGAGTATGTAAATTATATTTATACATGGCTTCAATAATTTGTACAATTTTAATCTGCTCCAATCGTGGGATGTAAAATTGTTGAAAGAGGATGACAATGATAATGATCATGATTTTGTATGATATATCGTTGCTCATACGAAGGCCATTGATTTGCATTAAAATCTAAGACATCGAAGTCGACTTAATTCATTGTCATTATCAATATAATTGTTTCAGTCGAGCATAACATTCATGTAAATTATAATCTGGTCAAGATATATTGGACTCAAAACTGAGACTAGTTTTGTGGCGTTGTTTAAAACTAGTTATACTGATTACACGTTTAATTTACCATTTACTAGAGTCGTCAAATTGAGAGTTCGGTTTTTGAAGGCGATGTCATCCTCCTGGAGACGTTGTTCAACCACTTGAAGCGATCCGTTAAGAATTTTCTGATCCTTCTTATGGGGACATCGGTCAACCGCTTGAAGATTTGTCTTAGTTCTGTTTTCAATTTCTTGAGCTAATTCATTAAAAAAACTCCTGGATAAATTGACCTGCCTTCTGGAATCGTCGGTCTAAAGCTTGAAACCTTTTCTTAACGCTGCCAATCTGTCCTCTAATATCTTGAAAAGATTCATTAAGAAACTCATGGATAATCTCATCTTGCTCCTGGGAACGTCGGTCAACAGCTTGAAGACTTGTCTTAATGCTGCCAATCTGACCTCTCATTTCTCCAAACGATTCATTAAGAAGTTTCTGAATGCTCTGACCTTGCCTGATGAGACGCTTGACAATCGATTGGTGACTCATATTAATAGCGTCAGGGTGACATCTCATTTCTTGAAACGATGTATTAATACGCTCGTGAATACCTTGTACCTGTTTATTTAGCTGATCAAATAGCTCAACCCTCAGCTGCTGTATCTCTTCAACGATGCTGGTCAATGGGTCTCTACTGTCACAACTCTGACCAGTGCACTTTCCATTCATCGGAACGATTGACTCAAGCATCAGAAGTATTACTACAACTGTTGGGAAATAATATGCCATAGCAAAGCTCGTGTCTACTCTTTGTAGGCTGTGAGCTGAAGAATAGATTAGCAACGAAACCTACACGGCAACCAATTGCCACTCTGTGACAACTTAGGCATCAGATTAATAATGTTTATACCGAACTGAACGGAACATGAAGTCAATGCTCATGCTGCTCTCTAGTGTAAACTCCCGCATTAAGATTAAGTTACATACCGGTACTAATTATTATTATTATTATCGTGCTGCACCATGTGGACGGTCAATAATCACATCCTATGGGATGTGTGTGGCTGATTGCATGCATTGTCGCAAGTATAGATGCCTGCCATCAGTGACTCTTCTAGTAATTATATTGCAAATGTCTGTTTATCTAACAAAGTACATGTACTATGCTTAAAATGACACCTAAAGTGGTTGATGACAAAAGGCTCACAGAAGGATTGACGAAAACTCACAGCGTAAGTATAGAAAGTGGATCCATGAAAAATAGGTAGAAGCTGAATTAATAATTATAAAAAACTCATAGCGCAAGTAGAATGTGGATTAATGAATAACTAGGTCAAATTAGTAGCTGGATTAATGAAAAAAAATGGTGGTTGGATGAAAGCGGGATCGATGAAAAATTATCCTGCCTAACACGAAGCTGCATTGTCGAAAAATAATGAAGCCTAAAAGTAAAACTGGTTTAATGAACAGATTTCTGCGTTGCTAGAAGCTGGATTGATGAGAGTCTCTCACTTGAGATGTTGCAAGATTATACACTGATGGCTTTACATTAGAACGTTTTGCATCATAGCTTCTGACCAGACCCGACCCATAAAGCACATGACCCGAAACAGCCCTACCCGGCTTCAATTCTTATTTTACTAATGATACCATTATTTACCGTCAAAAACGCAACGCAACCAGACTGCTATAAAGGATAATAATATTAAGCTTATAAGCATTAGTCCTAAACGTGAAGATTCTTTTCTTTTGTTGCATTTGACCTAAACAAAATTTCTCCACATATTTATGCGAAAGAATTCCTGATAGTATTTGGTATTTACTGGATTTATTTACCGAATGTCATATATAAGAGCACGAATCGTTTATGAGACTCGTCTGTCGTTATTAATTCGACTCTTCTGCTACAAGCTTTTGTATGCATAAAGTGTGTCTATTAATGTGGCGGGTTTCACTCTCGCCAGCTCCTTCTTCTAGAGGACGAGATTACCGCCGGTTCTTTCCTCAATCACCAAGCTCAGCAACATGACACACTGGAAGGTTTAGTATGTATATTTAATGGTAGATATACACACACCACTCATCCTATCTACACTTACTAGTTATCAGTGTCCTTTAGAAATGTTTCCCTGGTTTACGTTGGAGACGGGGTACCCAAACTACGTTGAATACCCTTATCGTCAGAACGACTTAACGTCTCCGCCAGTTCCGAAGCAAGTCCCTGTTCATTCCCTTGCTACACTATAAGAACTCTTCTAGAGGCGATTTCCTTCGCCATCCCAAACGCAAAACTCGTATCTCTATTGGACGAAACTATTCCTAAACCTGGTTGGTCGGATCTTGATCTCCCTAGCATAACGTCAATCACTATGGAGGCGTACAGTTAATGTTTGACTAGCGGCTGTCATGGTTGGGCCTTGTTAGGTTTCAAATACAGGTAATAGGTCCCAGGGATTGCGCTACATCATTTTAGTATGCATAAAGTGTGTCTATTGGGAACCTAAATGTTTGATTGTACATGCTGTGCGATTGCCGGCATTCTCATTTATGGTTCTGTTTAAAATTATCAATTTTTATATTCTTATTATTGCAACTTCCTTCATTAATCTTTCTAACAAAGGTGCTTATTTGTCCTTCATTCAAATTAGGCCTTATAATTCAGATACATTTAATGAGACTAAAATAATAGGACCGGTGGTGCCCTTAGTGTCAATTCCATCGCCATATTTACGCTAACTGATAGCAACTGATTAACACCAATGTATGATGAGGACCGCAGTCCGATTCCAAGACCTGGCTTATTTCAAAGATATTATTCTCGGACTAATAAGGTCTTTACGCGGAGACCCTTAACCATTTGACAACCAACGATTAGTACAGCGTAAGGCATGATCGATGACGCTGGGCGTTAAAAGGTTAAAAGTATATTCAAACGGGCAAGCTGGGGATGAAGTAGGCCAACATGTATATCTCCACATTAAGCCTTCAATGCGATATAAAGTGGATCGAGGCCGCGTCTCGTATCGACTATCTGCTATTTTTAGCTGATTCAGAATTAATTTGGTAGAGTTGAACGTATATTCTTACAACTCGTTGCATAGTGACTGACCTTTCAATGCCTGATTATTTGTCTTGGTCTCCCTTTGTGTCACGTACCAGTCCTCGGACAGTCTTACAATCTGACGTGCTTATAAATATCCTTAGGGCTTCTTATATCGTTCTCCTCTCAATGTAAAGACATACATTGTGACCCTAAATCCAGTCACGGAATCAATTTTGAGTCGAGGTGACAATTAGACTCTGCGAAAAAAAATGGTTGGACGATAATGAGACCGGTCTTGAGACCCGATCCGATCCACTGGAATCTTGACCAAAAAGTAAAGATATTTTTGATTGAAACCGACTTGATTCGTGGGTCGACCCGACGACTCATGGACAATTTGGTTCTGCATGAAAAAGCTCTAAAGGTCGTCGGTCAACCGCCTGTAGACTTGTCACAACGGTGCCAGGCTAACATTCATATCTTGACATGATTCACTGAGAATGTTATAAAATTTTCCGAATATTTGACTACAAAGATAATTAATATTACGACAAATGCTGCAAAATAATATGCCACATTAGAGCTCATGGAAACAGCAGGTTCACTGTGGAATCACCTAGAAAATTCAAATGAACAGTAGCAGATACTGAACAAGTCGTTCCTGAACAAGCCATGTTAGCAATTATCTGGAAACATAATGACACCTAAATGTTATTGTTTACTAAAGTAATTATCAATAATTGCGTGGACCCCCGCGTTGTGTGCGTATCTCATTCTTCCACGCTGGAGAATGTAAAAAATCAGCTGCGCTGGTGGATCGTGATAACGGCATAGTCCTACTGTTGAGTTGTTGATATTGAAATCGCTGTTAGGTTTTAGGTCTTATTTATGGGTTATTCCTGACTTCCGGTTTCATGCAAATTACAGATAATTCGTCTAATATACACGACCATTGTAGGCCTACGTAGGCCTACTAATTTGCAAACAGAACTTGTTTTATGCACAAGTATGCATACTATATTTACACAGACACTACAGTAGATGTTTGTATGTATATAAATTCTTATTTTTACATGTATATGCCTTAATGTTTGTGTATGCACGTCGGCAAGCGTTGGTGTATGTGTGCATTTATTGCATGTAGGCCTACATTGTTATATGAGGTCGCCTATATTGCATGCTGTTTCCTATTTCAGATGTAGGTACAGCCGGAACATGTTTGGTTCGTCCTGTGCTAGTTGTGGCTAAAGTGCGGTCTAGGTGTGGACAAGATGCAGCTTTCCAGAGGAAGGCGTGGCGCCTCTTCTGTGAACGTGATGAACACCAGACAAGTGTGGAGTGATGTGACGACTGTCAAGAGTTCGACGACGTTACGCTAGGTCTGCACTCATGTCATTGGTTTGGTTAAGACGATGTGCCAACATCTGCTCCGTATGGTTAAGTTACATAGTGTCCATCATTTAAGTTAGTCAAAAGAAGCTCTCGGTTTCGTCCACCCGAGCTGCTGTTATACAGTAATTTAATTCTGTTTTGGGTCGTACGTTTCTGTCGATTTGTCAAATGCACTTTTAATATTAATTACAGTCATACGTCGCATCCAACAACGTATACATTTATGAAGAAACTTCAGATGACGCCTTTCCGCGTCTTGATAAAGCGTTGCATTTTTAAAGCACCTAAACTATTTAATGGAGAATCTGTTTATTCGATGGAGTTATTTTCATTAGTAATGTTATCTGCCCTCTAATACAGGTTAAATATTAAAGCATTGACTGACCTGCGTGTACGTAGGCCTATGTCAAAGGTAACCTTACACAGCTATGCATCGACAGCTATTCTGCCGAAGATAGATTCTATCTACAGAAAGCTACGGGTGAACTTAGCTGGACAGGAGAGTCTTAATTAGCCAGTAATTATTATTAAGAGTTCAACGAAATGAACGTTAAACCTAATCGGCACAAAGCATTTAAACATCAAATCCTATAAGTCTTTAAGAGTTCCTTCGCTTAAGCTTATACGCGTCGCTTGTGAGGTTATAGAGAAAAATGATAAGACGCTTACGACATAATATAAATGTCAGCGAATACGATTTGTAATGAAAATATTGATAATATAAATAATAAATGTAGCTAGTCAATAATAATTTTGCTGATACAAACAGTTCGTGGTCTTCACCAAGTCATCCATATAGTCAGATTTTCCTAAGACCCAACCCACCTTTCATTCATTAAGACGACCCCCAAAATCAGCGAAGATCCCCAACCAGATAGCATGGAAAATCCACCCAATTTATACGGCTCATGACTGCCTTCCAACAAAACTGCTCAAGCAATGTTCCCATAGCAACACCTACAGAGCCTAAAAGAAATCATCCTTGTGGAGATAGCTCTATTTATACCGTGGCACCATGTTGACCCTATGATCGTAATATCCAGAGAATGATCGATTCTATGATAATTACTTGCGAATAGCGACATCACGACAATGGAAGAATAATTTCTACAATGACTGCTTGGAAAATAGAAATCGATCCTTTCCAGTGTTTATAAGAGGAAACTGAGGAAATGGTCTTTCGCTAATTATCAAAACATTGTCATGATTGGAATATACATACACTTCATACCGAGGAAATCTTTATTATGAGATAAATTTTGCTATTTTTAATCATAGGCCTACACACGTACAATATTAAACCGAAATCAGCATAATCGGATCAACCCTGCTCGTATAATCTGATAACAGCGCTTTGCAGATTTCTGATTGCAGTTTGAATTACAAAACTTAAGCATGCAAGGCACACATGATGATTTATATTTAATTATGCCAGGATAACCCAAGTCATTGATTGGATTTTGCTTCTAAATACAGAATATATTATGTGTTCTAAGCCACTGGAATGAGTTTCATTTCCGTTGCTTTTAACGAAACATAGGCGTTACGCCAATGATACCAATTTATTCCAGTGTTTGCGTCATTAGCTCTAGCTTGGTGATAATACAAGCCATTAAGACTCGAATGAAAACAATTGTAGAACCACCACCCTCCGCCATTCCTCTGGGCGCAGTTTATAATGGCTTTATCTACATCGTTATTCGAATCTTGAGTGGAGAATTGTTTTTTGTTGTGCCAAGCCAGACTGTCACCTGCAATGAGCATGAAAACATCTCTGTTACATTCAGCAACAATTACATGTAGGTTAACATGTCAGATTTATTCGTTTGCCTAAGATGTCTAACTGCCTTGTTCTAGAGATGATGCAATAGATAAGTGCTGACTGCAGACATTGATGAATGATAATATACTTTATTCAGACACTTCAGATAAGACATACATCACAAGTCATTCCATTTATGATCGTTTAAATCTTCCGAAGTTTATCGATCATAAGATGCTCTAAAAAGTGCCGTGAAGTTGGTTTCGTATAATATACATAATTCTATGCAACTACATTTATATAAATATTTTTATGAATATGTATGCATGCATTAGTATATGAACAAATGTTTGTATTTATTTATTTTCAATGAACTTGATATAATGACTCTTCAACAAATCTACTCAGAGGTTCTCTTTGAGGCAGACATGATAAGAATTATTGTCATTTCAACGTCTGTTAGAATAGTAATTAATAAAACAACGCATAGTAAACTATACGAGTCGCCAATCATGGCTGGTCCACGCATTTAAATTAAAACACGCGAAGTCAATGAATCGACCAATATTGCCGACCACGTGCGCCGAAGTCATGCATAATGTGCTAGAACATAATTATATTTTAAACATGCAATACAATGCGAATGTCAATGAATGCGTGTTTTCATGCATGTGTGCATGTATAAGCTCCGAGTATACATAATGTATGTACATGTACAAAAATCTTTCATTAAACTCTTCAACCACTCAATTGAGATGGTTGGGCACCTGCCAGCAGATGCTTAAACTTAATTACGCTTTACTTGCAAAGCGGTTCCCTCCGTTTACTTTCTCTACGAATGTCCGAACTCTGGGTGTTACTCTGGACTAAGGCTGTCAAGTGGTACCCCGGTACCCAGATACCTGCCCGAGGCGGACTGTCCGGGAAATGAAATCGGTTATCGGGTACCCGACATTCCGTAAAATGCGCGATTTAATCTGAACATAATTATGCTAGTAATGTTCAGTTTGTCATAATGGCTGACTGCCCGGGCAATGAAATCAATTCTCGGGTACCCGACATTCCAAAAAATTTGCAATTCTCGACCTTTCCTAACAAAGTGTCCGCGCGGTAGGGTACCCGAGTATCCGCTCCGCGGGTCGATGGGTACCCAGGCCGTGATATCAACATTTTTTGATCGTTTTATTCTTGACAGTACTCTATCCTGCTCTGCACATAATCTCTAACTTCTCCCGGTCCAACTTTTATCATTTGCGGCGACTACGCCGCCATCCGACGATCTGTGTCTTCGACCATTTTTTCTCTGACTGATAGGATTCGGTTTAAAATTCTCTTTCATACATACAAAGCGTCATTGGGTCAAGTTCCATGCTACCGCTGTGACCTTATTAGGCAACATAGGCTATCTCAGCTACCTCTGGACATCATCTTCGTTCTTTAGACCGTCATGACCTTCCAGTACCTCGGTCTGGAGCTGCTATAGCTTAGCATCGTACCTATGCCTCTGTTGGCCCTTTGCTATGGAACAACCCTCCTGCTGCTGAGACTCATGCTGCAATCTTGTCTAGTGGCACAACTGTTTCTGCACGTTCTCTTAAGAGTTTTCTTTTCTCTAGAGACTCTTAGAGACTCGCACTGGGAGCACCTCTGATTAGATTGTACTCTGAGAGGCGCTTTGCAAGTCCGTAAATAGAATAGAGTTGAGTAGAATAAACTACATATGCATGTAGAAATATATGAATGTCTATCCATACATGTATCTATGTGAGTGTCTAGTGCGAATGCGGATAAAAAAATGGAGATATTATGTAGGCTATTTATTAGGTGTGTATGCATGAAGGTATGCATGAGTATAGGCATGTATGTGTGTAAGAGTGCATGTGTGCGTGTGTTTGTAAACTCTAATTTCACAAAGAAAAATGGCATGTACACATGATCACGCAAATTAATTATTTTGAAAATTGTAGCTAATACTGGCAGAGTGCAGCACTATGGGGATGATGTAGACAGACCTCAAAATCCACACACTTCAAGCGACTGCAACTTATCCAAACTTTCTAAACCAAGATGCTACCAGAATTCCAGGTAGCATTATGTCACTATCACGTCACTCCTATCCTAAAATCATGACGTTCTCTAAAAATCACACAGTGCATCCACCACAAATCCTATCGCCAACCTGCAACTTTCTACCATGGTCCAAGTTCAAATGTGTTCGTGAACTGTTCACCATCCAGTCAACTCGTTCCACGCGTTCAACCTCCTGTCTCAGTCTATTTCGACCGCCAGTCACTTCTTATCTCAAGTTTTCCAACCGAGCCATATCCCACACTGCACCACGTCTCTCAAACGCATATCGATCTCCCTTTCGAATTTTTTCGATTCATTAAATGTGATTGCCGTTTAGTGACCGTTGCCAACCCCAGAATCTCTCACCGTCTCTCGAAATTTCCACTCACAACTTAACTCTTTACCATTTGCAACCTCATTTAGTCGCAAATGTACATCGAGTTGAGTATCATCAGCATAGAGGTGGATTTCCACCCCGTGGCGAGAAGCGATGGAGGAGAGTGCAGAAGTGTAGAGGATGAACAGAAGAGGCCCCAGGACAGAGCCTTGCGGGACAGCAAAGAGTACAGAAGCGATGGATGATACAAGCAAGTTGATGCGAACACACAGAGTGCGATTAGAGAGGTAAGACAGAAACCAGTTGAGGATAGTGCCAGAGATGCCAATGCATTATAGGCCCTAGAAAGATCGATTACCTTCGCTATGGTAGGAATGAGAAAGCACGAGGAACACATAGGAGACTGTTCAATCGGTTGGAGGGAGTGGGTACCCCGGGAGCTTAGGCTGTGGCTGCAAAGTTCGATCAGGTAGGTTTGACAGAGGCCTAGCAAGCATCGCCAGACTAGTGCAGCTATTCGATATTGGATTCGCTGCCTGAGGGGAACCAGTAGAGCACGTCGCACGTGTAGCTGGAGATGTGATCGAATTGGGTTTGTGACCAATGAGCCGGGCAGTAGAGCGCAGGATGCAATCCAGGCAGTTCATTCGAGCGGTCTGGGGGCCAGCATAGAGCAGTAGTTGAGTCTGGCTGTCACGAGTCAATGAGCAAGGGTAGCAGTAGCGGAAGGAGATAATGAGCGAGCAGCTGTGCGTAGATGGCGTGGTTGGTAATGGCAATTTGTAAAGGCGTTCGATGGAACTGAATTGGCATTTTAAAGCTATGAAATATAGTGTTTAGAATGTGATCTAAATGTCATCTAAATTTTACGCACACATTTAGTATTTCAATCGCGTGTTCAAATTCAAATTGAATAAAACAATTTTTGTCCGTAGGTAAGTTAACCGTGGTCGTTATTTCGGAACATTCTGAGGCGGATACTGCACAGTTGACCAATTTCTGAATGCGTCAGGGCAAAGATTTGGCTTCTCTCCATTTTCTTCATTTGCATGTAAATTACTCATTCCACTGTATCTTCATCATCATCAACGTCGTCGTCGTCTTCATCAGCATAATCATCAGCATCGTCATAATAATTTATTATTTCACTAAATTTCTGGGACTGCTAGAACTGGTCAATATTCGGCATTGCCCACTTACCATTATCATCATCACCATCGCCAGCGTCATTACCCTTATTATTCCACTCATCTCGTCAAGTTTTTTTATTTAATTAATCTCCTTTAATTTTGACATTATGTCTTCTTCCTCCTCCTTTCTCCATATTTTTCTAAGACGTTGATTAATATTTACCGGCATTTCCAGAATATCCGTTAGTCTGTATTTATCAGCCGATGAACTGATGGAAAATGTCGTATATTCCGCAAAACCCTTATTTCCTTGAAAGTCTACCAAATCAACGCGCAGTGAGTAGTTCCGTTTTGTTGTCAGAAGATGAAGCATTTCGTTGCCTATACAAAACATTGTTTGCACACAGCCAGCAAGAAATGAAATCACGGATAAAATTATTAGTCCAAGTCAATATAATTGAGTGTCTCCTCGTAGTTGCAAACTTAGCTAACATTCATTTAACGAGATCACGTGATCAAATTATATGTCCTTTTCAATTATCTTATCTCTCCTCGTTAGTTGCAAACGTCGATAACACTCCTGCAGAGAAATAGTGAAGACGTTAAGGTCCATATATGCAGTGCATTGTTTATCTTGTGGATAAAAGCAACAAATTTTTATAGCTTCAAGATAAACATATTGTAAGACTTTTCACCTAGTGGTATAAAAAAAATTTTTAAAGGCGGAAGGTTCGTCCGAGCGGGTCCTCTGACCCAGTTAGTCTGAGATTGAGGATGATAGACGTTTATGGTTGTCCTTGTGCTGAGTGAGTTCGTGTTCCAAAATAATGATCTCACTGCATTCTTTCTGACTCTAGATATGGAGCGTGGTGCTGTTCGTGGCAGGGTCATGGACCTTGAGAAAAGAAGCCATATAAAGACTAAAGGCTTTGGAAATGTGAACCTTGAGAATAGTGGGGAAAAACAGTGGGGCGAAAAAAAAATAAATAGGCGATGGAAATGTGATAATTTATACTCAATAAGAGTGAGGCAAAGGAAATGGATCGGACACACGTTGAGAGAAACATAACATAACACATGTTTCGAGTGGGTTCAGAAGACTTTTAGTCCGTGTTAAAACCTCTGTAAAAATTCGCTGCTAAGAAGTTCATCAGATAGATCCAGATTTCCTAATTGACCCACTACGTCCTGCATCCTCCTTTTTCACCCCTATGTAGGAAATGCGAAGAAGTGAAAAGCCTAGACAGATGATGGTCGAGTAAATAGTGTTAGATGGACACCATTATTGCGTTTTTTGAAACGATGATCAATTAAATTCTCAATTAGTAGAGCATTAACTTCAGACGCGACTTTACTGACAATCCCTAAAATGTTGAAAATATATTTTATTTAACTTCGTCTTGTCGACTATTGCGAGCTATAATTATGTCTGAAGTTTTAATAAGTCTTATAAAGCTAGAATTCGCCATGTCGATTTCCAAATTCCTTCTTATACTCAGCCCACGTTCTGGTAAAATTGACACTGCCATCTCTTCGTCTTTGAAAGACCTGCATTTAGTATGCTACAAAGCATCATATTGTTTCAAATGATTTACACTTGAAATGAGCCGAAATCGCCAAAACGTGAAACTACTTGTCTGTAATATCAAAAAGGACTAACCTAGCCAGAATTCGCCATTTCGATTTCCAAATCCCTGTCCATACTCTGCCCACGTTCTGTTAAAGTTGCAACTGCCGTCTTTGCGTCTCTGAAAAACCTGAATTTAGTATGCAATAGGCCTAATGTTATTTATTGTTCTTGATAATCAACACTTGAAATATGTCACAATCGGTAAAACTTAAACTTTGGTTTCAGCAGAATAATTGGTCCACGCCGCTCTGCAGACCCGTCCTCAGGTACTCTGGCACCTTAGGTAGTCATCTATTAAAGCACCCAACCCCCGTTGCAAGGACTTGATAAAATGTGAGAAGTATTTGGTCAGGCACACACTGCGGGACTCACATATAGATGCATTTTTGGCAAAACATTTTGACGATTATGGGAATTTATGGCATAGGAAAATTTTGGTTGGGTAGAAGAGGTTGCTTCAATGAGGTGTAAAGAGAATGAATATTGTTACTGCAGCTGGAATTAGAATAGAACTAATTTTTAAAATAACTAACTTAATAATATTATTGCCTCTTGTATCACCATAAAACTTTCATTCATGTAAAAAGTTTCCTTAATAAAATGCGCCCCTAAAATTTTGCGCCTAGGCAGCTGCCTATGTCGCCGATGCCAGGAGCCGGGTCTGGAGATCTGACAACGTAATGTTGAATCTATAGAAATAAATATAAAGTGCCAAATTGCTGCTTATAGAAACGCCGATGTTTACAAAAAACAAAACGCAAGACTAAAGTTGCTATGGTTATGAAATTTACAACAAAATGTTGTGTTAGAAGGTTTGCGCTGAGCTATCTATATCAAAGAATCAGTGCGTGTTATTATGAAGGGAATTCAAAGGGTTGGTTAAATTATTCGTATTCGGCTGAACGGTGAAAATCAGCTATTCGGTACAGCCCTACTTTGGACAACACTGGCATTCAAACTCTAGCCTTGTGAGCTAAATGTAGGGCTGTGAGCCGATCGGAATTCCTTGTGATGTCATAAAAGAGTAGGCTTAACACATGATTCTATGCAGAAGTTGGCAGCTGTTGGCTTCGAAAAAAGCATATTGCGCACAAAATGTTTTTGCATGACGTCGGAGGTGACTAATATTCTTGTCTCAATTTGCCTGATGATTGCTCAGAGTGTCGACATGAAAGTAGTAGTAAATATGTCAAATATCTATGAGGCTGAAATAGGTGAAGAACAGTCAGAACTGTCTGATGTGACTTCTAATGGTAGACAACTCCATCACCCTATTTTCTTCCTGCTTACTAAAAAGAGAAACGGAGGAAGTTTGAATAAATGATCTGAAGGAGGGCGTCTCACACGATTAGAGTTAAGTTCCGTTGCGAGGGTAAATATCTATTGCATGGTAAGATGTAGTAACTTCAAGAGTGCTTTAAAATGCTAAATGCAGAGAGCATCACTTGTAAACAAGTTATGTCAAAATTATTTTAAGCACATGCAGCAAACTCTCATAATTATGTCCATCATGTATCCATTAAATAAGACAACGGCTATCATGAGGAGTAGGCTATCCAGACAGCTACGATAGAAATGCGTATGTTTGATGTTGATTTACTCTTTTAAAATTATCCGTTCAAAACCGTCGCAGAGTGAACTTCCCCGTATAAAGTGCATGACAACGTGACAAAGTAACTAGGTGCAATTTTATATTAAATTTGAAAGAGAAAAAACAAACCAGCGATGTACGATTGGCAGTCTCCATATCCCAAAACGCATCAGTACAAGTTCGATTGAGTTTCTGTCCAACGCACACCTCGTAAACGCCACTTGTAGTATGACCGTTTGCTTTTATATCGGAACAATCACACACACCAGATGCTGAACGACAGACGTCAGGAATAGTACAGACTTAGTTTTAAAAATTAAGGATATTTAACTGCAGTGCATAAAATCAGAATCATGCCAATGATAATTACATGCACGTGTGCCTGTAGGTTCATGCGGGATCCGTAACTGGCCACAACTTTCCATTAACGTGGCTCTGTAAGAAAACAATTTCAGACGAATATTATGATGTAGGGCCTATATTGAATGTCAAGCATTAGATGTAGGTCTAAATTTCCTTTCACCACCACATAGCTGAGCCTTAGCGTTCCAACTGAATTGAGTTTTGTATATGATGTACAATGGGCTGTCAAAATATGCAGCGAATATACATCACGTACGCTCTTATGGTTGACCTGATTACTTGCCACTTACCGATCAAGTGCCTGTGAATATGATGGCTATGCGACTTCCCTTTTATCGGTGCAGAATAAATTTAGAGTTGATAAGTGCAGTCGCCATTGAAATTACAACTGAAATGAGGGTCATACAATGTAGTAGTTGCATCGGCAGTTAAAAAAAATACTATTGGCAATAACAACATTAATAAAGATAGTCGAAATACACAATATTGTTGTTGCTAAAACATTTATTAACATGTTGGCGATTTCGAGACTTTCTTGTTTAGTTAGGATAATTATTCAGGTTTTCTTGAAAAATAGGGTAGAGCAAACACAGTCTTATAAAAGGGTTGTTGTAACAAGAAAAATTGATATGTTTCACTTTTCATTTGAAAATCTATACATATTCTCACTGTGGTTCTTCACGTATGCGTCGTGTTCCTGGAGATGTTGGTCAATCGCCTGAAGACTTGTCAGAGCAGTGTGTTGCTGACTTTTCATATCTAGAGGCGAAAAAATAATAGGGATAGTAGTAATGCTCATTGTATACACTAATAACAAGTTTTACAATAACAACACCATTAATTAGAATTTATTTGATAATAGCTGTGATGATAATTATGATAAACATATCGTTGTTAACACGAATTAAGGCCGTTGATTTGCATTAAAATCTGTGTCATTGACATCAAATTAATTAGCACTGTTTCACTCAAACACAGGCATGGAAATGAAACCCCGAGTCAACTGTCGCAGCGGTATATTTACAATTTCAAGATTTTGACAGTGATCACTCGTTTAAATTTACCATTTGCTAGAATCCACAAATTGTAAGTTCGGTTCTTGATGGAGATGTCGTGCTCCTGCAGACGTCGGTCAACCACTTGAAATGATTCATTAAGGAACTCATTAATGTTTTGACCTTGTTTGATGCAGATATCATGATCCTGGGAACGTCTGTTAACCGCTTGAAGACTTGTCTTAATGCTGCTAATCTGATCTCTAATTTCTTGAAGCGATGCACTAAGAAGCTCGTAAATACATTGAACTTGTTTATTTAGCTGATCAAATAGCTCAACCCTCAGCTGCTGTATCTCTTCAACAATGCTGATCAATTGGTCTCCATTTTCGCAACCCTGTACAGTGCACTGTCCTTTCACTGGAACGATTGCTTCATGTATCATAAGTATTACAACGAATGTCGTGAAATAATATGCCATAGCAAAGCTCATGTCTGCTCTATACAGGCTAAAAGCTGAAGACTCGACTGAAACACAATTTTCACGGCAACTGATTGCTACTCTTTGACAATTTAGGCATAAGATTAATCATATAATATATACACTAACTCAGCGAAACATGATGTCAAATGCATTTAGTGCGTTCTTGTGTCATCTCCCGCACTAAGATTAACTTACAGCAGCTAACCTATTATTCTTGTCTGCTGCCTACATGTTAGGTCTACATGTAGGCCTACTTTTACACGGTGTTTATTTTCGCATTATCATTTTGGTCTAATTGGCTGCGCAATGAGGGATGAGCTGTTCATAATAATAATATATATATGAAACGATTGGCACGATGCAATAATATGGGAAGAATCCTTAGGATTTGAACGATAATATATATATATATATATCCATCAGATAAAAGTAGCTATAGCAAAGTGATTTGCAATAATTTCGACCTAAGCATCGTGTTCATTCAATTAAATGTGATTGATATAGCTATAATATGCCTCTGATCTATTTTCTTTTGGCAATAATTAATCGTTTCGTTTAACTTCACTTTGAAAAAGAATTTAATGTAGCATCAATTAGTCATATAATTCTGTTTGATTAATGCGGACATTTGATTGCAACACAAGTTTCACGAACCAACATAAGACTGCACTCGTTGACACCACAATACAGACATCTGTCCAGTTAGCTACATTCGCTAAAGCGTACATGTACGTCACATGCACTCCCATGTGAGAGTGCGAGCGGATCGTTTTTCAACCCTCGATGATGACTTGTTTCCGAAATTTACATCTCATTCAAACGGGCAGCGGTCGTGATGAATCGCAATTTGTTGAAAAAGAGCGGGTTGTGGTCAAGTCTTAGGTCTATTTAGGCCTTAATCAAAATGTGTATTTTAATATTTACGATTGTTTAAGACAACATTCCAAACGCAAAATTCTATGGGGCCTTGCCTTGTTCAATTGATACAGAAAATGGACTAAATGGACATTGCCATTAATTAATGCCTTTATAACCATTTTCAAACTACAGCGTGGTTGACATCGCATCCTTTTATGAGAAGAAAGGAGTTATGTTTTTGCACTAACCACCATTCTGGCAAAGAGATTTATAGTCTAATGTAACTAAAATGAAGCGCTGACTGAAGCCTCCATGTACGATAAAGCCTATAATATATGACTAACACTTGATGAACCATACCAGCATTTTGTATCTGTTTAATTTGGAGACATATGACGGTGTTATTTGAGATCATGCGAAATATCAATTTTGAACTTAAATTTGATTAACACACTTGGACTCAGTTAAAGCTATATTTCAGCGGCGATGCAAGGGTGCAACCAGTATATTTGTCTGGGGTGCTCATTCTTCAAACTCCGAAGGTGTGAAGCAGCGTACTGAAAGCACCATATCCCTAGAAAAAGCAACTGTATTGAATATGTGTGGGTCAATATTTTTATCCAGGGATGCTCAAATAGCCCCCAGAACTCCAGTAGTTGAGCCCCTGGCGCTACGCAAATTTATGATTACAAATACAATTACCAAAAGCAATTGAGGCAGCGAGAATGATGTAAAGCATACATGTACGCATGCCATTAAGGAATGTAATCTAACTGACTGTGTTCCCAATAACGCAGACTATATGATTATATATATATGTCTAATTGCATATTATATATATATTTAATATGGCCCATTTGACGCTGTTTTTTTTCTCTTTGCCTTTAGCGAATACTGTCTGCCACGCCTTGTAATCCACTCAATTTCATTGTCTGAGTTTGTTAATAGCGAAAAATTTCAGCGATGATGCTTGCTTAGAGACAGCATTTTCGTTTCTGCCGCCATCTTCCGATGCGTTGATGATGATTTGTTTGGTCATTCATTATCTTAATTCATCACAAGAATTTATGAATAGCGCCTGTTCAATATGATTATTAAGAAGCGCTTCCAACCCACAGCGGTTAAAATATTGTGATTTTTTTTAAATTGGGAGAGGAATGCCTGAGATGGGGCTCTTGAAAGGAGCGGAGCGTCAAAGGGAGGGCATTCCAAATCAAGGGCCTACCACTGAGAAAGTACGGCTCATCCTGGTGGAAGTGCGAGAAAGGGGAACATAGAGGAAACATTGTTCTGGGTAGTCTATTGCTTTAGACGATAGCTAAGCAGAGGGAACGCCATAAGAGTGGGCTACAGAGCTCGACCAGGTAGGAAAGTTCGATTTCAATCTTAGAATGCTGTACATGACTGCCTAGCCAGATGTTCTGGGTCGTCTATTGCTTTAGACGAAAACGATTAGTAGACAGTCATTGTTCAGGAGCAGGAGAGGTCCCACGGATACGCTTAACCATATGTAATATATTGTATTGAAATGTAATGTAATGGAGCACTTATATAGCGCCACTCAAACCAGAGACGTTCACGACTCAACACAAAGGTAAGCAGAGAAGCGTGTCCGGAAGGCAGAAGAGGAGAGGGCAGCTCCTTCCGGAGAGGAAAGTTGAGGCTTTTCCATCTGGTGGGACCCACATAGGCGAACAGTAACATACAATAGCATCTGTGCATCATTACGTGCAACACATAATAGCATATGTGTTGACATGACCGTTATTGGTGAGCCTGTGTGTCATCAGTATGTGCTGGTGGAACGAGACACTCAGTGGTGCGAGGATCCTCGCAAGATCTGAGGTATAACACTATACAGGATGACCAAAACAGGCAAGGACTGAGCCCTGAGATCAACCGTGATAGAGGCAGACATAGCGGAAACGGATGGGACCAAAAACCACTATTCATTTATACATTTAGGCCTACATTGTACATATCCGCTGTGTGTCAGTGAAAACGAGTCTCAAAGGGTAATTAACATAACTCGAGTAAATAAGAAAACAGAAAAATATCATGAGAAATTGCGCCTGATGACTTAGACAATAGACAAGTGCTATAGCAATTATTTATTACAAGGAGCTGAACCAGCTTAGACAATAATGTCATCACGACAACCCCGACGAAATGGTGTAACGGCGAAGGTATTAACTGCACTCTATCATGAGAACGTCCATTTAATCGGTCGTTTTAACATTACCACTTATATGTCCTACTAAATTAAGAACTTTTGCCCGAGATTAAATGTCCGGCACAAATTTTGTGATATGGCGGAGAATTTCATCATCCAGCAGGATAGCGTTCTGATCTGGGGAAACTGAACGCCTGATTTTAATAGCCTTCCATGTGGCCTCATAACAGTCCTGACTTAAATCCTGGAAACCATCAGATACGGAGTGTCGTGCAAAAAGAGTTCTGTAGAATGTAGATATGGAATACATGAACTCAACGCATTATATAATCAAATATGCCAATTGATAGAGGATGCATGAGACATAAAGTGTCAACGCATCTTTGATGAGTAAGTGAAGCGCATGCTATAACCAAAGAGGCATATCTCAGCTCCACCTTCAATACCCGCTACTACGTCACCAACATATATTCTGTCGCCAGACGAGACATCCGACACCCTGTCCTCCACATTGGTTTTATCGCCGTTCAATACTTCTTCATTCGCTAAGTGCATCGCCATCTGAATCCTCGATTTAGCTCCTACAATGTCATGTTCTGTTCAGCCGTGCGGCGCTATGTAAATCTTCGTAATGAATGAATGAATGAATGACATATGTGGCCCATCAACAAAACTCTATGGCCTAGCGAACGTCATCATTATTATTTAGGCCTACTGTGAATGCTGGTGCTCAGACTGTGAGGACTACTGTTTCTGCATTCACAGTCTCAGCGATGCTCTTTACATACCTATCGAAAAAGATCCCATTTGCCGCCTGACGAAAACGTATCAGCCTCTTCAAATCATTTGTATATCACCCTTTCTAGCAGACCTGATCTCAAGTTATCTTCCACTTCCGTCTATTTTGCGTGCCGCTCTTCCTAGCAGACCTGACTAGGCCTACTCGACCGTCGGACGACCCGGGAACATGTATAGTATTTGAACCATATGCCTGTCGAGTAGCAAGTTAGCATTTTGTTGCAATTGCACTAATTATTTTAATTGTTTCTGATTTAGTGATGGAGAGTTATGCGTTTGTTTTCTTAAAACAGACACGCTGTCTAGCTGTAGCTTTCGTTCGTTTAGAAATTGTTTCTCATTTTCATTTTCATTATGGTTATCTAGAATCATTTGCATTCTCTGCAACCCTGGCGCCCCCACGTGCGGGCGGCTGATAGCTGTTTAGGATAGTAATGAATCTGGAAGAATATATTTGACACGCAAGAATTGTAGACGTCGTTACTGGGTATACATGCAACTGGTCTTGGCGACGTTTTGGGATATTTGTATTATGGTACGCAAGTGGTATATGTCAAGGCATATGGACTCGACTCACTGAAATGTGTAGGCTTATTTTGTGTTTGATAGGTCAGTGGTTTAGTTGCAGCCCCTACAGCCGCCTCATCGAAGTGTAGTTAGCTTTTAATTGAGATCGACAAACGTACTTTGAGCTGTTGAAGAAGCTGGTTGTTGAACTATCAAGCTGAAGTTGATGATTATGTGTCCAATAAGAATGATCTTGACTGCATGGTGTTTACGAGATAGAGACGTAGGCCGGAAAAACTTAATTACTGGTGAGATTCTGATTCAAGTAGTAGGACGACAAAAACGACTATGCACAGACTTCAGACTTCTACTATCGACCAATAAACTTTTCCGACTGTTTGACTTACGAATTGACTGACTGACTGTCTGTCTGACTGGTTGACCAATTGACTGACTGACTCACTGACTGACTAATTGACTGACTGACTGATTGATTGACCAATCAAAGACAACTCAACTCGACTTCCCTTACAAGGAACTACAACTCAATTGTCCTGTCTATTACTGTTGATAACGCCATAATACAAGACAACAAGGCAGCTGCAAACCCACGAACGCCGTCTAACAATTGATTACATGGAACCGCAAGCAGGAATCACGGCTGTAACTTAATCTGTTTCGGACGGCGCCATCTACATTACGCTAAAAATATGAAATACTGTAAGGATAGAGTTAGCCTACAGCAGCGGTTCTCAACCTTTTTAGTCCTGCGACCCCACTTATGATACTTACAAAGTTGTAGCGACCCACAACTATACAATTGATTGGGTTACTGCATTCACCGCAATTTTATTTTACTAACATGCACTTCACTTCTTCCCATTTGATAATTATAATCATTACACCTCATGGACTACAGCATGATCAATTGTTAATTAACAAAACAATTTATAATTTATTGTTGGTCATAATTTTATTAAATGAATCATAGTACAAGATCCGGAGGAGGCGATAAAAGTAGAAGGAAGATGGATCAAGGCGCTGAGATTTGATTATGACCAGGCAATGTTGACAAGAAACCGGAAATGTCTACAGACAATGATGGATAGACTGAACGTACATGTCATATCATCTGAATACGGAATGAAAGTGAACATCAAGAAGACGATGGTACTGCAAATAAGTAAAGAAACGGAGACTGTAGTAAGAATAAACACTGGAGGAAAGAAAATAGAACAGGTGAAAGAATTCTGTAACCTAGGGATTGTGATCACGGCAGATGCCAAATGTCACAGGGAAATAAAAAGAAGGATTGTAAGAGGAAACGAGGCGTTCTCAAAAAGGAGAGAACTACTGAGAGGAAAACTTAACTGGAGTCTGAAGATAAGAATGATGAATTCTCTGACATGAAGTGTGGTGCTGAGCGGGTCCGAGATATGGACTATGACGAAAGAAGACATAGGAAGACTTTGGAGAAATGGAGCAAATTAGACGAAGAAGAGGATCAACAGCGAGAGAAGTGGCAACGCCGGACATCTGAACCTGCCGAGGAGGCAGAGCACTAGAAGAAGAAGTGCTGACTACACCGGAATAAAGAGAAGAAAAAAGCTATGTCGCCAACTATATTTTTAAATTTCTGAAGGTTTCAGGCGATCTCTGGCAAATCGTAAGACGACCTCAGTGGGGGTCGCTATCCACAGGTTGAGCACCGCTGCCCTACAGTGATATTATCGTAGTAAATATATATATTATCTTATGTAAAATAAAGTGTCAAAAAACTTTCACCTGAAAAAATATATGTATAACAATTCGAAGTGAATTATTTGTTTGTAGTGTGAATAACTTTGACTGTAAGACGAACAATAGATAAAAATCACAGACACTAATTCGTCCTTTATTTAAAATGTCAAAACAAACATTTAAGATACTTAGGGAATGACTATATATGATCAGTAGTTAAGAGCGCCATTGCAATAGCAATACAATGATCATTACAAAGTGATAACAGTTCACCTGATCTTCAAAATTCGAAATCATAATGCTACGCAATTATGAACAGATGAGGAACACGATACACGAATGTTCATAAATGATTAATGTTAACTTTAACTGTAAAAGGTTAAACCCCATTAAACATACCAAGCATTCATTTTCAACATCAGTGTAAGGTTGGAATACGAGCCGCATACAAGACGCAGATGAAAATAAATTATCGATAGAGATATCCAAATAATGTTAAAGCCTACTTATCAAGTCGACGTCTTATTAAAGAATGGCGATATTTTTACGTTGCCATATGAACATTTCGCCTCAATGTAATTGCTGGCAAGAGTGCATTCAATGGATACCGAGAGCGTATAATATACATTGTTGGCAACCATAAAGTAACCATATGGCTACGTTACGGTGCCAACAACTAGATTCATTTGCTGCTAATATTCCATTGTAGGTCGTATGATAATTTGCAAATAGCGTAACTTGCAACAAATAATATCATGACAAGAAGAATATGAAGTTTGAAACCAATGTCTGGAAACTGGGGATCCTTTCCAGTGCTTATTCTTAGGGAAACTGAGGAAGCAGGCATGACGTGTTTAAACAAATATTTAAGAACAGACAGCGTAATATTGGGAAAGCTTCAAATTGTATGATCAGTACTCCAAATTTACATAAAAATATAAATATCATAATCATTACAAAGTTCATCAGATTTTTAATTGGAAAACATTACAATTAGCAGTTTTGAACAGACAATGAACACGATAGATAAATGTTATGAATAATTGACATCAGCTGTAAAACGTCAACACTTGTAAAAATTAATAAGATAAACATTATCCTTGACCGTCGTTTAAAGGTTGGAATTCGGGTTCGAAGATGTTTTTGTGGACATTAAATAGGGGGTCTTCTGATGGTTGAGACGACAGTCGGAAGAAGAGAAGAAAAGCATAGCCAAAAATAAGAAAAGTTAGCTTTGACTTTATAAATAATCAAAATGGCTCAGTATTTTAAAACATATACTAAAAAATGTTTTATTCGCCATACTGACAAAGACTAACGTGAACAATGCTCACAAATCCGGATTCGTAACGCATAGGCCTACATAAAAATGACTCGTATGCCAGAGGCATATCAGAACAAACTCTGGATATCCAATTGATAGTAAATAATATTCCTACATTTGTTGTATAATATTCTAGAAACCCACGTATTTCAATTTGTGCATCTGTGTGCATAAACGAAAATTGTTCAAATTTAATTTAAAATATCGCAGAGAACAAGGAAACCGAGGAAGTTGCCTTCCGCTTACCAGCAAAATATTTTAATGTTATAATATACACAGAAATCTATCATCAAGAGAGAAATTATGCTAATAATTCTAGAACATACAGCATAAACAAGTGCAACATTATATCGAAACAGGATTCCTGGATCAGCCTCAGCATAGTTACTCTATAGTAGCTGCGCTATGTATACCTGTGATTACAGTTACAAAAATTACTAACATAAGACATGCAGTGTAGGCCTACACAACATGATTTATATTTGATTGTGCTATGATAAACCAAGTCATTGAATAGATTTTGGTTACAGAAACATAAAGTAACTATGGGTCCTAAGCCACTGGAATGAGTTTCAATTCCGTTGCCCTTAACGAAACACTACGCCAATAAACCCATTGTATTCCAGTGACTCCGTCATTAGCTCTAGCTTGGTGATAATATATGCCATTAAGACTGGAAGTAAGGCAGCCGCCGAACCACCACCCGCCGCCATTCCTCTGGGCACATTTAGAACTGGCAAATACACTGTTATCCGAATCTTGAGTGGAGAATTGTCGGTTGTTGTGATAATTCAGACTGTCACCTGCAATTGGCATAAAACACATCTCTGATACATTCAGTCACATCAAAGCTAACATCTGAGATGCATTCTCTAATGAAGATGTCTAACTATCTTGCTCTGATAAAGATGCAACAGAAATGTCTGAGTGTGGGAATTGATTAAATACTTTTTCAGTGTATTACAAGTTATAGCATGTGTTACAATATATCATGCCTTAGGCATGTAATACATTTACCAGGCAAGTATGCATGTATGCATGTATGATGTATGTGTGTGTGTATCTGTGTGTGTATGTGTGTATGAATGTATGTATATATGTATGTATGTATGTGTGTGTATGTATTTATGTATATGTATGTATATGTATGTATGTATATGTATGTATATGTATGTAATGTATGTGCGTATGTATGTATTTATGTATGTACGTATATTATATACGTATGCTCCTAATATGCATGTAGTATGTACATAATCATATAGGAATATATTATGTATGATTGTATGTCTATGTATACTAAATGTATCTAGTGCGTATGTATGTGTATATGTAAGAGAAACCCGAACAAGCTATTGTCCAACGTCCGCTCAGTCAACCAAACTGAGTCTTTGAAAGAACGTATAAAAACTTATGGAAGAATCAATCGCTTTTGAGACGCAGAAAGACTTGCCAGTAGATGAATTATGAGGATTAGAGTATAAATGCTATATATACTGCTTTGCAGCCAGACAGGGCTCGCGCAATTTTCTTCGTGGTGGTCGGGTAGGCTGAGTAAGCACGAGAAGTGGTTACTTCTGAAGTGGTTAAATCCTTCAAAGTGGCCCAGAGCTTCTTTGGATCCTTTTACCAGCGTGTTATGATGGCCTCCCACGAGACAAAAGCAACTGCAACGGGGAATCCACGCGGCATGTGGGCTTTGGAAGCAGTCTGAAAACACGGGGCCACCACGGAGCAAAATGTGCATGCCCTGGCTGACTGCAAAACAGTCTATATAACACCGGTTTTCAAATCTGGATTGTACATGTACTCATGCCTCACAGGATTCTGAGGTAGGTGATCATTCAGTATTTCCTGCACGAGAAGCGTTGGCGCAGGATCTAGTTCGTTCGTCTTAGGAGATCATCGAAAGTGGCCCAGAGCTTCTGTGAATCCTTTGACCAGTGTGTTATGATGTAATCAATGGATCCATGAGGCTCGATCAACCGGTAAGCGCGTTCTTCCTCTGATTCTGTCTATACGTCGCGACTGAAGTTGAAATCCTCGACGTTTTGCATTAAGCCATGGAGATGACGAGCATGCAGAGGAAGAAAGCATCGATGATGAGACCAAATATCGCGGTCTCGTAAGAGGTGAACTTCACGAGTGTAGAAAGCAGCGAAGCCGACCCTAGTTGTGCTCGGAGTGAGTGATGATGAGTGCTTTGCCCGAAGGCAGGTCCATTGGTTTTTCGCCACCCGAGGATGAGATAAATGAGGTGGTTTCCCGTTGCCTTCCTCAAAGACAATTATGGGTGAATAACTTGTCCAAGGTCGCTGTGCAATGACTCCGGGTCGGTTCGAACCTGCGATTCTCCGAACAACCCACTATACGTTCAAGACTGCTATAAATTTCATCGACTTCGTTGCAACTGATTCTATGGGCCCCAGTTGAGGTCCCCAGTGAGGACCAGCGGAGTGTTGTAGCTCGCCAAAGAACGCCGACGAAGAAGAAAAGTAGCCATGACGGTAAATGACGGGAGGCGTTATCGGGCCACACTTGGAAAACAGTAAGTGACCGCTTGAGGTCAGGTATTGGGCAGACACAAGTGCGCAGGAGGCGTAGGCATGTCACGATAGTACGCAACAAAGAACATCAAATTGATCCTTGAAAGTTGGTAGTAAACCTACTCCAAAACGAAGCAACATAATCTCTGTGAGAATGTGTACACACGGAGTATATACAAACTTGCCGATTGCAGCACCGCTTTACGGCATTCTCACGGGTGACATCGAAACATTACTGGCTGTGTATACCCGGCTGTCAACGGATTTGATTTATGAGGCACCGACAAGAGTATTGTTGAGGACCTAACGCAATGACAGATTTGTTGTATAGCGGGATGAAGAGTGCTCAAGTGGAGTGATGCGAGACTTAGCAGAATGAGTTGAGTCCAGAAAGTTGTTTGAGGCGAGAGAGTTATTTGGATAAGAGATGACAACTCGTTCTGAGATCATGAATAAGAAAGAGAGATTGAAATTAGACGGTAGTTGGAGAGGAGTTTCTTGTTGATCGGTGTCTTATTTAAAAATGGCTAAGCGACCGAGCTTTGACTAGCATGGAAAGCGTACAGACCTATAATGCACGATAGCCAAGGTAATCGATCTGTCTATATTATACAGTAGACAGATAGATCGATTACCTCGAGTATGGTAGGAATAAGAATGCTGGAATTGAATCGAAGTGGCATTGTTTGTTTTATACAAACGTTTGTAAGTGCAAAATTGTGTAATTTTGACGAAATGTTTCATTGGTAGAAAGCTACATTTACACAGCGCGAAACAGAATTCGGCAAATCACATCCCTCCCTAAAAGCTTCAAGTCAAGACAAGATTTAGGATAAAAGTTTCAATGACCGGAGAGCCAAAGCTGCAAATGCGCGGTTCGCAGAGAGCGATACAGTGATGATGATCATCATTGTCATCACCGTGATAATTTATTATTTCACTATTATTCTGGGACGGCTGGAACTGGTCAATATTTACTTTTTACCATATTCTTCTAAAAATGTCGATTAATATTTACTAGCATTTCCAGAATATCCGCTGACAATCAATCTGTATTTATCGGCCGATGAACTGATGGAAAATGTCGTATATTCCGCAAAACCTTTTATTCCTTGAAAGTCTTGCAAATCAACTCGCAGTTTGTAGTTCCGTTTTGTTGTCAGAAGATGAAGCATTTCGTTGCCTAAACAAAGACATTGTTTGCACAAGCCAAGAAGAAATGAAATCACGCATAAAATTATTACTCCAAATCAATATAATTCAGTGTCTCCTCGTAGTTGCAAACTTATCTAACAGTCATTTTTAATGAAATCACGCGATCAAATTATAATGTCATAGTCGTTCTCAACTCATATTAGTTGGAAATGTTAATAACACTTGTTTTGGGATGCATTGTACAAACAACCAGAATACTTTAGTTTTTCAAAGCCATATAATCAATTCTGTGTCTTGGAATTACGAGACACGAGGCTTTACGAGAGTGTTCATTTGTCGTTAATGTTGCAATATATCTCTAGAGTAAAAATTGCAGTATTGTCAAGTTACTTAATAAAAACAATGATTTCAAGCATCTTAATTAACCACGTATACTATTACGAATCGCGACCATTTAATTTTATCTAATGAATTCTATAATGCGCATGACACCATCTGATGATCACTTTCAACCAACCGGTTGAAAATCGAGACCGTCAATTGAAATGAGGATTTAGTAGGATATTGAATGCAGTGGTCTTGATACGGCGACTATGCAGATAGAAGCTCTTGTGCTTTAAGTTAAGAGCCGCGTCATGATGAAGAGCTAACGGGACGCCCTAAACTGACCACTACATTTGTATAAAATAGAAAGGAAGCTAATTCATCCAAAATGTTAGCAACGACTAATGGGGGAAGATGGAGAGAATATGAAGAAGCGGAAGGCCTAGACAGATTGTGGTCGACTGATTGGTGTTAGATGAACATAGATAGCTCAAAAAAGAAATCCATTGGCGATGGGATTGGCGGCGTTTGACATTTAGGCCTAAACTTACGTAAAACCCGCAACCGTATCGTAGTAGACAATTGGGATATATCTTTTACCTAACCTCTCTGGAGTAAATGACCATTTATATTCTGGGATTTTTTGAAACAACGTTCAATTAAATTATCAGTTAGTACCTTGACTTCAGACGCGATTTTATTAGCAATCCCTGAAATATTGAAAATATATTGTAATAGGTCTAAACTTCGTCTTGTAGACTATTGCGAAATATATGTGTGAAGTTTTAATAAGTCTTACCGAGCCAGAATTCGTCATATCGATTTCCAAATCCTTGTCCATATTCTACCCACGTTCTGTTGAAATTGACATGCCGTCTATGCGTCTCTGAAAAACCTGAATTTAGTATGCTATAATGTTTTATGTTGTTCCTGATGATCCACACTTGAAATACATCACAATCAATTTTAAACATAAACTCTGGTTTTCAGCAGAATAATTGGCCCATGCCGTTCCGATAACAAAATGTTGAATCCACAGAAATAAAAAAAAGCGCCAAAATTGCAGATACATATCATAATCGCTTAGAAACGCCGATATTTAAGAAAAACCAGACGCAAGTTGCTGTGATTAAGAAATGAGAAACAAAATGTGCCAGAAGTTTTTCACCGAGTTACATCACAGAACTAACACATCCTATCGGGGAGGGGATTCAAAAGGTTTGGACCATATATCAAGAACGTCCGAGAATCCAACACTCTATTCCCGTGTATGTTGGAAGACAATAATTACTAGGCGAAGAGTTATCAAACTATTCATGCATTTGGACAACACTGATATTCAACCTCTAGTCTTGAGAGAAACATGTAGGGCAGTGAGCCGAATAAAATTTCTTGTGGTGTTAAACAAAGGAGTGGGCTTAACACATGATTCTATGCAGAAGTTGGCAGCTGTTAGCTTAGAACAAAGCATGTTGCGCACAATATTTATTTGCACAACGTCGAAGGTGATTAATATGTTTAAAACAAAATAATGTATGAGAAGGTTTGCGCTGAGCTATATCAGCGAACTATCACGTGTCATTGGGAAGTGAATTCAAAAAGTTGCACCATCCATCAACAATGCCCGATGACCCAACACTTTTATTGTGCCTGCACTCAGAGGACACTACTTTGTTCGAAGGCAATATTTAGGCCTACTAGGCGAAGAGTTATCATACGATTCCTGCATTTGAACAACACTGGCAGTCAAATTCCAGTCTTGAGAGCTAAGTGCAGGCAGTGAGCCGAGAAGAATTCCTTGTGGTGCTAATCAAGGAGTGGGCTTAACACATTCTATGCAGAAGTTGACAGCTGTTGGCTTCGAAAAGAGCGTGTTGAGCACAATATTTTTTGCAGAACGTCGGATGTGACTAATATTCTTGTCTTAATATGCCTGATGATTGTTCAGAGTGCCGATCTTCTTGTTCTTGGTTCTCTGCCTTCAGGCAGGTTCATATGTCCAATGACGCCACTCCTCCCTATTTTTAGCCTCTTCTTTCATCTTCCGTATCCACCTTTCTCCATCATCCAGTCTAAAAGCATTGTTCTTGGTCTTCCTCTTGTTTTTCCCCTTCCATTCTTCCCTCTATGATGTTTTTAAGTAGTGAATCTCCTCTCATTATGTGTCCCATCCCTCTTCTCTGTCGTTCTCGAATCGTCTTTATCATTGATCTCTTTTCTTTTACCCTCCTCAATATTTCTTCATTCGTCTTGTGCTCTGTCCAGCTGATTCTTTCCATTCATCGCCATATCCACATTTCAAATGCCTCTAATCTAGAGTGTCGATATGAAGGTAGTATTAAGGATGTGAAATATCTATGAGGCTGAAATAGGTGAAGGACGGCGTAAACTGTTTAAAGTTACTTTTGAAGGTAGACACTAGTACTCAAATGGCACTCTATTTCTGCCCTGCTGGCTAAACAGATAAACGGAGGAAGATGATATAGGCCTAACTGAACTGAGGGAAGGCATCTCACACGATTTGAGCAAAGTCAAATATAGCAACTACACACCAACCGGCAACTACACACCAACCGGCGCCTACTCAAGAGTCTATTTAAAGTTAAATGCAGACAGCGTCACTTTAAACAAGTCACAATGTACACGCCAAATTGGTATTTTGATCACATGCAAGTTGTCATAATGCTGACAACTGCCAACATGAAGAATACTCAGTTAACCATTACTACAGAAATGCCTGTGCATTGATATTGCTGACTAAACTCACTAGAAAGAAGTTCATTATAATATCGTGTCAATAAAACTCAGTGCAATGTGATATTTTAATTTGCTTGGGTAACACAGACCAGTGATGCACGGCTGGAAGTCTCCATATCACAAAACGCATCAGTACAAGTTCGATCGGGTTGATTTCCAACGCACACCTCGTAGACGCCACTTTTAGTCTGACCACTTGCTTTTAGATCAGAGCAATCACACACACCAGGTGCAGAACGACAGTGGCCTGGAAGAGTACATACATTACGTCGTAAACATTCAAAATATTACTTACAACTTACCGATTAAGTGCCTGTGAATATGATGACATGCGCAGAAATTTATGCGTAGCCTATATTATCGGTCATGACAGTCGATTGATTGACTGCGTCGTCATTTCGACTGATTTTTCGTTTAAATGCAAAATTTTGCTCAATATGTTCGAACATGTTAGAGTATTGCAGTGGTAGGTTTGCAAACCGAATTTATTCGTTGACTTTTCAAAGGCTTTGTACGTTTCAGAGGTATTTGTTTGCAAGTTGCCTTGACCATGTGACTGGTCTTAGTCACGCGGACCGTGAACATTCAGTTATCATTCAGATTGCAACAGATATGAAGGTAATCGCAGTTTCATCGGCTTTAATAATTACACTATTGATAATAATAATAACAATAATAAACATTATAAAAATAATCATTATAATCTTTTTGCTGCTATAACATTCATTAACACGTCTGCGATTATGACGCGTTCAGGTTCGAAGTGGCGCGGTTTGATCGGTTAGAGCGGTCGGCCCGTAACACTTAGTTTGTGCTGAGTGAGCGGGTTCGACCCTCGTCCGGGGCGTCAGTCACTGTGTTAGAGACTTTGAGCAAGTCTTTCGCGCATAATTGCCTTGCTGATTTTGCGCCGTAACTGCAATTGCGCCGTCGAGGCGTGTGCACTTCTGAGCAAAAGATGTTGGAAGAAGGGCGATATCAAATTTCAAGAAATAACCAAAAATAAACAAATAACCAAGTTCCGTTAAGCTAATGACCGCAGTTATACTGGAAAATAAACATGGATATAAAACTCAGAATAGAGTAGAGCAAACACAGTTTTATTAAAGGGTCGTGGTAACCAGAATGCTTGAGATGTTTCAACTTACCGTTTGACTGTATACACATATTCTGACTTTGGTTCTTCATGGAGATGTCGTGTTCCTGGAGACGTCGGTCAATCGCTTGAAGACTTGTCATAGAGGTTTCATGCTGACTTTTCATTTCTTGAAGAGAATCAGTAATAATGAAAGTAGTACTAATGCTCAGTATACTAATGACAAGTTTTACAATAAAAATGTTATCATTCATCAAATAAAATTTATGTTATCATTAGCATATATTTAATTATTACAATTATGATGATCATGTTTATGATACCGTTGTTAATACGAGGGCCACTGATTTACATTGAAATCTGAGGCATTAAAATCAAGTTAATAATCATTGTTTCACTCAAAAACAGGCCTTGAAATTAAACAATTATTTCATTCAAGTAGACTCAGGACTAAGAGAACTCAGCGCTGAGTGTTGCCGTAACTATATAATTTTTTTAATATTTTAAAAATTCAAGATTATGACAGTGATTACTCGTTTAACTTTACCATTTGCGATTTTCCACACATTGTGAGTTCGGTTTTTGAGGGAGATGTCGTGTTCATGGAGACGTTGGTCAACCACTTGAAATGATTCATTAAGAAACTCATGAATACTTTGACCTCGTTTTATGCAGATATCGTGCTCTTTGGAGCGTCGGTCAATCGATTGTAGACTTGTCAAAACGCTGTCTTGTGTGCCTTTCAATTCTTGAAACGATACATTAAGTAGCGCGCGAATACTTTGACCTTGCCTGATGCAAATATCTTGTTGTATGAGAGGTTTGTCAATCGCTTGTTGACTCATATTATTGGCGCCATATTGACTTCTAATTTCTTGAAGCGATGCATTAAGAAGTTCGTGAATAGCTTCAACTTTTTCATCTAACCGATCAAATAGGTCAACCCTCAGTTGCTGTATCGTTTCGACGATGCTGGTCAATAGGTCTTCATTGTTGCAGAACTGTATAGCTGAATCCTGTATAGTGAATCGTCCATTTGCTGAAACAATTGTTTCATGCGTTATAACTATTACATCGAATTTTTCTAAATAATATGACATAGACAGCTCATGTCTACCAAATGTGTTTACAGTCTATGTCCTTACAGTCTATACGCTGAAGTCTCAACTATCTGCAAAACATTTACGGCAACCGACAGACACTCAATGAAAACTAGGACATCAGATTAGTCGTATTTATACTGAACTAATCGGAACATGAAGTCAACGCTCTTTCTGTGCTCTGGTGTCAGATTCCGCATTAAGAGAAGGTTACATACTGCTTATCCCACTCGATCGTGTGGACGTTCAATAATCATATGCCGTATAATGTAACATATAAAATGAAGTACAGTAATGAAAGCAGAAATAAGATGAGAAAAAAATAACTAAAAGGTACCATATTAAAATGCTATCAGTTTTTCAGAATTTCTTCAAGGCTGAATCCTGAACATGACAGAGGGACAAAATGACGTGGGTTCCCTGTCTATATATATATATATATATATATAGACATGTATAGGCATGTCAACGATTGGTCCAAAACTAACAAATTATCCTTAAATATTACCAAAACTAACTATATATTATTTAGCTCGCATCGAAAGCAATTGCCTCAGCTCATGGAAGTTCTTGCTATTAATAATGTTCCTGTGCCAAGAGTAACATCAGCCAAATTCCTGGGTATATATATATAGATGAACACCTTACATGGAAAGAACACATACAACATATCTCAGTAAAATTTGCAAAAAATATAGGATTCTTGCCACGAATTTCATACTTATTGCCAATCAATATACGTTTATCTTTATATTACACAATGATTAACCCGAATTTAACTTACTGCAACCTCATCTGGGCTTCAAACTATCCAACAAGATTGAAAAAATTAAATATCCTCCAAAAAAGAGCCCTCCGTATAATCAACGGCTCACATTACCTTATCCCTACTGACCACATCTACAAACAAACACGTATTCTAAAAGTTGAGCAGCTTTCAAACGAATGAATTCATGTACACATATACCTACAATCAACTACTTTCAGTATTCGACAACTACTTCTCACCTCTCTCTGAGGTCAATCTCTATAAGTTACGATCTTCCTCAAACTATAGACCTATCTTTTCGAGAACAAACACTAGAATGTTCTCGATTAAATGCGCTGGCCCGAAAGCATGGAACGTCATTCCGGATGAATTGCGCTCTCTAAATAATCTTAACGTATTTAAAATAAAATTGCGGAATTATTTAATGGATCTATAATTGTCTCATTACGCGTCTTAATCGTCTTCAATAACTAACTAGTTAAGTGTCTAACTAATTGCCAATGGATTTCTTATACCTAACCAACTGCAACTATCAATCTAATGTAAGGGTGACCCTGATTACAGGATTTTCTGTCCTTTAAGGGTTTCTGTTAGTCCCTATTGCCTTCCAGCTGATTGTCAACAATTTATAATTTTGTTTGTTGTTTTGGAGACAATAAAAACACTTGGTTATGGTTATGGTTATATATACATTTATATATATAACCCTTCCAAGGTTTCAGCCATAAAGACAAGAAAATTGAAAAATGGCTATACTTAATTGTAACCAATCCCTTTACAACTTTTTCAATGTCTCAAACTGGCAACTGCATTCACTGTTTGTGGGTAATCCCATTTGATTAATCGCTTTTTCGTTATTTTGTGTTGAATACTGATTGATTATCTTTAGAATGTTGAACCTTTCGTCTAAGTATGGCTTAAAAATCTTAAATTTGACCGCAAGACAAAAGCAGCACATGGTTAGAATGCAGACGCAGAGCCTACCCATTTGAAATGTTTCCCTTGGCGCATCGTCATCAGCCTCTCGCTGAACTTGTTGTTGATTTTCAGCTTCACCTTTAATCGAATCGTAAAAGGTGGCAAATGATGTGTCGCTATCAGCTGGCTGATCGCGTTTCCACTGAAGATATCTGCCGTATAGTGTTTGAGCACGGGTTGCTACAGAAAATGTTGTTTAGTTAAAATATACGAGAAATAATGCCAACCAGTTTTATCAACCAAGGCAACATTTACTTTGCGAACTTATTGCGCAGATTGAACATCTCTTTATTCAGAATGATTTAAATGCGTTCAGTGAACAATGCAGATGAAAAGATGATAACTGGCAACGTATGAAAACATTTTAGGTAACATCTTTAAAGAATATCTCCGATATCGTGATATGTAAGAATCTAATATTTTCTCACCAACTGCGACCAATTCTGGACCAGATTCGAATGCAGTCGTCAGAGAGCAGGTCGTCAACGCCAGACCAAGCAGCAACACCAACGATTGACGAGCCATCTTTATGGTGTCTTTGATGAAGAAATAGAGAAATGTGCCAGGTGCAGAAGAAATTGAACTCTGCGTAATCCTATGATTGCGGTCCTTCATTTATAGACGGACCATCTTATTGTTTACTATGAGGTGTCTCGAGGATCCACGAAATTGTTGATTGTCCTTTGCCTCATGCTGTTGAACTGAACTCAAGCACAGTGGTCCTTCAGTGGTCAGATACTCAATCGATACGACAGTTTATTGCAGAAATAAATTTCAAATTCGTCCAAACTACCGTATATGCACTTGACACAGAAGTGGGTATAATTGCTGATTTGTTATAGAAGCTACCGAATACCAATAAATATGAATCAAATTAAAGCGCCCTTGTGCTGACACTGTACAAGTTAGGGGGAGTGATATAAAGCGCCTATGACAATTAAGACGCTCACCCCTTGAAATCGTTTAGAAACACTCAGGTTCATAAATTTTAGCTGCGCATTTACATGTAGCGACATCTTGCGTGTTATCCATGGCAGTATTGTTTCGATATTCGAGATGTTGGTTCGATTATCCAGTTTTTCGATTTTGACTACTTTTACATCACTGTATATTTATAAATCGCCTTCATTTTCTCTTTAACTTCATGGACTATCCAGGCGCTCATTTCAAAGTTTGCTTTGGGTTCACTTTTAGTTGTTACGAAGGTTTTATTGAACTTGTAAACATTGGCCTAATTAAATAAAATGGCGTCAATTAAGATGGACGCGGAGATTATAAGAAGCCCATTGGCGTCCTAAACTTATAGGAAACATAGAGGTTTGAAGAAGCCCATTGGTGTCTTGAACGTAAGCTTATAGGAAGCACAGATGTTACAAGATGCTACCGCAAAACACAAAGTAAAAGAGCTAAAGACTACAAGGAAACTTAGGTCTATGTGCAGACAAAAGAAACTTACATGCAGACAAGACAAACCAAAGAGGAGAAAAGTAAAATGCGGTGCACCGTACCCTCAACCTAAGAAGACAACTAAAACAAGCTCAAGTTTGACTGCGATTGCGATGAGAAAATGTTTAACGTGTAGTGAAAGCTTTGGTGAAAATGCTGCTGGAAGAAATGGATAGAATGCAAGAATGGTAAGGGTTGTTGTCATGAAGAGTGTACAGATAGAGAAACATACAAGGGATTTGTGTGCGCTTTTAGTAATTAAACTGTGTCTAAAAGTAAAATAACGATGGACTTAGCATTGACTTGCTATACTAGTTTTGTGTCTTGTGTTTGAAATGTTTAGTACCATTATGGTCTATTATCTTATGGCAATGTTGATTTAGTTCGTGTGGGCCTAAAGCTTTACTGCTCTAATCTAAAATGCAGCATTGCCATTAGTAAATTTCCATTGTTTCAAGATGCCCATCTTAGGGGCGTCTTGTAGTATAGGGTCCCTAAAATGCCCGGATTGAAGACATTTACTATTTTATTGACAAAAATGATCTTTAATGAATTGACTTCTGTAGTTGTTGCAATTGCTTTTTTAAGGTTCAACCTTTACATTAGGCACCAAAATGTACTTCTCTTGCAATCAACACATATGTAATACAGAACTTTCGTTAGCATCTTGGGGCACTCTCCCCTACGAGTTTGCAATGATTACATATCAGCTGGAATAAACGACGACAGGGTGGATTTTTCCAAGATAATTTAAAACAATAACGCCATAAACACGTAGCATGTACAGACAGTCATGGGGTTGGGGAAGGATCACAAGGGAAATGTTAGGAAGCCCACCTTATCATGTTTTACTTCAGTGATAAACAATAGCGGATTACACGTGGGCCATTTCTTGACGGCAATGTGGGAATATTTTTACACTGCCTCTTATGCCCCACATGTGATGATGGTGTGGAGTCAGACATTTTGTGGAACAGATTCACTTGCTACCTTTTTAAACTTGGACATAATTGACCACAATAGACTACATTGTCGTTGGATAAAACAAAATGGCGTTGAAATTATTGAACGCGTTGTGTGGTCTTCGTAAACGTCAATGCTTTGAGCATGACTTTTGCACCGCTATAGAAACGAAACTGTTTATTTAGATATTTGTTTGATTCAAGCCGAAAGCAAGCGAAATATTTATCCCCGTATCCATCCGTTCGTTCCGTCACCAAGGAACAAACTTACACAACCGATCTCAAGTAGGCCTATCAAGTGTTTTTGATCGAATGATTGCTTATCGTTCCGTTATAAGCAAGAGGGGTCTCGTGTGGGAGACGCATGAGGCCCCCAATCACCCCCACACAACCGATAGCAAATTAATTTGAATTGCGACCTGAATTGTAGATAGACTACGTGATTTACTTGCCTCATTCACGTCGAAGCTAAACGATTTTTGGCAATATATTCACTTTTATAATTATCTTATAATTATAAAAACGTAATTGCGCTGTTGAGAAGTTGAAGAGATTGCGTAGGTCGTGAATGAATTATATATTATTATACACGTCTATGTGCAAGGCATTATATGCACGGCGCCAATGCATTTACACTACATGTATACTGTGATGTAAAAAATTATGTTTGCGTTGTGCATTTATGACCATTTACAGAGCTTGGGTTTCATAGTCACTGGAAAGAATTTCCTGAGTATTGTCCACAAAATAAACGACCAATCAGTGATATTTTAACCGTTACTTCTGTATTGGAACGCTCAGAATCTTATATTCACATTTATCTCGGACCTTCATTTTGCAGCATCGTGATTGTTTCGGTTGTGAACCCAACTGCTTGGAATGGTCCCCATTGAAACTTCAGCGCTTGCCTAGGAGCTCTCTAATCTCATTCTATTCTGGTGTGAAATCTGTCAGTTTTGGCCATGGTTGGACTGGGAGTGCCTCTGAGTAGATTTCGGCAAGAGGTGCTATATCAAGCTTTATTGATTGACTGATTGTCAGTATTCATACGGCTGTAGCACATATTTTCTTCGTCTTCCTTGTGCCTCGTCGAATGTATGGACGTGCGTCATCTTCCACCAGTGAGAAATTAATTTTCTCGTCGAAGTCGTCATCGTGCTTACAGTCGTCGCTCTATCATTTCGATAGAGCTTACATTATCTGATAAAGAAATTACGGAATCGAGATTAAATGTAATCACGGACAGAGAAGGAGTAACGTACATTGGAAAATCAACGGCAGAGAGATCTATTTCAATCTATGAATGCTGTACGTGTGTAATCTTCAACTTTCTTTTCCCTCAGTTAAGATTACCGATCATCCAAGGATCGTGACACGTCCTCCTGTTTTTGGAATTTTATTTATTCACAACATAATATACAGTGCCTAAACTAGTGTAAAAAATAAAACATAAAACGACCGTCCGTGTCCTTCGGAAGCCAGAGCATCAACTGTCCGATTACAAGCATTCAACCGTCTAATCAATACATAATGCCAGCCACCTCATTCGCCCCTAACAGCCCTTCCAAACAGTCACATTACTTGCTTGAGCCTTAAGTGTTTAAATAAACAATATTAAACAAATATAGACTGACAACGTGATTACCTAGTTAGATGAATTGGGTCTTGTGTTGCTTAATACAAAGACGATTGGAAGACAGCCATTGTTCATGGACGGGAGAGGCTTATAAAAATACACTCAACCGTACATGCAATGGCATCTTCGGTGACAGGGACTTTGCATCAGAGAAAATACTCGTTCAGTGTAAGCACCGTGTGATGGAATGACAAAAAATAAGAACGGGGGCGGACAGAGAAATCCCGGACAAACCATTATTTCTGGACGCAATGGCAGAGGACCCAAAAAATAGGACTTGTTCGGTGAAACCCGGACACATGGTAACCCCAGTGCTATCTGCCCTCGGTCGTAAGAACGCCTGTTTAATCGAACCTGGTATTAAGATCGTTTTAACAATGGCACTGAGATGCAGGGTCTCACCGAGGGGGGCCAGCGGGGCCGTTGCCCAGGGCGCAAATGTGGAAAGGGAGCAAATTTTAGGATGAAATAACCTTTTATTCCATAAAATGCAATATTTTCACAATGTAGGGGCGTTCTGTATTGACCACATAAAAGCCGTCGTTTAAATCTGGTAAACTTTACGATATTGAGGGTTGTGCACAAGAGGTCTGGTTGTAAATCGAATTATGACATCATGTAACGAAATGGATCAGCGCATCATTGATGAGTGAGTCAAGCGGTGGTGTTCAAGTCTTAGCACAAGTGATGCCAATAGAGGTGAATTTGAACAACATTTTTTTATTTTCCGAATGCTAAGTAATATCTTACTCATCTTTCATCTTTGATCAATTGTAAACTATCAGATTATACAATAAACGAAAATATAATTACTCTTCTATGTTTACTAAGAATTGCTTTGATGTCGGCCTAATCTGACGAAGTTCATGTAAATACATGTCTGTGTGGGCACGTTATTTATTAACCAAAGCGTATAATAGGTCTAATTACTAAAAAATACATGCATATAACATATTTTATATGTATATCATTATATGCTTCACCCACACATACATTCATGCTCGTTTATACAAATAAATATATTGGAGCTAGACTTGAGATAGATCTAGAGATCGAGAGATAGAC
Organism: Bimastos eiseni; assembly: GCA_959347315.1. Lineage (NCBI taxonomy): Eukaryota > Metazoa > Annelida > Clitellata > Crassiclitellata > Lumbricidae > Bimastos > Bimastos eiseni. Next base: position 18,270,111 of record OY365820.1, read on the forward strand.
AGACAGACACACAGACACACAGACATACAAGAAGACCGAGACAGAAACATAGAGATACAGAGCGACAGGGAGAGACAGAAGGGGAGAGAGAGAGAAATAAAGAGAGAGACCGAGAGACAAATTGCAGAGGTTAACCTCTGTGGCTTCCTGTCGAAAATTGTCAAATAGCTGATGCGAGATACGTAGTTAGGTGATAAGATGGCAAGGATTTGATCGAAGACGATTCCATAATTGCGGGAAATTACCAGCAAAGAACGGGGATGGTTAATCTATTAATAGGTGATTGGAAGATAGGCTAGTTTGCTTAAGTGATCATTTGCGTCACTACTAAGAAATTCTGTCTTTGAAGGATTTAGGAACAGCTAAGCGGTCAACGAGACTGATATCTGGGTGATGGTATTACGTATTATTCTGTTAGCGTGCATCTGGTATAATTATTCACAGGTGATAAAAGCAGAATGAGATGACAAATACAGAAACAGTTGTTCCTCGATAGAAAATGAGGATATGAGTTTATTGAGTGGAGTGGTGTTAAGATTGAACGGAATTGGACCTAAAAGATGACCTTGAGAATAATTTCTGAAAGAAGGTGTGGAAATCAGATGAGTGATTGGCATCATTTAATGTGTTAGAACGTGAGGATATGCACGGCATGATCCACGAGTGAACATTACCCAAGATTTCAAACGAAGAGGATAGGGCACGGCATTTGATGGGCGGAGCATGGTCTGCTATGTCGAACGCGGCAAAGATGTCTATACAAGACTTGTTGGGAACCGTTGTTGCATAGCGAGGTGACGAGTGCTGCAGTAGAGTGATGTCTGGTGTAAGCAGACTGAGTTGGATCTAGACAATTGTTTGAAGAGTCGTTGAGACGCATCGAGATGTTGCAGTGACCCATAAGCAGCAAATGGTTGAACCATTTTGAAGCTAATTTGCATCAGTAGTATCCAATCAAGATCGGACTCAAACTTCTACAACTCTCAAAGAGAGCACGAAATCAAATTAAATTGGATAGTTTCCTGCCGTTAGAAGGCTGACCAGGGAGATCGTTACGGAAATCGGCACAGGGTTGAATTCAGTACAGCTGAATGTATCAGGGTAAAAGATGTGGTCTCTATTTTCTGCTTCTGTTTATTCTACATGTTTCTAGCATCATTCCGCTTTACCTTCATCATCATCTTTTCTACTTTTTGTTCTTCGGAATTCTATTACCGTTTAGGAATTAAAAAGTCATTCTGAGACGGTTGTAATTGGACAAGCTAGGGCAGCGCAGCAATTATCACTTCAATGACCTTACAATTTTGCTTCAACAAATCTTTTATATTTGCTTCAGCCCACTCTTCTCGTCGTATTTTTTATTGTTTATTTGATCACATTTCAGTCTAATGCTTTCGTTCTTCTTCATTTTTATCATAACTCTTCCTTTTTTTCTTATCTTCTTTGCTTTCTTCTTTTTCTTCTATATAATTCTGTAAACAAAGTATCTGAACATATTTTAGGAAACTTACAAAGGCGCTGAAACATAACTTTCCAACAGTTAAAAATGGCGTTACCCTTCATCGGCATGACTTTCTAGGTGACAAAAGTTGTGTGGTCATAAGTTCATTTGTATTTCAATTCTCATAGGGAGTCGGACTTCTAAGCCTAAGTAAAACAAGTGTATACTTAAGACGATGAACTTGATATTAAATCAAGAGTGCGACCGGTCATGCGAAGAGTCAAGAGCATTGTAATAAAGCAACTAACTGTCTTGGAAGCGAATGAGGTGACAAATACATGAACAATCAGCGTATAGTTGATATTAGACAAAGGGATGGGGAAATGAGTTTGCTTAGACGGGAGTGGTAAATAATGAACAGCAACGACCGGACACTTGAGCAGATGGTGTACGATTAGATGAGCGACCAACCGCGACACTGGCAATTTAATTGATGAACGTGAGAAAGATACCACATGATGTTTGTCCAGTATCAGAGATTCCAAATACGGAGGAAATTGGCGTTTGGTAAGGGGAGCATGGTCAATTGTGTCAGAAGCAGCAGGTCAATGAGGTACCGACAAGAGGATTGTTGAGGACCTAACGCAACGACAAATCTGTTGTATAGCGGGATGAAGAGTGCTCAAGTGGAGTGATGCGAGACTTAGTAGAATGAGTTGAGTCCAGAAAGTTGTTTGAGGCGAGAGATTTATTTAGGTATGAGATGACAACTCGTTCTGAGATCATGAATAAGAAAGAGAGATTGAAACTAGACGGTAGTTGGAGAGGAGTTTCTTGTTGATCGGTGGGTATTTTTAAGGTGGCTAAGCGACTGAGCTTTGACTAGCATGGATCTACAATTGCGCAATAATAGAGAAGATGATAAAAGTTCATCATCTCTTAAATTCGAAAACATGATTCTTCGCATTTAAGAACAAACGATTCACGAATGTAATGCATAATTGACTTAACTGTAAAACGCTAAAACCCATAAAATTAACCCAACATTCATCAATGTCAATGTCACTTAACTAATCGTACATCCTATCCATGGTTTTTCTAAAGTTTCTGGTCTTTGCTGTTCATTCTTTGCACCTCCACTCTAAGCAATTTCCATTTTCAGGTCAGAAGTATACAATTGTTTGACTTAGGCTTAGAAGTCCGATAAGCTTTGGCCACCCATTTGGCCACGTTGATAAAGCATTCTTGCTTAAGCCTTCGCTTTTAACTATTTTCAGAACATTACCTAAGCTGCATGATTTACACATCCAGCCTCTTTGGATTTAGCTGCGGATTTGATAGTAAGGCAGTTACAGTTCGCTCGTTTAATAGTCGGGTGCTCTTTGTCTGGCCGCTGATTCGTTGGACGCTTGTTTGACCGGTCATCTGCTAAGGCAAATTCGTCTCTGTCTTTGACTACTGCAGTTCTACTCCATCTCCGTTCTCTAGACGGTAGTTGGAGAGGAGTTTCTTTTTGATCGGTGTCTTATTTAAAAATGGCTAAGCGACCGAGCTTTGACTAGCATGGAAAACGTACCGACCTATAATGCACGATAGCCAAGGTAATCGATCTGTCTATATTAAACAGTAGACAGACAGATCGATTACCTCGAGTATGGTAGGAATAAGAATGCTGGAATTGAATCTAAGTGCTATTGTTTGTTTTGTACAAACGTTAGAGAGTGCCAAATTATGTGATTTTAACCAAATGGTTCATTGGTAGAAAGCTACATTTACACAACGCGCAACAGACTTCGGCATATCAAGCCGCTTAGAACATCAAGTTGAGACAGGCTGCAGTGTGTGCAACAGCCAGCAATGATCAGAGAGCCAAAGCTGCATATGAGCGGTTCGCAGAGAGCGATAGAAAAACACGCATGTCATCCTTGTCATTGATCCGTCGTTAAATAAACTTATTACACACACAGAGCGATACAATGATGATGATCATTATTGTCATCGTCATGATAATTTATTATTTCACCGTTATTCTGGGACTGCTGGAACTGGTCAATATTCGGTAGGCCGACTGAACACCTACTATTATTATTATTATCATCACCATCGCCAGCATCATTGTTCTTATTATTCCACTCGTCTCGTTAAGTTATTTCATTTATTTCATCTCGTTTCATTTTAACATTATTTCTTCGTCCTCGTCTTTTTACCATATCCTTCTAAAACGTCGATTAAAATTTACCAATATTTCCAGAATATCCGCTGATTGTTAGTCTGTATTTATCGGCCGATGAACTGATGGAAAATGTCGTATATTCCGCAAAACCCTTATTTCTTTGAAAGTCTACCAAATCAACGCGCAGTGAGTAGTTCCGTTTTGTTGTCAGAAGATGAAGCATTTCGTTGCCTATACAAAACATTGTTTGCACAAAGCCAGCAAGAAATGAAATCACGGATAAAATTATTAGTCCAAGTCAATATAATTGAGTTTCTCCTCGTAGTTGCAAACTTAGCTAACATTCATTTAACGAGATCACGTGATCAAATTATATGTCCTATTCAATTATCTTATCTCTCCTCGTTAGTTGCAAATGGCAATAACACTTCTTGTTGGACGCTTTGTACAAACGGTCGGAATCAAATCTTTTTTACGCAGCCACATAATCAATTCTGTGTATCGGAATTATGAGACAAGAAGTGTAGGCCCTACATTTATCGGTAAATTGGCAATATATCTCTAGCGCAGGCCTAAAACCTGCAGTTATGTCAAGCTACTTAATGAAAACAATGACTTCAAGTATTAGATCTATAATTAACTACACGTGTAGACTATTATGAATCGCGACCATTTAATTTTATCTCATGAATTCTATAATGCCCAAGATTCCATCTGATGATTATTATCAACCAACCGGTTGAAAATCAAGACCGTCGGATAACTGAAATGGAAATTCGGTGGGACTTTGAATGCAGTGGTCCAGATACGGCGAGTAGGTCTGTGCAGGTTGAAGCTCATGTGCTTTAGGATTAAGATAAGAGCCGCATGATGTTGAAGAAATAACGGGACGCCCTAAACTTGTCACTGCGTTTGTAGAAACCAGAAGGAGAGCTAATTCATCTAAAATGTTAACAGAGACAAATGGAGGAAGAGAGTCAAGTTTTACGACTTTTGTTTGATGAACTAAGTATTTCACGATGCTCCGTTTCAAGAGTTGGGCGGAAACCTTCAAAGTGTGCGCTGCGTGTGAATACAGTGGTTTTCGCTCGAAGACTGCTAATCTTCTGCAACGTCATTTGGAGGAAATCCTCTGCTTTAAAAGCGAAAGGTTTGTCCGTGCGGGTGCCCTGATAAAGTTTGCCAGAGATTGAGGACAATAGACGTTTCGAGTTGTCCTTGTGCTGCGCGACTTCTTTTCTAAAATAATGCTCTCATTCTTTCTTACTCTAGACATTATGGAGCGTGGTGCTGTTCGTGGCAGGGTCATCGACCTTGAGAAAAGAGGCTATAAACAGACTGAAGGTTTTGGAAATGTGAACCTTGGGAAGAATAGAGAAAAACAGCCGAGCGGCAAAATAAATAAAGGAGTGATGGAAGTCGTGATAATTTACACGCAATGAGGGTGAGACAAAGGAAATTGATCGAAATACACGTTGTGAGAAGACTCGCGGCTGAGAACGTTCATTGAAGGAAGAATACTAAGGAGCGGAAGGCCTTGACAGATGATGGTCGAGTGAATGGTGTTAGATGGACAAGGATAGCTCAAAAAGAGATCCATTGGCGATGGAATTGGCGGCGTCTGACATTTAAGCCTAAACCTGACTAGATCCCTCAACCGTAACATAGTGCACAATTGGGATGCATCGTTTAGCTAAACCTTCTGGAGTAAATGACAAATTTTATTTTTAGAAACAACGATCACCTAAATTTGCAATAAGTACATTAACTTCAGACGCGACTTTACTGACAATCCCTACAAATGTTGAAAATAAATTTTATTTGACTTCGTCTTGTCGACTATTGCAAACTAGAAGTCTTACCGAGCCAGAATTCACCAGTTGGATTTCCAAATCCCTGTCTATACTCTGCCCACGTTCTGTTAAAATTAACACTGCCATCTTTGCGTCTTTGAAAAACCTGCAAATGGTATGCTATGATGTTATATATTGTTCTTGATGATCTACACTTGAAATACATCGCAATCGGAAAAAGCATAAACTTTGGTTTTCAACAGAATCACTGTTCCATGCCGTTCCGACAACAAAATGCTGAATTCACAAAAATAAATGAAAAGCGCCAAAATTGCTGCTAAATATATAATCCATTAGAAACGCCGATGTTTAAAAAATACGAAAGGCAGGTTACTATGATTAAAAAAATTAAAACAAAATAATGTGCTATAAGGTTTGCGCTGAGCTAAATAAGAGACCTAGCACATGTTATTGGGAGGTTTGCACTATCCATAAAAAACGTCAGAGGATCCAACACTGTTCCCATGCATGCACTCAGAGGACTCTGTTCGAAAACTGGCATACGCACTCTAGTCTTGAGAGATAACTGTAGGCAGTAAGCCGAGTAGAATTCCTTCTGGTGTTAAAAAGGAATGGGCTTAACACTTGATTATTATGCAAAGTTGGCAGCTGTTGGCTCCGAAAAGAGCGTGTTACGCACAATGTTTATTTGCACAACGTCGGAGGTGACTAATGTTCTTGTCTCAATTTGTGGATTTGAAGATAGTAGTAAGGATGTCAAATATTTTTTAGGCTGAAATAGGCGAAGAACAGCCAGAACTGTTTGATGCCAAATTTGAAGGTAGACAACTCCGTTACCCTATTTCCGTCCTGCTTGTTAAAGAGAGAAACGGAAGATGTTATAACTGAACTGAAGGAAGGCACCTCACACGATTCGAATCAAGTTCCATTGCGAGCGTAAATATCTATTGCGTGGAATAATGTAGTGTTTTCACATAAACCGGCGCCTATTCAAGGGTGTATTTAAAAGTAAAATGCAGACAGCGTCACTTTAAAGCGTCACTGTGATATGCCTACGTTAAAAGAAGACAATTGATACCACCAAAAGTATCCAGCTAACCATTACCACAGAATTGCGTGTGCATTGGTGTTGCTGAGTAAAAATCATAGTAAGAAGTTCACATTACTAGACGATGAGTTAATACACGATATGGACAACAACAGCATTTAAATTGTAGTTTTGGGTGCAAAATGTAGGCAATGAGCCGAGTAGAATACCCTGTGGTGCTAAATAAAGGAGCGGGCTTAACACGTGAGTCTATATAACAGTAGCAGCATTTGGCTTCGAGAGCGTGCCGCGCTTAATATTTTATTGCATTATAACGTCGGAGGTGACTGGCATTCTTGTCATAATTATTTGTTTGCTGATTGTCCAGGTTGTTGATGTGCACGAGAAGGTATCAGTAAGGATATCAAATATTGTCGAGGTTGGAATGGGTGAAGAACAGCTAGAACGTTTTTGATGTGACTCTTAACCATAACCAACGGACTCTTTATTCGAGGGCAATGAAGCTTATTAGGCGATGAGTTATCATGTGAAGCTAGGCAATACCGACACCACCTTAATGTTATGCTTTCTAAGGCGAGAAACAGAAGAAGATGGTATGACACAATAAATATTCATCTGCGCACGTGTCGGCCAACTTGGTCGACTTATTACGTGTAACTCTCAATCATTTTGACAAATGCTTTAATTTATAATCAGAGTTTGTTCAGTAATTTATAGCATGTTGGAGTTCTCTAATGCTAACTTTGCGTTCCGTATTAATTCATCGGCTTTTACAAGAAATTTCTTACGTTTGAGAGCCATTTTATCACAAGTAGCCGAGGCCATATAACTGGGCGGCCGAGGTTCAGCCACGTGACCGTATCGCGGCCATTGGAGTAACCTTGACCTTTAGTCAAGAGTGGCTATTCAATCTACCGACCAACACGCGATGAATTCCTTCATACTCTTTGAACCTCGACGATTATCCGGACCTGCGTCATCTTCCACCAGCGAGGGACTATTCGTCGACATTATCCCGTGTTTTGTCTCACACGATTTGAATCAGTCCCATCGAGAGTATAAATATATGTTGAATGGTAAAATGCAGTAACTTCACATAAACCGGCGCCTATTCAAGTGTCTAATTAAAGTTAAATGCTGAGAGCATCGCTTTAAACGAGTTACATGTACAATGCCAAATCGATCTTTTAATCATATGCAGCAAACTGTCATGATTATTCCTATATCACATTTAGGGTCTACGTAAAAAGAGACAACGACTACCATGATGAGTATTCAGCCAACCATTACGACATAAATGCTCTACTTTTAGGAACTTATCCACACTTGCCTACTTTAGTTCTCCACTGAAAACCGTCACTGAGTAAACTTCCTCTTATGATGTTCATGACAACGTGACAATAACTAATTGTAATGTTATGATAAATTTGATGGAAGAAGCACAAACCAGCGATGAACGATTGTCTGTCTTCATGTCACAATACGCATCAGTACAAGTTCGATTTGGTTGATTTAAAACGCACAATTCGTAAACACCACTTGTTGTTTGACCACTTGTTTTTAGATCAGAGCAGTCACACACGCCAGATGCAGAACGATAGATGCCTTGAATAATACAAAAACCATAAATTATATGGTCTTTGCCATTCAGGATAAAAGACTGCAGTGCATAAATTCAGAACCTGACAATTACAGGCACATGTAGACTAATTGGATTCATGTGTGTGTTCCGTAACATCAGTGGCACCTTACACGCTTGCAATTTTACACAATTAACGTGGCCCTGTAAGAAAACAATTTCAGACCAATACTATGATGTATGTTGAATGACTAGCATTATATATACATGTAGACCTCCTTTTCGCATCACATAACTGAGCCTTAGCGCTCCAAATGGATTGAGTTTTGAATATGGTGTACGAAGAGATGTTGTATAATACGTGTAAATGTAGACTAAATGACATAATGGATGGCCTAATTACTTACAACTTGCCGATGAAGTGCCTGCGAATATGATGTCTACGCGACTTCACATTTTTGGGAGCAGGATAAATTTTGAGTTGACAATTCATTATTCACTCATTTATTACGAAAATTCATATAGCGACCCTTCAAGATTACTACTCAGGAGCGCTCCCGACCCGGTACAGATAAAAGGATCAGTTATAAGGCGAATAAAAAAAACTGCAGTTACATGTACCATTCAGATTACAACAGATAGAAGTGTCATATTAGCTGTATCGGCAGCAATAATAATACTTACATTGATTACAATAAAAATAATAACGATTATAATGATAATCATTATGATCTTGCTGCTTTACAATGTATAAACAAGTAGGCGATTCAGGGACGTTGAAGTTCAGTTAGGTTACTGACCGCAGTCTTACTGGAATACAGACATGGACATAAAATCAGAATAGTATTGAGCAAACACAGTCTTATAAAAGAATCGTAGTAACGAGGATGCTTGACAGGTTTTCACTTACCAATTGAAAGTTTCCAAGTATTCTGACTCTGGTTTTTGGTGGAGATGTCGTGTTCCTGGAGATGTTGGTCACTCACTTGAAGACTTGTCAGAGTGGTGTACTGCTGACTTTTCATTTCTTGAAGCGAATCATTATTAATAAAAGTAGCGATAATACTCATGACACTAAGAATAAGTTTTACAATAGCAATATTATTATTCATTGTATAAAAATTATCATTAGAATATATTTAATGAGTATAATTCAATTCAATTCAAGTATTTATTGAATCGAAATAAATAAAAAATTAATCATATACACAAGAAAATTAATAAACAATGGCTCAAAGGAAGAAACCTAAAAGGGCCTAAGCCCCTCTTACTATGTATCCCAATATCTTACAAATATCCTTAAGCAGACGGAGAACTCCTTACTTGGATATAGTACAATGTGAGGTATGGAAAAATTATACTTTACTAGTTAACTAAAATGCACACGAAATAAAATTAGTAAACCTGTATAAGATTATGTAAACGAAGTTGCTTTTGAAATGCAGAAATGCAGGATAAATTTCTAAGGAGCAAAGGAAGCCCATTTCATAAATTCGCAACCCTAAAGTTAAGAGAGAATTGACTTGAACTGGTTCTTGCAAAAACCTCTTTCTCTTGTATATTTGAATCAACATATCTCACATCATAATCATGAACTGAAGCGACTGGTTGGAGGTAGCCATCAAAAGTAGGGAAGAGTATGTAAATTATATTTATACATGGCTTCAATAATTTGTACAATTTTGATCTGCTCCAATCGTGGGATGTAAAATTGTTGAAAGAGGATGAAAATCATAATGATCATGATTTTGTATGATATATCGTTGTTCATACGAAGGCCATTGATTTGCATTAAAATCTGAGACATCGAAGTCGAGTTAATTCATTGTCAGTATCAATATCATTGTTTCAGTCGAGCATAACATTCATGTAAATTATAATCTGGTCAAGATATATTGGACTCAAAACTGAGTCTAGTTTTGTGGCGTTGTTTCAAACTAATTATACTGATTACACGTTTAATTTACCATTTGCTAGAGTCGTCAAATTGAGAGTTCGGTTTTTGAAGGCGATGTCATCCTGCTGGAGACGTTGGTCAACCACTTGAAGCGATCCGTTAAGAATTTTCTGATCCTTCTTATGGGGACGTCGGTCAACCGCTTGAAGATTTTTCTCAATTCTGTTTTCCATTTCTTGAGATAATTCATTAAGAAACTCCTGGATAAATTGACCTGCCTTCTGGAATCGTCGGTCTAAAGCTTGAAACCTTTTCTTAACGCTGCCAATCTGTCCTCTAATATCTTGAAAAGATTCATTAAGAAACTCATGGATAATCTCACCTTGCTCCTGGCAACGTCGGTCAACAGCTTGAAGACTTGTCTTAATGCTGCCAATCTGACCTCTCATTTCTCCAAACGATTCATTAAGAAGTTCCTGTGTGCTCTGACCTTGCCTGATGAGACGCTTGACAATCGATTGGTGACTCATATTAATAGCGTCAGGGTGACATCTCATTTCTTGAAACGATGTATTAATAAGCTCGTGAATACCTTGTACCTGTTTATTTAGCTGATCAAATAGCTCAACCCTCAGCTGCTGTATCTCTTCAACGATGCTGGTCATTGGGTCTCTACTGTCACAACTCTGACCAGTGCACTTTCCATTCACCGGAACGATTGACTCAAGCATCAGAAGTATTACTATAACTGTTGGGAAATAATATGCCATAGCAAAGCTCGTGTCTACTCTTTGTAGGCTGTGAGCTGAAGAATAGATTAGCAACGAAACCTACACGGCAACCAATTGCCACTCTGTGACAACTTAGGCATCAGATTAATAATGTTTATACCGACCTGAACGGAACATGAAGTCAATGCTCATGCTGCTCTCTAGTGTAAACTCCCGCATTAAGATTAAGTTACATACCGGTACTAATTATAGTTATTATTATTATTATTATTATTATCGTGCTGCACCACGTGGACGGTCAATAATCACATCCTATGGGATGTGTGTGGCTGATTGCATGCATTGTCGCAAGTATAGATGCCTGCCACCAGTGACTATTCTAGTAATTATATTGCAAATGTCTGTTTATCTAACAAAGTACATGTACTATGCTTAAAATGACAACTAGAGACCGCCTCTGAACAGCTAGTTCCGTGAGATGCGCTTTATTGATTCTCAATACGATACAATATATGTATGGCTGTAGCATATGTTATGAATATGCATCGGTCCTTCATCCATCTCTGCTTGAAATGACGCCTCTGTCAAGTGGTTCATCGGTTCCTTGCTCCAATAAAGACGACCTCATATTCCCTGCTTTATTCTCAAATACGATACGTTGTATGTATGTCTGTATGTTAAGAATATGTCAAGTGGTGGACCGGTTCCTTCGTCCAATGAAGACGACCTCATATTCCCTACGCCTTCGACTTCAATAACTGTTTTATTTCACAATATAACAACAGAAGAGAAATTAAAGTCAATGCGATATAAAATGGATCGAGGCCGTGTCTCGTATCGACTATCTGCTATTTTTAGCTGATTCGGAATTAATTTGGTAGAGTTGAATGTATATTCTTACAACTCGTTGCATAGTGACTGACCATTCAATGCCTGATTATTTGTATTGGTCTCCCTTTGTGTCACGTACCAGTCCTCGGGCAGTCTTACAATCTGACGTGCTTAGAAATATCCTTAGGGCTTCTTATATCGTTCTCCTCTCAATGTAAAGACATACATTGTGACCCTAAATCCAGTCACGGAATCAATTTTGAGTCGAGGTGACAATTAGACTCTGCGAAAAAATGGTTGGTCGATAATGAGACCGGTCTTGAGACCCGATCCGATCCACTGGGCTCTTGACCAAAAAGTAAAGATATTTGTGATTGAACCCGACTTGATTCGTGGGTCGACCCGACGACTGATGGACAATTTTGTTCTGCACGAGAAAGCTCTAAAGGTCATTAGAGCTCATGGAGACAGCAGGTTCACTGTGGAATCACCTAGAAAATTCAAATGAACAGTAGCAGGTACTGAACAAGTCGTTCCTGAACAAGCCTTGTTAGCAATTATCTGGAAACATATTGACACCTAAATTTTATTGTTTACTAAAGTAATTATCAGTAATTCCATGGACCCCCTGCGTTGTGTGCGTATATCATTCTTCCACGCTGGAGAATGTAAGAAATCAGCTGCGCTGGTGGATCGTGATAACGACATAGTCCTACTGTTGAGTTGTTGATATTGAAATCGATGTTAGGTTTTAGGTCTTATTCATGGGTTATTCCTGACTTCCGGTTTCATGCAAATTACAGATAATTCGTCTAATATACACGACCAATGTAGGCCTACTAATTTGCAAACAGAACTTGTTTTATGCACAAGTATGCATATTATATTTACACAGACACTACAGTAGATGTGTGTATGTATATGAATGCATATTTTTACATGTATATGCCTTAATGGTTGTGTATGCACGTCGGCAAGCGTTGGTGTATGTGTGCATTTATTGCATGTAGGCCTACATTGTTATATGAGGTCGCCTATATTGCATGCTGTTTCCTATTTCAGATGTAGGCACAGCCGAAACATGTTTGGTTCGTCCTGTGCTAGTTGTGGCTAAAGTGTGGTCAAGGTGTGGGAAAGATGCAGCTTTCCAAGGGAAGGCGTGGCGCCTCTTCTCTGAACGTGATGAACACCAGACAGGTGTGGAGTGATGTGACGACTGTCAAGAGCGCGACGACGTTACGCTAGGCCTGCACTCATGTCATTGGTTTGGTTAAGACACTGTGCTAACATGTACTCCGTATGGTTAAGTTACATAGTGTCCATCATTTAAGTTAGTCAAAAGAAGCTCTCGGTTTCGTGTCATGTCTCGTCCACCCGAGCTGCTGTTTTACAGTAATTTAATTCTATTTTGGTCGTACGTTTCTGTCGATTTGTCAAATGCACTTTTAATATTAATTACAGTCATACGTCGCATCCAATAACGTATACATTTATGAAGACACTTCCGTGTCTTGATAAGGCGTTGCATTTTTAAAGTACCTAAAATATTTAATGGAGAATCTGTTTATTCGATGGAGTTATTTTCATTAGTAATGTTATCTGCCCTCTAATACAGGTTAAATAATAAAGCTTTGACTGACCTGCGTGTACGTAGGCCTATGTAAAAGGTAACCTTACATAGCTATGCATCGACAGCTATTCTGCCGAAGATAGATTCTATCTACAGAAAGCTACGGGTGAACTTAGCTGCGCAGGAGAGTCTTAATTAGCCAATATTATTAAGAGTTTAAGGAACACGAACTGCAAGGAATCATAATTATTTTAATCAAACGACTTCAGAAATGAACGTTAAACCTAATCGGCACAAAGCATCTAAACATCAAATCCTATAAGTCTTTAAGTGTTCTTTCGCTTAAGCTTATACGCGTCGCTTGTGAGGTTATAGAGAAAAATGATAAGACGCTTACGACATAATATAAATGTCAGCGAATACGATTTGTAATGAAAATATTGATAATATAAATAATAAATTTAGCTAGTTAATAATAATTTTGCTGATACAAACAGTTCGTGGTGTTCACCAAGTCATCCATATAGTCAGATTTCTCCAAGACCCAACCCACCTTTCATTCATTAAGACGACCTCCAAAATCAGCGAAGATCCCCAACCAGACGGCATGGAAATTCCACCCAAATTATACGGCTCATGGCTGCCTTCCAACAAAACTTCTCAAGCAATGTTCCCATAGCAACACCTACAGAGCCTAAAAGAAACCATCCTTGTGGAGATAGCTCTATTTATACCGTGGCACCGTGTTGACTCTATGATCGTAATATCCAGAGAATGATCGATTCTATGATAATTACTTGCGAATAGCGACATCACGACAATGGAAGAATAATGTCTACAATGACTGCTTGGAAATTAGAAATCGATCCTTTCCAGTGTTTATTAGAGAAAACTGAGGAAATGGTCTTTCGCTAATAATCGAAACATTGCCATTATTAGAATATGTATACACTTCATACCGAGGAAATCTTTATTATGAGATAAATGTTACTATTTTGAAGCATAGGCCTACACACGTACAATATTAGATCGAAATCAGGATAATCGGATCAACCTCTGCTCGTATAATCTGATAACAGCGCTTTGCCGATTTGTAATTGCAGTTTGAATTACAAAACTTGAGCATGCAAGGCACACATGATGATTTATATTTAATTATGCTAGGATAACCCAAGTCACTGATTGGATTTTGCTTCTAAATAAAGAATATATTATGTGTTCTAAGCCACTGGGATGAGTTTTATTTCCGTTGTCTTTAACGAAACATAGGCGTTACGCCAATGATACCAATTTATTCCAGTGTATGCGTCATTAGCTCTAGCTTGGTGATAATATATGCCATTAAGACTCGAATGAAAACAAGAGTAGAACCACCACCCTCCGCCATTCCTCAGGGCGCAGTTTACACTGCTTCTAACTCTATCGTTATTCGAATCATGAGTGGAGAATTGGTGGTTGTTGTGGTAAGCCAGACTGTCACCTGCAATGAGCATGAAAACATCTCTGCTACATTCAGCAACAATTACATGTAGGTTAACATCTCAGATTTATTCGTTTGCCTAAGATGTCTAACTGCCTTGTTCTAGAGATGATGCAACAGATAAGTGCTGACTGCAGACATTGATGAATGATAATATACTTTATTCAGACACTTCAGATAAGACATACATCACAAGTCATTCCATTTATGATCGTTTAAATCTTCCGAAGTTTATCGATCATAAGATGCTCTAAAAAGTGCCGTGAAGTTGGTTTCGTATAATATACATAATTCTATGCAACTACATTTATATAATTATCTTTATGAATATGTATGCATGCATTAGTATATGAACAAATGTTTGTATTTATTTATTTTCAATGAACTTGATATAATGACTCTTCAACAAATCTACTCAGAGGCGCTCTTTGAGGCAGACATGATAAGAATTATTGTCATTTCAACGTCTGTTAGAGTAATAATTACTAAAACAACGCATAGTAAACTATACGAGTCGCCAATCATGGCTGGTCCACGCATATAAATTAAAACACGCGAAGTCAATGAATCGACCAATATTGCCGACCACGTGCGCCGAAGTCAAGCATAATGTGCTAGAACATAATTATATTTTAAACATGTAATACAATGCGAATGTCAATGAATGCGTGTATTCATGTATGTGTGCATGTATAAGCTCCGAGTATACATAATGTATGTACATGTACTAAAATCCTTCATTAAACTCTTCAAAGACTCATTTGAGATGGTTGGCCACCTGCCAGCAGCTGCTTAAACTTAATAACGCTTTACTTGCTAAGCGGTTCCCACCGTTTACTTTCTCTACAAATGTTCGAAATCTGGGTGTTACTCTGGACTAAGGCTGTCAAGTGGTACCCCGGTACCCAGATACCTGCCCGAGGCGGACTGCCCGGGAAATGAAATCGGTTATCGGGTACCCGACATTCCAAAAAATTTGCAATTCTCTACATTTCCTAACAAAGTGTCTGCGCGGTAGGGTACCCGAGTATCCGCTCCGCGGGTCGATGGGTACCCAGGCTGTGATTTCAACATTTTTTGATCGTTTTATTCTTGACAGTACTCTATCCTGCTCTGCACATAAATATTATCTCTAACTTCTCCCGGTCCAACTTTTATCATTTGCGGCGACTACGCCGCCATCCGACGATCTGTGTCTTCGACCATTTTTTCTCTGACTGATAGGATTCGGTTTAAAATTCTCTTTCATACGTACAAAGCGTCATTGGGTCAAGTTCCATGCTACCGCTGTGACCTTATTAGGCAACATAGGCTATCTCAGCTACCTCTGGACATCCTCTTCGTTCTTTAGACCGTCTTGATCTTCCAGTACCTCGGTCTGGAGCTGCTATAGCTTAGCATCGTACCTATGCCTCTGTTGGCCCTTTGCTATGGAACAACCCTACTGCTGCTGAGACTCATGCTGCAATCTTGTCTAGTAGCACAACTGTTTCTGCTCGTTCTGTTAAGACTTATCAATTTTCTAGGGACTCTTCGCACTGGGAGCACCTCTGATTAGATTGTACTCAGAGGCGCTTCACAAGTCCGTAAATAGAATAGAGTTGAGTAGAATAAGCTACATAATCATGTAGAAATATATGAATGTTTATCCATACGTGTATCTACGTAAGTGTCTAGTGCGAATGCAGATATAAAAAAATGCAGATATTAACAGACAACAAGAGCGACACACGACGCGCGTAGTAGGGTGACCACATTTAATTTCTGCCATTCCGGAACACCACAGTTTCTCCAATCTAAATCAAATTCAATTGAGAGC
The DNA here is from genome assembly GCA_959347315.1 of Bimastos eiseni. NCBI lineage: Eukaryota > Metazoa > Annelida > Clitellata > Crassiclitellata > Lumbricidae > Bimastos > Bimastos eiseni. The sequence continues at coordinate 18,286,494 of OY365820.1, forward strand.
TGACCAGGTTCATTGGGATGAGCGCCAAAATCCACACACTTCAAGCGACTGCAACTTATCCAAAACTTACTAAACCAAGCTGCTACCAGAATTCCAGGTAGCATCATGTCACTATCATGTAACTCCTGTCTTAAAATCACGACGTTAGCTAAAATCGCACAGTAAATCCACCACAAATCCTATCGCCAACCGGCAACTTTCTACCATGGTCCAAGTTCAAATGTGTTCGTGAACTGTTCACCATCCAGTCAACTCGTTCCACGCGTTCAACCTCCTGTCTCAGTCTATTTCGACCCCCAGTCATTTCTTATCTCAAGTTTTCCAACCGAGCCATATCCCACACTGCACCACGTCTCTCAAACGCACATCGATCTCCCTTTCGAATTTTTTCGATTCATTAAATGTGATTGCTATTTAGTGACCGTTACCAACCCCAGAATCTTTTACCGTCTCTCGAACTTTCCACTCACAACTTAACTCTTTACCATTTGCAACCTCATTTAGTCGCAAATGTACATAGAGTTGAGTATCATCAGCGTAGAGGTTGATTTCCACGCCGGGGCGCGAAACAATGAAGGAGAGTGCAGAAGTGTAGAGGATGAACAGAAGAGGCCCCAGGACAGAGCCTTGCGGGACACCAAAGAGCACAGAAGCGATGGATGATACAAGCAAGTTGATGCGAACACACAGAGTGCGATTAGAGAGGTAAGACAGAAACCAGTTGAGGATAGTGCCAGAGATGCCAATGCATTATAGACCCTAGAAAGATCGATTACCTTCGCTATGGTAGGAATGAGAAAGCACGAGGAACACATAGGAGACTCTGTTCAATCGGTTGGAGGGAGTGGGTACCCCGGGAGCTTAGGCTGTGGCACAGTTGACCAATTTCTGAATGCGTCAGGGCAAAGATTTGGCTTCTCTCCATTTTCTTCATTTGCATGTAAATTATTCATTCCACTGCATCTTCATCATCATCAACGTCGTCGTCGTCTTCATCAGCATAATCATCAGCATCGTCATAATAATTTATTATTTCACTATTTTTCTGGGACTGCTGGAACTGGTCAATATTCGATATTGCACACTTACTATTATCATCATCACCATAGCCAGCGTCATTACCCTTATTATTCCACTCATCTCGTCAAGTTTTTATATTTAATTAATCTCCTTTAATTTTGACATTATGTCTTCTTCCTTCTCCTTTTTCCATATTTTTCTAAGACGTTGATTAATATTTACCGGTATTTCCAGAATGTCCGTTGACTGTTAGTCTGTATTTATCAGCCGATGAACTGATGGAAAATGTCGTATATTCCGCAAAACCCTTATTTCTTTGAAAGTCTACCAAATCAACGCGCAGTGAGTAGTTCCGTTTTGTTGTCAGAAGATGAAGCATTTCGTTGCCTATACAAAACATTGTTTGCACAAAGCCAGCAAGAAATGAAATCACGGATAAAATTATTAGTCCAAGTCAATATAATTGAGTGTCTCCTCGTAGTTGCAAACTTAGCTAACATTCATTTAACGAGATCACGTGATCACATTATATGTCCTTTTCAATTATCTTAGCAGCTCCTCGTTAGTTGCAAACGTCAATAACACTCCTGCAGAGAAATAGTGAAGACGTTAAGGTCCATATATGCAGTGCATTGTTCATCTTGTGGATAAAAGCAACAAATTTTTATACCTTCAAGATAGACATATTGTAAGACTTTTCACCTAGTAGCAAAAAATTTTTTTAAAGGCGGAAGGTTCGTCCGAGCGGGTCCTCTGACCCAGTTAGTCTGAGATTGAGGATGATAGACGTTTATGGTTGTCCTTGTGCTGAGTGACTTCGTGTTCCAAAATAATGATCTCACTGCATTCTTTCTGACTTTAGATATGGAGCGTGGTGCTGTTCGTGTCAGGGTCAGGGACCTTGAGAAAAGAGGCCATATAAAGACTAAAGGCTTTGGAAATGTGAACCTTGAGAATAGTGGGGAAAAACAGCGGGGCGAAAAACAAATAAATAGGTGATGGAAATGGTGATAATTTATACTCAATAAGAGTGAGGCAAAGGAAATGGATCGGACACACGTTGAGAGAAACATAACATAACACATGTTTCGAGTGGGTTCAGAAGACTTTTGGTCCGTGTTAAAACCTCTGTAAAAATTCGCTGCTAAGAAGTTCATCAGATAGATCCAGATTTCCTAATTGACCCACTACGTCCTGCATCCTCCTTTTTCACCCCTATGTAGGAAATGCGAAGAAATGAAAAGCCTTGACAGATGATGGTCGAGTAAATAGTGTTAGATGGACACCATTATTGCGTTTTTTGAAACGATGATCAATTAAATTCTCAATTAGTAGAGCATTAACTTCAGACGCGACTTTACTGACAATCCCTAAAATGTTGAAAATATATTTTGTTTAACTTCGTCTTGTCGTCTATTGCGAGCTATAATTATGTCTGAAGTTTTAATAAGTCTTATAAAGCTAGAATTCGCCATGTCGATTTCCAAATTCCTTCTTATACTCAGCCCACGTTCTGGTAAAATTGACACTGCCATCTCTTCGTCTTTGAAAGACCTGCATTTAGTATGCTACAAAGCATCATATTGTTTCAAATGATTTACACTTGAAATGAGCCGAAATCGCCAAAACGTGAAACTACTTGTCTGTAATATCAAAAAGGACTAACCTAGCCAGAATTCGCCATTTCGATTTCCAAATCCCTGTCCATACTCTGCCCACGTTCTGTTAAAGTTGCAACTGCCGTCTTTGCGTCTCTGAAAAACCTGAATTTAGTATGCAATAGGCCTAATGTTATTTATTGTTATTGATAATCAACACTTGAAATATGTCACAATCGGTAAAACTTAAACTTTGGTTTCAGCAGAATAATTGGTCCACGCCGCTCTGCAGACCCGTCCTCAGGTACTCTGGCACCTTAGGTAGTCATCTATTAAAGCACCCAACCCCCGTTGCAAGGACTTGATAAAATGTGAGAAGTATTTGGTCAGGCACACACTGCGGGACTCACATATAGATGCATTTTTGGCAAAACATTTTGACGATTATGGGAATTTATGGCATAGGAAAATTTTGGTTGGGTAGAAGAGGTTGCTTCAATGAGGTGTAAAGAGAATGAATATTGTTACTGCAGCTGGAATTAGAATAGAACTAATTTTTAAAATAACTAACTTAATAATATTATTGCCTCTTGTATCACCATAAAACTTTCATTCATGTAAAAAGTTTCCTTAATAAAATGCGCCCCTAAAATTTAGCGCCTAGGCAGCTGCCTATGTCGCCGATGCCAGGAGCCGGGTCTGGAGATCTGACAACGTAATGTTGAATCTATAGAAATAAATATAAAGTGCCAAATTGCTGCTTATAGAAACGCCGATGTTTACAAAAAACAAAACGCAAGACTAAAGTTGCTACGGTTATGAAATTTACAACAAAATGTTGTGTTAGAAGGTTTGCGCTGAGCTATCTATATCAAAGAATCAGTGCGTGTTATTATGAAGGGAATTCAAAGGGTTGGTTAAATTATTCGTATTCGGCTGAACGGTGAAAATTAGCTATTCGGTACAGCCCTACTTTGGACAACACTGGCATTCAAACTCTAGCCTTGTGAGCTAAATGTAGGGCTGTGAGCCGATCGGAATTCCTTGTGATGTCATAAAAGAGTAGGCTTAACACATGATTCTATGCAGAAGTTGGCAGCTGTTGGCTTCGAAAAAAGCATATTGCGCACAAAATGTTTTTGCATGACGTCGGAGGTGACTAATATTCTTGTCTCAATTTGCCTGATGATTGCTCAGAGTGTCGACATGAAAGTAGTAGTAAATATGTCAAATATCTATGAGGCTGAAATAGGTGAAGAACAGTCAGAACTGTCTGATGTGACTTCTAATGGTAGACAACTCCATCACCCTATTTTCTTCCTGCTTACTAAAAAGAGAAACGGAGGAAGTTTGAATAAATGATCTGAAGGAGGGCGTCTCACACGATTAGAGTTAAGTTCCGTTGCGAGGGTAAATATCTATTGCATGGTAAGATGTAGTAACTTCAAGAGTGCTTTAAAATGCTAAATGCAGAGAGCATCACTTGTAAACAAGTTATGTCAAAATTATTTTAAGCACATGCAGCAAACTCTCATAATTATGTCCATCATGTATCCATTAAATAAGACAACGGCTATCATGAGGAGTAGGCTATCCAGACAGCTACGATAGAAATGCGTATGTTTGATGTTGATTTACTCTTTTAAAATTATCCGTTCAAAACCGTCGCAGAGTGAACTTCCCCGCATAAAGTGCATGACAACGTGACAAAGTAACTAGGTGCAATTTTATATTAAATTTGAAAGAGAAAAAACAAACCAGCGATGTACGATTGGCAGTCTCCATATCCCAAAACGCATCAGTACAAGTTCGATTGAGTTTCTGTCCAACGCACACCTCGTAAACGCCACTTGTAGTATGACCGTTTGCTTTTATATCGGAACAATCACACACACCAGATGCTGAACGACAGACGTCAGGAATAGTACAGACTTAGTTTTAAAAATTAAGGATATTTAACTGCAGTGCATAAAATCAGAATCATGCCAATGATAATTACATGCACGTGTGCCTGTAGGTTCATGCGGGATCCGTAACTGGCCACAACTTTCCATTAACGTGGCTCTGTAAGAAAACAATTTCAGACGAATATTATGATGTAGGGCCTATATTGAATGTCAAGCATTAGATGTAGGTCTAAATTTCCTTTCACCACCACATAGCTGAGCCTTAGCGTTCCAACTGAATTGAGTTTTGTATATGATGTACAATGGGCTGTCAAAATATGCAGCGAATATACATCACGTACGCTCTTATGGTTGACCTGATTACTTGCCACTTACCGATCAAGTGCCTGTGAATATGATGGCTATGCGACTTCCCTTTTATCGGTGCAGAATAAATTTAGAGTTGATAAGTGCAGTCGCCATTGAAATTACAACTGAAATGAGGGTCATACAATGTAGTAGTTGCATCGGCAGTTAAAAAAAATACTATTGGCAATAACAACATTAATAAAGATAGTCGAAATACACAATATTGTTGTTGCTAAAACATTTATTAACATGTTGGCGATTTCGAGACTTTCTTGTTTAGTTAGGATAATTATTCAGGTTTTCTTGAAAAATAGGGTAGAGCAAACACAGTCTTATAAAAGGGTTGTTGTAACAAGAAAAATTGATATGTTTCACTTTTCATTTGAAAATCTATACATATTCTCACTGTGGTTCTTCACGTATGCGTCGTGTTCCTGGAGATGTTGGTCAATCGCCTGAAGACTTGTCAGAGCAGTGTGTTGCTGACTTTTCATATCTAGAGGCGAAAAAATAATAGGGATGGTAGTAATGCTCATTGTATACACTACTAACAAGTTTTACAATAATTAATTAGAATTTATTTGATAATAGCTGTGATGATAATTATGATAAACATATCGTTGTTAATCGAATTAAGGCCGTTGATTTGCATTAAAATCTGTGGCATTGACATCAAATTAATTAGCACTGTTTCACTCAAACACAGGCATGGAAATGAAACCCCGAGTCAACTGTCGCAGCGGTATATTTACAATTTCAAGATTTTGACAGTGATCACTCGTTTAAATTTACCATTTGCTAGAATCCACAAAATTGTAAGTTCGGTTCTTGATGGAGATGTCGTGCTCCTGGAGACGTCGGTCAACCACTTGAAATAATTCATTAAGAAACTCATTAATGTTTTGACCTTGTTTGATGCAGATATCATGATCCTGGGAACGTCTGTTAACCGCTTGAAGACTTGTCTTAATGCTGCTAATCTGATCTCTCATTTCTGGAAGCTATGCACTAAGAAGCTCGTGAATACATTGAACTTGTTTATTTAGCTGATCAAATAGCTCAACCCTCAGCTGCTGTATCTCTTCAACGACGCTGGTCAATGGGTGTCTACGGTCACAACCCTGTGCGGTGCACTGTCCTTTCACTGGAATGATTGCTTCGTGTATCATAAGTATTACAACGAATGTCGTGAAATAATATGCCATAGCAAAGCTCATGTCTGCTCTATACAGGCTAAAAGCTGAAGACTCGACTGAAACACAATTTTCACGGCAACTGATTGCTACTCTTTGACAATTTAGGCATAAGATTAATCATATAATATATACACTAACTCAGCGAAACATGATGTCAAATGCATTTAGTGCGTTCTTGTGTCATCTCCCGCACTAAGATTAACTTACAGCAGCTAACCTATTATTCTTGTCTGCTGCCTACATGTTAGGTCTACATGTAGGCCTACTTTTAGACAGTGGTTCTTGTCGCATTATCATTTTGGTCGAATTGGCTGCGCAATGAGGGATGAGCTGTTCATAATATTATATGAAACGATTGGCAAGATGCAATAATATGGGAAGAATCCTTAGGATTTGAACGATAATATATATATATATATATATATATATATATATGTATCCATCAGAAAAAAGTAGCTATAGCAAAGTGATTTGCGGTAATTTCGACCTAAACATCGTGTTCATTCAATGAAATGTGATTGATATAGCCATATTATGCCTCTGAACTAAGTCTATTTTCTTTTGGCAATAATTAATCGTTTCGTTTAACTTCACTTTGAAAGGGAATTTAATGTAGCATCAATTAGTCATATAATTCTGTTTGATTAAGGCGGACATTTGATTGCAACACAAGTTTCATGAACCAACATAAGACTGAACTCGTTGACACCACAATACAGACATCTGTCCAGTTAGCTACATTCGCTAAAGCGTACATGTACGTCACATGCACCCCCATGTGAGAGTGCGTGCGGATCGTGTTTCAACCCTCGATGGTGACTTGTTTCCGAAACGGGCAGTGGTCGTGATGAATCGCAATTTGTTGAAAAAGAGCGGGTTGTGGTCAAGTTGTAGGTCTAGGGCCACCTGGTAGGATAGATTAAATAGAAAAGTGATGGCCTATTCGAACAAAACTAAAAAGAGGGATAATCAAGTTCATTTTTGAAGAATATATTGACTGTGAAGGGGCTCGTAACTGACCCCTATTTTTCATCAGTGGCACATTGCACCCTAATAATATGCACCCGAATAATAGGCAAATGTATAAAAAATGAACCAAAATATTAGAGAAATTCAATTCATAGGTATACGTTTGATTGTTTAAATCACCAGATTGATATTATGATGAGAGAATATGAGACAGTCGAGTTATACTTATAAGCCTTACATAAACGTTGTAAACAGGAAAAATGGTCCAACGTGTCAACTTCTCCACCTACTGTCACAACCATACACTTAATCTCATGATCACATCATCTCTCTCTCTCTCTCTCTCTCTCTCTCTCTCGCCAGATCTATCTCTCCATCTCACTCACTCAATCAATCACTAACTGACTCTGTCTCACTGTGTGTCTCTCTCTGTCTCTGTCTGTCTGTCAGTCTTTCTCTCTGTCTCTGTCTCTGTCTCTGTCTCTGTCTCTCTCTCTCTTAGCATCTTTAAATTAATCATTATCCTATTTTCAAACGTCTTAACATAACCACCTACACGAAGTCCAAATCTCTGCTATCTGCTACCAACTAGTATCAGCTGAATAGTAGATAGTCACACTCTAAATGACACATGGCGCGCTTCAATCAGCCTTTTCGTAACCACTAGCAAAATTCACCTCTAACCTCTATTTCTGGCTTTCCCCCCGTCTCAATCATCATAATATGTATTTCAACCAACATCAGAAACTGAAGCATAACATGAATTACAATCTCTGTCAAAAGTGCAGGCATACGGACAGACAGAGAAAATTGTCTGATATAATTCTCTGTCTGTCTCTCTTTCTCTGCCTCTGTCTTCGTCTCTGTCTCTCTCTATTTCTCTCTGTCTCTCTCTCTGTCTCTCTCTGTCTCCGTCTCCCTCTCTCTTTGTCTCTCCCTCTCCCTCTCCCTCTCTCTCTCTCTCTCTCTCTCTCTCTCACCCACTCTCTCTCTCTCTTTTATTATGATATTTTGAACCAGCCAAAACGTTAATTGTGGCTTCGAAATGAGGCACTGAGTAGCGAGATTGAGAAGGAAGAGGAGGAGGAGGCAAGGATGGAACAGAAGGAAGAAGTGGAGGATTAGGAGAATGAGGAGGTGTTGGGTTTGAAGTGAAGAAAAAAACTGGAGAGGTGGAGGAGGTGGAGGAGAGATAGAGGCAAAGAACGATGTGTGGAAAGCGGAGAAAGCATGGGAGGAGAAAAGAGGAGGTGGAGTTCTTGACGGATAAAGTGGAGAAAGAGGTGGAGTAGAATTTCTAGAAAAGTGTAAGATGAGGAGGAAGAGGAGGATGCGAAATAAAAAGACGAGGAAGAGGTGTAAACAGAGACGAATAAGGAGGCGGAGACGTAAAGAAGGTGAAGAGAAGGAAGAAGCATAGGAGGGGCTGGCGGAGAAAGAGTGAGCAGCCGAAGTAAAAGGAGGATTACTAGGAATTTAGAAAGAGGAGGTGGAGGATGCCTGAGGAGGGGAGGTGAACAATGGGAAACTGGATTAAGACGAGGATGTAGAGAAGGAGGTGTAGGAAGAGATGGACGAGTGGGTAGAGGAATAGAAGGAAGAGGAGGAGAACAATGAAGAGGAAGAGGTGGAATAAAAATAAATAGGAAGAGAAAGACGCTTAGGATGATGTGAAGAAGAAATTGGAAAAAGCGATGATGGAGAATGAGGTGTAGATCATTTAAAAATTGCTTTGATCCGGATAATAGAAAGGACAGGCATCTATAACAGTAAAGAAAATAATAACAATAGTAATAATAATAGTAATAATAATCTTCTGAGCGGTTTACATTTTTTAATGACCACAGTTTTATTGAACCTCAGAAAATGATAGTACAACACTTCCATTTAATATATTCATTCATTTATTGCGAGAATTTATGTATTAACGCCTCTTCAAGGTGACTACTCAGAGGCCCTGTCAACAACAGCGCGCCAAATAAAAGTGTGTTAAGGTGAGTAAGGAATAACTGAAAACGGATTCTAATAAGGGAGCGGAACGGGAAGAGGACGCCATTGCAAATCAAGGGGCCTACCACTGAGAAGGCACGGCACTTCCTGTTGGAGGTGAAAGCGTGAAGAAAGTAGAGAAGACATTGTTCAGTCGAGCGGAGGGAGCTCGAGTCCCGAACACTTAGGGTGAGGCTGCGGAGCTCAATCGGGTAGGCATAAGCGAGGCCTAGCAAATATCGCCAAACTAAGACAGCTATTCTATATCGTTTCGCTGCCTGAGAGGAGCCAGTAAACGACGTCGCGCATGTAGCTGGATGTGTGGTCGCACTTGGGTGCGTGACCAGTAAGTCGGGCTGCAGAGCGCAGAATGCAATCCAGGCAGCTCAATCGAGCATCTCGGAGGCCAACATAAACAGAGCAGCAGTAGTCGAGTCTGAGTGATTGTAACCAGGATGCTTGACATGCTTCACCTTACCATTTGCCAGAGTCCAAATATTCTGACTTTGGTTCTTGATGGAGATGTCGTGTTCTTGGAGACGTCGTTCAATCGTTTGAAGACTTGACAGAGCACTATTATGCTGACGTTTCATATCTTGAAATGATTCATTAGCGCTACCAATACGACTTTTCATTTCTTGAAATGACTCATTAAGATGCTCGTGAATACTTTGACCTTGCTTGATGCAGATGTTATGTTCTTCTGAACGTCGTCTGTCAATCTCGTGAAGACTTGTCATAACATTTATCTGTTGACTTTTCATATCTTGAAATGATTCGTTAACACTACCAATCTGACGTTTCATATCTTGAAAAGTTTCATTAAGAAGCTCTTGAATACTTTGACCCTGCCTGATGCAGATATCCTGTTCCATGCGATGTTTGGCAACTGCTTGTTGACTCATATCAAAAGTGTCATGCTGACTTCTTATTTCCTGAAGCGATGCATTAAGAAGTTCGTTAATACCTTGAACTTTTTTATCTAGCTGATCAAAGAGCTCAACCCTCATCTGCTGTATCTCTTCAACGATGCTGAACAATGGGTCTCTACTGTCGCAACCCTGTACAGTGCACTGTCCATTCACTGGAACGATTGCTTCATATATCATGAGTATTACCACGAATATTGTGAAATAATATGCCATTGCAAAGCTTATGTCTGCTCTATCTAGGCTCTGAACTGAAGTCTCAACGAACAACGAAACCTTCACGGCTACCGATGGCTACTCTTTGACAACTTTGGCATCATGCTAAACATGTTTATACTGAACGTAACGTGATGTCAATGCCCTTGCTGCGTTCAAGTGTCAACTCCAGCATTAAGATAAAGTTACAAACTGATTACCCTGCTGGCTCATGTGGAATGTCAATGATCACATGCTGTAGGTCGTGTGTGGCAGATCACATATTATATAGACTTTGAAACAATATCTGATGCTGGTTAGTTTGTGTTGACAACAGAAGGTCGTGAGCACTAACTAACGGAATTGCTAGCAGCCATTTGAGATTCTGCTCATGTCGGTCGATTGATCGACTGCTCGTTATTTAATGATTATTTACATCTAGATGCAGAATTTACTCAGTAACTTCGAACACGTGGGAGTTTTCTGGTGCCAGATTTGCATACCCGATTGTTTGCTGGCTTTGCCAAGGATTTGATGCATTTCAGTGGCATTTTTTTGCAAGTTGACTAGTTCCTGTGATTGCATCGGAAAATGCCTTCGGGTGTGCGCGATCAACCGTGCGGGAGTGTCTCTGAGTAGCCGAGTGTTTACCTCTTGGTGGCGGACGAGCGATGCGACCTCTGGTACGACCTCTACCGATAGTCACGGGTGGCTATTAAATCTACCGAACAAGACACGACGAATGCGCGTCATCTTCCACCAATGAGGAACTGCTTGACAACGCAGTCCTGTTTCTGCGATCGGCATTGACAGTTATCGCTCTGCTAATTAATCGACGCAACTTTGCCTAGAGACTCTGAACATATATGTCATCTGTTAACTGTCGACGGGAATTCGTTTGCTAGTTCCACGCTTGTGCGTGGGTCCACCACCTGTAACTCATTTCAGCTTGCTGTGTATTGGCTTGCTAACAGACGTATTTAGATTATTCACTATGACAATTAACATTATTAATGCCAGCGTAGAGAGCGCCTCTGAGTAGATATCTTAAAAAAGCACTACATAAATGCTAGGTTACATTACATTACATTGTCATGGTGTTTCTCCTGATATACAGTCATGTCCATCTTGCTCGTGGGTCCTGGCGTCATGCACAGGACAAAAAAGTCTAGGGATCTATTACATTACGTCAATATTTCTCTCTTCAAATAATTCTTTAATAAAGACATTCAACGATTTCTTTTTTACAGTTGCTTTGATTATCTCAAGTCTTAAAATCACTGTTATTTTTTCCATTCAACATTAGCTCAACAATCTTCCATGCTTCAAGGGACAGGTTCGATTGAATTCATCGTTATAGATGTTTCATGATTAGCGACAAGAACTTAATCCAGTCACACTTGATATCTTGCGACGAACTGGTCGCCTTCTGCGTCTACGATGGCGAATCCACTATAAATTTTTTTTTAATGTCAGTCCTCATTGACTCTCCATGGCTTTGCCATACGAAAATAGGTTATAGAATTAGTGACATCGGCATTAACTTGGATTTCTAGTTGATGATAGAAAACAGATGCTTCAAAATTGGACCTCTGTAAGTGGGCGACATATCAGCTGTTACAGTAGCCTAGATGAGGCTGTACAAAATGATACGTGGTAGAACGGAATTCACATGCTTCGACTTAGTTATTGCTATAAAAATATAAGGAATTTTTGGAATCAATGCTTGAAAGTCATGAAATAGACAATTAAGCCGATCAATATCAAGAATAATGGTTTGTCCTGGTATGAAAATAAACAGAGAAGGAAGTCGTAGATATATTTCTAGTTCTGCAGCAACTCTAACCCACGCTTTCGTCACGAGTCGTCTAGATTGCTGCTCAACCCTACATGCTGGCATTGCACGTGATAGGATTGTGCTTGCCTGATATGTTGAATCTCCATGACTGGTCACGTGTCCACCTATATGCGGATATTTTACCTTGGTTGGTGGTTATCCATACAGATGCGCCTTGCATTTTGGATGTCTTCTCTTGTCTTATGCTGCCTTTGGGATTTCTGCAGCTGTCCTGTTGCCACTAATAGAAATGCTGACAGGACGCTACGCTCTGCCTCGCATGGTCTACTTCCTGTCTCTTTCTCTCAGGCCTCTACGATGTAGAATCGTGTTTTTACGGTTGTGGGCTTGGAATGGCCTCCAATTCGATTTTTGGCGCTTGCCTAGGAACCCTCCAGCCCATTATTTTTTTCCACTCTGAAATCTGTTTTATTTTGCCGAGGTTGGGCAGGGTGCGCCTGTGAGTCGTTTTGTTTTTAAAAGGCACTACATGTATATTAAGTTTCATCGATTGATTGATTGATTGATTGATTGAAAATACGAAATCCTGACCCTGCCAAATTGTAGCAAAGAATTTTTATACCTCAAACGCGTGACTCACTTCTATTGTAATAGTAAATTATGTACAAGGAAATCATTATATGACACTAAATGCTTTCTATTTGCAGTAATATATCGAGTTTATCGTGGCATCCTGGGCAAAATCCTTTATAGTCAAATTTAGTTATCGAGATTATTGAAATTGAAATTCTTGAAATTTGATATTGCTCTTCTTCCAACATCTTTTGCTCAGAAGTGCACACGCCTCGACGGCGCAATTGCGGTTGTGCTGCAGAGCAATTGCGCGTGAAGCACTTGCTCAAGGTCCTTACGCAGTGACTGACGCCTCGAACGAAGGTCGAACCCGCTCACTCAGCGCACACTGAGTGTTACGGGCCGACCGCTCTAACCGATCATCCACCGTGCCGTACATATCATCATACGTTGCCAAGATAGTACAGTCGATACATCTTGTCGATTGATACCCTCATAATTAACATAATATAACATAACACAACAACTGGTTTTTATTGATCCAAGCAAGTACTACAAGTATAATTCAAATCTTGTTTTTTTAAGGAAAAGGAGCCAACAAGGAAGAAACCCCAAAAAGGACACAAGTCCCGTAGCCGGGTCACCCTAATACGACAAGTAATTGTGGGAGCTGACATGACATTGAAACATGGAAACAATTCTTAACTAGTTAACTACGTGCATAGTGACAATAAGTTTATATATCTATAGGTGCACACATAATCTGAATTGATCAAATATTCAAATGTTCAAATATTCGCGTATTCTTTTTTTAAAAGAACCGAGATTTATCCAGGAACGTATCTCCTCTGGTAGGTTGTTCCAAGCCATTGGGCCGTAGTATCTAATTGAAAACATTCGTGTATTAGTTCTGGAAAACACAGGTCTGTAATTATGTCTGCCACAGATGGCATAGAAGTGGGTGGTGGTACATTGTATGAGACACGGCACACCTTTCGTCGAATCAGGAGCAACTCACGTCAGTCAGTCAGACACACTGCAACATTGAGGATTTAATCTTGGACTAATTCTAGATCCATGCTATGACTAACAGCGTTTTCACTTGGTACATTTTCATCGTTTTTTCACCAATTTCATTTTTCTATAACTTTTTAAATGTAATTTTGTGAAACTGTCGATTTTTTAGACTGACTGGGTCATTTTGTAACAGTTATTTATTTTCCTTACGATTAAAGTGCTTTATATTTTTGCGATATAACTCACTGACTCGTAACTTTGGTCAAGTTTGTTCTCAGTCAGACCATCTTAACACACTTTAGCGGTTTTACATTTCCAAAACGTGTAAACTGGATGACTTGAAATCGTATGTGGGTGACTCAATGGGCCTATATCAACTCTTAACAAAGGACATTTGCAGGCGATAGAGTCACAAATACCAAAAATATTATATCTAAAATAGGGTTTATATAACTTGTCACCTTTCGGGGGCAATTTGTGTCAATGTTGACTTAAAAATTAACCTCAAAGTTTATTTCAGTCGTTTATTCGTCATCTGCGTAACAATGAAATTGCAACTTCTATAATTCCGGAGTCCATATTTGTAAGTTTACGAATCGAAGTTATTCTTGTTATTTCATGACAATATGTCGGGTCTGCATGTGCACTTCGTCCGCATTGTCGTTGTATGTCATTTTGGTATATACACGACTGCATGACGAGGGATGCAAAGTGTACACGAAACGATTGGCAATAAGAACGATTATGTGCATGTACTTAATTTAGCCACTTAGTCCTCCCTCCTCCCTGTGTAAGTCTACACATCGAGCAACGCACTTCCTCTATTCGTCTCTATCCAAAGCCAGTGTCTCAGTCTCATCCCACGATATCTCCAAACATTAAAGGTGGTCTCTTATGGCCTCTGGTCAGTTTTTTCTCAGTCTTCCTCTCCTTCGTCGCACTCCCGCACACCAGGATATATTAAGTGTTTAGCTCTTCTTTCCTCCTCCATGCGTCAGACATGCCCCATCCACCTTAGTCTTCTCCTTCTGATGTTGCTCTCGATGTCTTCTTGTCCCGTTTTTTCTCGTGCGATCTTGTTGGTTATCTTAGATCCATACAACAGTGTGCATGTACCAGATAAAATATGGAAAAGAGATTTATGCGAATAAGGATCTAAGCACGGGTGTAACAAGTGGGGGGCCGGGGGCACCACCTCCCCAGTTTGCCCCCCCACAGTTTTAATGCTTAGTGCCACCCCCATGTACTCCACCAAATCGGTTCTTTTTTATGTTTCTTCAATGGCCTTTTAAGATGACGTTTGTTAAGATAAGTTGTGTCCCCCCATTTTCCAACTTTATAGGGGGCAAAATTCAAAAAGTGGGGGCAACAAAATTTTTGGCGCTTCGTGCTATCGAAGCGCCAAATTCTTCATTTAATTATGCCCCCCACTTTCAAAACATCGGGTTACATCGGGTTCAATCATATATTACAAGTGTAAATCGCGAACTATGACGATGCTTTCTCTGCCCGAAGGCACATTCATTTGGCTTTACGCCACCCGGGGATGAGATGAGTGAGGTGGTTTTCCGTTGCCTTCCTCGCAGACAATTTTGATTAAGCGACTTGTCGAAGGACGCTACACAATGACTCAGGGTGGGTTCAAACATGCGATTCTCCGAACGCAAAGCACCGAACATCCCACGACACCACCGCGCCCCATCTCGTATACCGTATATTATATCAATGCAATAATCGCAGACTAAAGGGCATTTAATTATGTAAAGGGTTGGAGACACATCTAACGCTCACCTGCGGTAAGAGTAGAGTCGTCGCGAGCATGGATATACCTGGTTCATTGTTATATATAATAATGTATCTAACTATACCGTTCATGAGACATGCATGCCTGAATACATGCATGTAAACAATTAACTAGACCTATACAAGTACTTGTGCATATTTGCATGTATACAGATAATTATACACAGGCTACTTGCATCGTAACAGTAGTCGAGTAAATATAGTTTTACTTTAAGACATCTGGTTTTCCCGCATTCTTCTGTGGCTCAGCTTAGAAGTTTTGGCCATTGTGCAGTTGGAATTGCTACACAGGCCTAAGTCCCCAGAGGCGTAGCTACATGTAGCTAGAGTATTTTGCGCCCAAGGACAAACAGTCACAAACTATAGAATTGGCGCCGCTTTTCTAAAAATGTACCAGGCTACAAATCGCGGATAGCATGGCCTGTAATCTCATGGTGCAAAAATGCACTTCAGACCAATACCGGGCTAATTAAAATAGGCCTAATATAATTATATTCAAAACAAAAGTACAATTTAAGCGTACTGCATATAGTGCAAATAGTTAAAATATTCAAATTTACAATTCTTAATTTGTTTGCCATTGTGCCACACGAAATAATAACCATATTGCCGATTGTTATTTTTGTTGAATATATTAAGATAACCAAAAATATCAAAAACTATATAGTTTATACTGCATGTATGTCAAATAACGCTAAACTACCAACTTATTATTTTTAATCTTTTGCACTTAAACCGTTCTCGTAATTGTGATCTCCAAACTCGCAGGGAGAATCAGTTGTCCACAGGATAACCTGCGATTTCAAGAAGGTCAGCGGAGGCAGAGAAGCTCTTAAGGAAGGTGTCGTTTTGGTCCAAGATTGCCAGGTGGAACACGTACATGTAAGTAGTGTGGGTAAGAGTTCTTGAAAAGGTGATACTTTAGTTTAGAATGGAAAGCCCGAGGGGTGATGGATAGGAGAACTTGGGATAGATGATGCTGAATGGTATAATAAATAGGCCTAGTGTGAACAAATCAGTGAATTTTCCAAACTTAGATTACTAATTAGCCGATGCCAAATTTGTGCAGATGATATTGAGACCGTATTCCACTGAAAGTACATGAAGGATAATATTGCACTTGAGCTGGAACTGATCAATATGATTTTATAAGAAAACGGCGATTGGTTAAGCCTAACATTATTTATGTCATTTTGTCTTAAATATTATATCGCCCCCTACTGAACTGTAGTGATAATCGCCAGTAAAACCCGAGGCGCCAAAATCATGATTGACGATCTGTTTATAATGAGAATATTTTGAGGCGTCAAAATTAGATCTTACTAACTTAGTTCAGATAAATAAGTTTGAATCAAAATAAAAAAATATCAGTAGTTTTAATCCTCATCTTTGCGCCCCATTAAGCTGGCCCCTAACATTATAGATGTAATTTTGTCATGAGTTACGTTGCCCCTTATGGGCCTTTAGTGATCACGGATCAATGGGAACTGATGGCGCCAAAATCATGTCTGACAACCTGTTCGTAATGAGTATATTTTGGGGGCGTCAAAATGAAACATTGCTAACTTGGTTCTGACAAATTAGTATCCATCAAAATAAAAAAAGTAATACTTTTAATCCTCATTTTGGCTCCCCCTCAAAGTGGCGCCAATAGCTACGCCTCTGGGTTTGGATATCTCAGGAAAGTGTAATATTTTGCTTGTATTTTGCTTTTTAACACTTGTGCTCTGCTTAAATTACTTTGTACATAAGAGAAGAAGGATCAACTGGGCAACATGTACGCCACAAGTTATTTGTGCTTTGTGCTCTATGTCCAAGCAGGAGCACTGTGCGTTGAAACCGTAAAAGTTGTCTAATCTATTGAAGAACACGTTTGTGACGCCATTATTGTAGACGTCATTACCGGATTTACAACTGGTATTAACAGTGTTTTGGGTCCTTTGTTTCGGTACGCAATTGTATGTAAAGCCAATGGAGATCAAGTTATTGGGATTTGTAGGATTATTTTGTGTTTGATACTTTAGTGTTATCAGTCGCAGACTGCATCCGCAACAACTCAGCTAGACCTCCCTTACAAGGAACCACAATGCAACTGATTTCCCACTTGTACCGTATATTACTTTTGCAAGGCAACCAGGCAGCTGCAATCCCACGAACGCCTTACAGCACATCATACCATGGAACCGCAAGCCGGAATCACAGTTGGAACACCATAACTCCATATGTTTCAGGCGGCACCATCTACCCTGCGCTTAACAACGTAACAGTGTGTTCCATTTATGTTGGATCTGTTCCTATATCTCTTCTGAGGCCTATTTCTTCTCGCAGGGACTTTCACACTGGAGCTCAACTGAATGGCCACTGCTGCCGGTGGTGCTACATAAATAAATATCACATTACATCATATGATCCAGCACCATTCGTGACGTGGACATTGGAAAATACGGTAGAGATAAAAATACATTTTAAATTTTGTATCTTAGTGATAAAATTTTATGTAAACTAAAATGTCCATTCAATTTTTAGGGGATGATCATTGCGAGAATGAGACTAATATTTCTAGAGCAATTCGAAGTGAATTATATGCATGTAGTGCGAGGAACTTCGATTGTAAGTCGAGCATTAGACATAGGTCTAATATTACACACTTCAATTCATCATGTATTTATTTAGAAATGTCTAAACAAACCTTTAAGAACGGACAGAATAATATTGGGAAAGCTTATAATTATATGATTAGAAATCTAGACTAACATAAAAATACAAATATCCTAATCATTACAAAGTGCTTAAAGTTCATCAGAGATTTAACGATTTAATTGGAAATCATTATTATTTGCAAGTTTGAACAGACGATAATCACGATAGACGCACGTTAGGAAGAATTGACTTCAACTAAAAAGCGTTAAAATCTCTTAAATAAGACCAACATTTTCCTTGAAAATCGTACAAAGGTTGGAAATCTACTTCTAAGATGCTATTTGTGGAAATTGATAGGAGTGCACTGGTGTCTGGGACGACATTCGACAGAAGAGAAAATTAGCCTCGCCAAAACTAAGAAAAAGCTAGCTTTTACTTTATTATCAATTGCATGGACAGACGGCTCAGTATTTTAAGACTGCTACTGCAAATTGTTTTAATCGGCGAAAATGACAAAGATGAACACGAACAATGTTCACAAATCCGGATTGGTAACGCATACATGCAATGCTTTTTTCTGAGGAACGCGTGGGAACGGCGGGCCGGCACATTTTTTAAATTACTTAATAATAAATATTGTAGTTGTTCAAAAACTTTGGAATTTGACCAAAAACTTTACAATTTCAGTGTTGCTATTTCTAAAATTAATAAGTTGGCCCTCTAAGTGCATAGACAGTGATCAATTTTTTTTTGGAAGCTAATTTTAGCGTCATTTCTTTCAACAATACGGATGCGTTCTGGCACCTTTTTTCTAGAAAAAAGCAATGCAAACATGTACATTGTACAATGTATATAACTCGTACACCAGAGGCCTATAAAAACAAATTCTTAATATCAAATCGATAGTAAATATCCATACGTTCTTATTTATAATATTGTAGAAATCAACGTATCTCAAACAGTGCATCTGCGTGCATGATCGACAATTGGATAAAACGGGCGCTACATGAACAGATTTCATTAACAAATATCGCGTAGAACAAGGAAACCGAGGAAGTCGCCTTTCGCTAACAAGCAAAATATTTCACATGCTATAGCCTAATATACACAGAAAACTATCATTAAGAGAGAAATTATGCTAATAATTATAGAACATACAGCATAAACAAGTGCAACATTATACCGTAACAGGATTACAGGAGCAGCGTCTGCTTAGTTACTCTACAGTAGCTGCGCTGAGCAGACTTGTGATTACAGTTACAATTACTAAAATAAGGCATGCAGTGTAGGCCTACACAACATGATTTATATTTGATTGTGCTTTGATAAACCAAGTCATTGAATTGATTTTGGTTACAAAAACACAAAGTAACTATGGGTCCTAAGCCACTGGAATGAGTTTCATTTCCGTTGCCTTTAACGTTGCACTACTAAAATAATACCACATTATTCCAGTGTATCCGTCATTAGCTCTAGCTTGGTGATAATACATGCCATTAAGACTCGAATGAAAACAATAGTAGAACCACCATCCTCCGCCATTCCTCTGGGCGCAGTTTACATCGGCTTTACGTTTATCGTTATTCGAATCTTGAGTGGAGAATTGGTGGTTGTTGTGGTGAGCCAGACTGTCACCTGCAATGAGCATGAAAACATCTCTGCTACAATCAGCCACAATTACAAGTAGGTTAACAACTCAGATTTATTCGTTTGCCTAAGATGTCTAACTTTCTTGTTCTAGAGATGATGCAACAGATGAATGATAATAAAAAACTTTATTCAGACGCTTTAGATAAGACATACATCACAAGTCATTTCATTTATGATCGTTTAAATCTTCCGAAGTTTATCGATCATAGGATGCTCTAAAAAGTGCCGTGAAGTTGGTTTCGTATAATATACATAATTATATGCAACTACATTTATATAAATATCTTTATGAGTATGTATGCATGCATTAGTACATGAACGAATGTTTGTATTTATTTATTTTCAATTGACTTCATATAATGACTCTTCAACAAATCTACTCAGAGGCGCTCTTTGAGACAGACATGATAAGAATTATTGTCATTTCAACGTCTGTTAGAATAGTAATTAATAAAACAACGCATAGTAAACTATACGAGTCGCCAATCATGGCTGACATACGCATATAAATTACAACACGTGAAGTCAATGAATCGACCAATATTACCGACCACGTGCGCCGAAGTCAAGCATGATGTGCTAGAACATAATTATATTTTAAACATGCAATACAATGCGAATGTCAATGAATGCGTGTATTCATGCATCTGTGCATGTATAAGCTCCTAGTATACAAAATGTATATACATGTACTAAAATCTTTCATTAAACTCTTCAAAGACTCATTTGAGGTGGTTGGGCACCTGCCAACATCTGCTTAAACTTAATTACGCTTTACTTGCTAAGCGGTTCCCTCCGTTTACTTTCTCTACAAAAGTCCGAAATCTGGGTGTTACTCTGGACTAAGGCTGTCAACGGGTACCCGGATACCCGCCCGAGGCTGACTGCCCGGGCAATGAAATCGGTTATCGGGTACCCGACAATCCGTAAAATGCGCGATTTAGTCAGAACATAATTATGCTAGTAATGCTCCGTTAGTCATATTGGCTGACTGCCCGGGCAATGAAATCAGTTCTCGGGTACCCGATATTCCGTAAATTTTTTTACAATTCTCTACATTTCCTAACAAAGTGTCTGCGCGGTAGGGTACCCGGGTATCCGCTCCGCGGGTCGATGGGTACCCAGGCCGTGATATCAACATTTTTTGATCGTTTTATTCTTGACAGTACTCTATCCTGCTCTGCACATAATTTTTATTATCTCTAAATTTTCCCGGTCCAGTTTTTATCATTTGCGGCGATTGCGCCGCCATCCGATGATCTGTGTCTTCGACCATTTTTTCGGTCATGGTTAATGCCTTCATCTGTTCCCGCATTGACTGCTGTAACTCATTACTCATCGGTCTACCACAATTCAGTCTCGCTCCGCTCCAGTCTGTACTTACTGCAGCTGCTTGTTTGAACGTCCTTCTTCCTCGTTTCTCACATATTTCTACTTTCATGACTGAATATCTTCATTTTCTTCCCCTGACTGATAGGATTCGGTTTAAAATTCTCTTTCATACATACACGGCGTCATTGGGTCAAGTTCCATGCTACCGCTGTGACCTTATCAGGCAACATAGGTTATCTCAGCTACCTCTGGACATCCTCTTCGTTCTTTAGACCGTCATGACGTTCCGGTACCTCGGTCTGGAACTGCTATAGCTTAGCATCGTGCCTATGCCTCGGTTGGCCCTTCGCTATGGAACAACCCTCCTGCTGCTGAGACTCGTGTTGCAATCTTGTCTAGTAGCACAACTGTTTCTGCTCGTTCTGTTAAGACTTATCAATTCTCTAGGGACTCTTCGCACTGGGAGCACCTCTGATTAGATTGTACTCAGAGGCGCTTTACAAGTCCGTAAATAGAATAGAGTTGAGTAGAATAAACTACATATGCATGTAGAAATATATGAAATTTTATCCATACATGTATCTATGTAAGTGTCTAGTGCGAATGTGGATATAAAAAATGCAGATATTATGTAGGCTATTTATTAGGTGTGTATGCATGTAGGTATGCATGAGTATAGGCGTGTATGTGTGTAAGAGTGCATGTGTGTGTATGTTTGTAATATCTAATTTCACAAAGAAAAATGGCATGTGCACATTATGACGTAAATTAATCATTTTGAAAATTATAGCAATACTGGCAGAGTGCAGCACTATGGGGATGATGTAGACAGATCTCAAAATCCACAAACTTCAAGCGACTGCAACTTATCCAAAACTTACTAAACCAAGCTGCTACCAGAATTCCAGGTAGCGTTATGTCACTATCACGTCACTCCTATCCTAAAATCATGACGTTCTCTAAAAGTCACACAGTGAATTCACCACAAATCCTATCGCCAACCTGCAACTTTCCGCCATGGTCCAACTGCAAGTTCACATGTGTTCGTGAACTGTTCACTATTAAGTTAACTCGTTCTACTCGATCAACCTCCTGTCTCAGTCTATCTCGACCACGGTCACTTTTTATCTCAAGTTTTCCAACCGAGCCGAGCCATATCCCACACTGCACCACGTCTCTCAAACGCATATCGATCTCCCTTTCGAATTTTTTTGATTCATCCAATGTGATTGCCATTTAGTGACCGTTACCAACTCCAGAATCTTTTACCGTCTCTCTAACTCTCTACTCACAACTTAACTCTTTACCGTTTGCAACCTCATTTAGTCGCAAATGTACATAGAGTTGAGTATCATCAGCATAGAGGTGGATTTCCACGCCGTGTCGAGAAGCGATGGAGGAGAGTGCAGAAGTGTAGAGGATGAACAGCAGAGGACCTAAGATAGAGCCTTGCGGAACACCAAAGAGCACAGAAGCAATAGATGATACGAGCAAGTTGATGCGAACACACAGAGTGCGATTAGAGAGGTAAGACAGAAACCAGTTGAAGATAGTGCCAGAGATGCCAATGCATTATAGGCCCTAGACATATCGATTACTTTCGCTATGGTAGGAATGAGAAAGCACGAGAAACACAGAGGAGACCCTGTTCAATCGGTTGGAAGGAGTGCGTACCCCGGGCGCTAAGGCTGTGGCTGCAAAGTTCGATTAGGTAGGTTTGACAGAGGCCCAGCAAGCATCGCCAGACTAGTGCAGCTATTCGATATTGGATTCGCTGCCTGAGGGGAACCAGTGGATCACGTCGCACGTGTAGCTGGAGATGTGATCGAATTTGGGTTTGTGACCAATGAGCCGGGCAGTAGAGCGCAGGATGCGATCCAGGCAGTTCATTCGAGCGGTCGGGGGGCCAACATAGAGCAGTAGTTGAGTCTGGCTGTCACAAGTCAATGAACAAGGGTAGCAGTAGCGGAAGGAGATAATGAGCGAGCAGCTGTGCGTTGATGGCGTGGTTGGTAATGGCAATTTGTAAAGGCGTTCGTTGGAACTATGAAATATAGTGTTTAGAATGTGACCTAAATGTCATCTAAATTTTACGCACACATTTAGTATTTCAATCGCGTGTTCAAATTCAAATTGAATAAAACAATTTTTGTCCGTAGGTAAGTTAACCGCGGTCGTTATTTCGGAACATTCTGAGGCGGATACTGCACAGTTGACCAATTTCTGAATGCGTCAGGGCAAAGATTTGGCTTCTCTCCATTTTCTTCATTTGCATGTAAATTATTCATTCCACTGCATCTTCATCATCATCAACGTCGTCGTCGTCTTCATCAGCATAATCATCAGCATCGTCATAATAATTTATTATTTCACTAATTTTCTGGGACTGCTGGAACTGGTCAATATTCGGCATTGCACACTTGCTATTATCATCATCATCATCGCCAGCATCATTACCCTTATTATTCCACCCATCTAGTCAAGTTTTTATATTTAATTAATCTCCTTTAATTTTGACATTATGTCTTCTTCCTCCTCCTTTTGCCATATTTTTCTAAGACGTTGATTAATATTTACCGGCATTTCCAGAATATCCGTTGACTGTTAGTCTGTATTTATCAGCCGATGAACTGATGGAAAATTTCGTATATTCCGCCAAACCCTTATTTCCTTGAAAGTCTACCAAATCAACTCGCAGTTTGTAGTTCCGTTTTGTTGTCAGAAGATGAAGCATTTCGTTGCCTATACAAAACATTGTTTGCAGAAAGCCAGCAAGAAATGAAATCACGGATAAAATTATTAGTCCAAGTCAATATAATTGAGTGTCTCCTCGTAGTTGCAAACTCAGCTAACATTAATTTTAACAAGATCACGGGTTCAAATTACAATGTCAATACATTCTCACCTCATATTAGTTGGAAATGTTAATAACACTGTATTTGGGATGCATTGTACAAACAACCAGAATCATATAGTTTTTGCTAGACCATATAATAAATTCCGTGTCTTGGAATTACAAGACAAGAGGCCTTTGCGAGAGTGCTCATTTATCGGCAAAGTGGCAATTTATCTCTAGAGTAAAAAGTACAGTTCTGTCAATCAACTTAATGAAAACAATAACTTCAAGTAGGGCCTATCGTAATTAACTACGTAGACTGTTATGAATCGCAAACCAACTAATTTTCTCTCATGAATTCTGTAATGCCCAAGAGTCCATCTGATGATCACTTTCATACAACCGGTTGAAAATCGCGACCGTAGGATACTTGAAATGAAAATCCAGTGGGACATTGAATGCAGTGGGCCAGCTAAGGCGAGTATGCAGGTTGAAGCGCGTGTGCTTTAAGTTAAGATAAAAGCCGCATGATGTTGTGGAACTAACGAGACGGCCTAAACTGGCCACAGCGTTTGTATAAACCAGAAAGAGAGCTAATTCATCAAAAATGTTAACAACGACAAATAGGGGAAGAGAATCAAGTTCACATGACTTTTGTTTGATAATCCAAGTATTTCACGATGATCCGTTTCAAGATTTGGGTGGAAAAAGCATGCACCTTGTGTGAATACAGCAGTTTTAGCGTGAAGACGGCTAATCTTCAGTAACGTCATTTGGAGGAAATACTCTGCAGAGAAAGAGTTAAGTTCATCCGTGCGTTTGCCCTGACCCAGTTAGTCCGAGATTGAGGATGGTAGACGTTTCGGGTCAGAAGATGTCAGAAGTGTTTGTGCTGCGTGATTTCGTTTTCCAAAATAATGCTCTGTTTCTTTCTGACTCTAGATATGGAGCGTGATGCTGTTCGTGTCAGGGTTATGGACCCTTAGGAAAAGAGGCTAAGAAGGACTGAAGGCTTTCGAACTGTGAGCCGTGAGAAGAGTGGAGAAAAACAGCCGAGCGGCAAAATAAATAAAGGATGGGAGTCGTGATTATATATATATATATATATAAGAGGAAGATTCTGTATGTCTGTGTGTCCTTGGCAGGCGATGCATTTGCACAGTTTTAGAGCTAATCACTTCAAAACTACACCTTTGGCTCGGAGAAGACTTGATACACGCAGTCCAGGGGTTACTGAAGCCCGCGCACGCCGTCTTCCACGTCTCCCGGGGCAAAAACCTGCGGCTCACCTTCACACACCCAAAACAGCAATGCTTTCTTCTAATTCGCTACGTACAGGTAGCGTACCAGCTATACCATATCGTTTAGCTGCCACCAACAGCTGTCTGCCTCTCTATCTATCTTGCATAGGAGTATAATTATACGTGAACAATAGAGTACCTAATCTGACACTGTGCTGGCAACAGCAGAACTAGGAAAAGGCGGCAACCTGATCAGAGCTTGACTCCCTGAATTCGACCTGGCACCGGAAAGAAATAAGAGGATTGGCTATTGCGGACTTGATTTGGTATAGCGCCGGTGATTAAGCTGGTCTCACTGACGTGGCTTTGTGGGCCATGATAAATTTTTAAGGATTCACATTACATAACATTACAAAGACCTTCGAAGAAATGGTCCATCTGAGCAAGCTACGGTGAAGTCAAGTTTGCACAATCGGTCTGTACTATAAATACTATTTACTTACATGCATATCTAGATTCTGCGTGTGTGTGTCTGCCTCTCCATTTATGCATTTGCACACTTTCACAGCTATTCACTCAATCGCTCGGGGAACGCATCGGACACCCAGTAGAGGGGTTGGTTTATTGTTGAGGAGGAAAGTAGGAGGTGAAAGTCGTAGAGAAGGATTATGAAGTAGGGAAAAGGACAAGGCTGACGATGAGAAGAGGGTGAGGAGTGTGAAAAGGAGGATGGGGCGGGAGGAGGAAGCGGTTAGGATAGGGTGAGAAGTAGAGAAAGAAGAGAAAGTTGGGTAAAGGTGAGTGAGAACAAAGAGTGAACAACGTTCAGATATATATATAGTAATTAGAGAAGACGGAGAAAGAGAAAAGGAATTAGAGATGACGAGGAGGGATTAGCTTGAGGAAAGGTGAATTCTGCCTGACAGGCAGCCTCCTGCAGGGCTGCGGAGTCCCCTCAGGCCAGTCAGGAACGACTAGCTGTAGTTGACGCAGGAACAGGAATGCCTCCCCACAAGTTCGTCCTCAATCAAGGTGCCCCATTGTACGCAATAGGGCACACCGTCGTTAACGCCCAGGACAAAAGAGCCCCGTCATAACTTTAAGCTTTTCAATTCTGCTTTGAATAAACAATAATTTATCTTACGTGTTTATTGATCATTCGTTCGTGTTTCTCTTGAGTAACGGGCGCTTTTGACGGGGCGCTTTTATCCAGGGCGCAATTGACGTTGGGCTTATAACGGGGTGCTTATGACGGGGCGTTTTTGTCCTGGGCGCTAACGTCGTGCCACCACGCAATAAAAGTGAGACAAAGGAAATGGATCGGACACACGATGAGAAGAGACTCCCTGCTAAGAAGTTCATCGAAAGAAGATGGAGGGAACTCGAAAGCGTGGAAGTCTAGAAATCCATTTGCGATGGAACTTGCGGTGTCTGACATTTAGGCCTAGACCTCCCTAGAACTCGCAACCGTAACATAATAGACAATTGGGATGTATCTTTTAGATAAAGTTTCTCCAGTAAATGACAATTTTTATTCTGTAATTTTTTTTTAAACAACGCTCAATTAAATTATTAATTAGTACCTTGACTTCAGCCGCGACTTTACTGACGATCCATAAAATGTTGAAAATAAATTGTATTTAACTTTGTCTTTTCGACTGTAATAGCGAACTATATAATGTCTGAAGTTTTAATAAGTCTTACCGAGCCAGAATTCGCCATTTCGATTTCCAAATCCCTGTCTATACTCTGACCACGTTCTGTTGAAATTGACACTGCCATCTTTGCGTCTCTGAAAAACCTGTCAATGGTATGCTTTGATGTTATAAGTTGTTCTTGATAATCTATACTTGAAATAATTGACAGTCGGTAAAACATGAACTTTGGTTGACAACATTATAAATAAGTAGGCTATTGGTCCAGGCCGTTTCGATAAAAAAATTTGAATACACAGAAATAAATTAAAAGCTCCACAGTTGCTGATAAATCTAATTCACGATTCTATGCAGTTACTGTAGTTGGCAGCTGCTGGCTTCGAAACGAGCATGTTGCGCACAATATTTATTTGCGTAACGTCGGTGGTGACTACTATTCTTGTCTCAATTTGTTTGATGACTGCCCAGAGTGTCGATATGAAGGTAGTAGTATGGATGTCAAATATCTTTGAGGAAGAACTATTACATTTTGATGTGACTTTTGAGGGTAGACAACTCCAATGGCACCCTATTTCCGTCCTGCTTACTAAAGAGAGAAACGGAGGAAAATGGTAGGTCTCCTTTGGCTGGGAGTATTGAATGGAGTTGTAACTTAACTGAGGGAAGGCATCTCACACGATGTGAGTCAAGTTTCATTGCGAGTGTAAATATACATTGCATGGTGAAATCTAAAAACATCACATAAACCGGCGATATATAATAGTCAAATGCAGACAGCGTCACCACTTTAAAAAAATTTTTTAACTCGATATTTTGATCACCTGTAACACACTGCCATATGCCTTCATTGGTAAGAAGTTCACCATAATGTGTCAATATAACTTAGTGCAATGCAATAATTATTAAATTTGATAGAAGGAACACAAACCAGCGATGCACGGTTGGCAGTCTCCATATCACAAAACGCATAAGTACAAGTTCGATGAGGTTGAAATCCAACGCACACCTCGTAAACACCACTTGTAGTTTGACCACTTGCTTTTATATCAGAACAATCACACACGTCAGATGTGTGACCACAGATATCTAGAATAGCACAGATATTGGACCTTCAATTCTGAGGATATTTATCTGCAGTGCATCAGAGAAAGAACCCTGACAGCTACATTTGGCTTTATAAGGCCTATGTGTGCCCATGACTGGCCATTATTTTCCAACAGTGACGCTTTGTACGCTCACTGTATATATGTGTGGGATGGTGGCAGATCGGTTAGAGCGGTCGACCCGTAACGTTCAGTCTGCGCTGAGCGATCGGGTTCGAACCTCGGCCGTGGAGTGTAGGGACCTTTAGCAAGTCCTTCGCACACAATTGCTCTGCAGTATAACTGCAATTGCGCCGTCGAGGCGTGTCTGTGCACTTCTGAGCAAAAATTTTGGAACAAGGGCGGTATCAAATTTCGGTAATAATAATAACATATATATATGTTATAGGCACAGTAATGTCCGAGGCGGTAATACCAAGGTGGTAATGTCCTGCTCCCATGATCAAGCGGTTCACGCGGGACCGTAACTGGTCACTATTTTCCATCAGTAGCACATTACACACTGGCTGTTGTCATAGATACAGTTAACTTGATTGTGTAAGAAAATAGCACATACGTGATGATTCAATCATTAGATCATAGTTAGACCTGTAGAATGCTTGGGTCAATTGTGGACAATAATCATCAATGCTAGATTTCACCCTAACCACCTTCAGGAAACCAACGAGCAGGGGTACTCCTCCTCCTTCTCCTCCTCCGATGATGATTAAGACGACACTGAAACCGACAATTCATTGGCTAGATACAGTAAATGCTGTTCCAAGGGCACTTCAATAAATCCAAATGTCAGTCAGCAAAAGGTTTCGTACACGCAAATATTGATGCAAGATTTGGAAGCATCAATTGAGACTGCGGCACAGATTGAAGTTTGGGGCCTGTTCCAGCGCCTTGTTCCAGCGCCTTGTTCCAGCGCCTTGTTCCAGCGCCTTGTTCCAGCGCCTTGTTCCAGCGCCTTGTTCCAGTGCGTTGTTACAGTGCCTTGTGCAACGCCTTGTTCTAGTGCCTTGTTCCAGCGCCTTGTTCCAGCGCCTTGTTCTAGCACCTTGCTCCAGCGCCTTGTTCCAGCCACCGAGAATCTCAGTCACCGAAGAACGCTTTTAATCTTCACATGCGGTGCGACGCGATCTCAGCGAGAGACCCACCGCCTCCCACGGCGATACACGATCACAGGCGACGAAGGCAGTTAAATCGAAGGTCGAAGGTATGGTCAATGATGTAGTTGACTTACAGACTGTGGAAAGCATCGAAATAACCGCATTAAGATTTGCTGAGGTGGTATCTTAACTGTTCAGAATAAGTAGAATTTTTTATCGAGCAGTTTGAGCTGAAAGAAGGTTGTGACGAGTGAATTCAGCTTTTAGTAGATATTGACAAGCGAACGCTGAGTTGAAGAAGTTGGTTTTTGAACTATCAAATTGGTGAATCGTATATAAAGAATCGGCCGGGCCGAATTTGCTCTTTTTGTTTCTTTTAAAATTGATTTGACCCTATGTTCGGTTAGTGTGCTGGTGAGTCACGCAGCGTCTTATGTAGCGCCTTAGCATATGCAGACCCGACTATGAACGACGCACTAGTGAATATTAGCCTACGCAGAAGCGACGCATTAGCACACGAAGCACTAGCAAGCAAGGCGGCATCTTAGACTACGCAGGATATGCCATGAACAGTGACTGCTGGATCTGCGGGTCTTGCCCAAGAACTCTCTGCTTCATTTTTTATTCCACTCTGAAATCTGTCTTATTTGGCCGAGGTTGGACCGGAAGCGCCACTGAGTAGATTTCTTAACCCATTAATGTATATATAGCGTTCTTTTTAAAGGACATCACATTTGACACAATATTATTAAGGTTTTACCTGTGCCCTGTAATGCCCGTCGTCCATTTAAATGACAATTTTTTTTAGCACTTGATCACTTATTTTTTAGTCCTAAGACATAATTCTTGTAATAAATAGCACCAAGGACAAATTCATGCATTAATTGGCTAAAGAGGCGCCATATTAAGTTTCATTTATTGGTTGATTGATTGACTGATTGATTGAAGACGTCAAGTTCTATAGTCCCGCAACACAGCACATGCCGTCACAAGAGCGCTTAATTTGTTTGACTTTCAGTTGGTTAAATTAAAGCTTACCCTTAACCAAACTATTCTGTTTCTCGAGGAGCAGTCCTAGCTCTTTGAACCGCGAATCGTGCGTCTTCAAGACAGTAGTGATTTCCTTCAGGTCTGATGACTGCTTCTCCAGATTTACTGCTAATTTTTTCAGCTCTGCAGGAATATCATCGTCAATTTCTTCTTCGATCTCACGAATATCAATGACCAATTTCTCCGTTGCATCAGAGATGCGTTTGAGAACGGTAGTTTGGTCATCAATTCTCTTGCAACAATCGACACATCCTCCATTCTGTCCAACAACAAGACGGCCACACAACAGCACTAGGAAACTTAGGCTTTTTATGACAAAATAAGCCATATCGTGTGTGTGGTATCCTGTATAATGGATTCAATACTTCTTTAGTCAGTGCATCGAATGCATGCGACTACCTCTGATCTGTTCATTCAAACCTTTATATTGAGCAGTGCAAGCGTGATTAGCCTTATAAATAGCTCTTAGGGTCGACTCATAATCTTACAGCGGTCTTTCAAATGTGATTTATTGAAACCATAAAAGCGTCATACTTGTAGGTATGCGAAGTTTCCGCGCTGATTGATAGAAAACCCACGGTTTATTTTGTTAAGAATGGCTCCAATAAACCTGTATTCTCAAATATACTCTTCTTCAGCGTATAGATCACTGTGATTGATTTAGTCGATGTTCGTCGAGTATTTAATTAGCATCTGTAACTTGCAGATGACAATATCGCTGATTAGAAACGATCATTTAAAGATCACTTGGCATAAAATTTTTTATTTTGCTCGTGAACATAGCTGTGTAAATTTTTTCGTGATTTATGTCGGAAACAGAGCGGTCCTCAGTTCATAATAAATTAATATCATATTCAAGTGTAAGCTAACTGAGGTTAAGAATTCTGTGGACTATCTAATTTATCTTCTTCGGGCATCGTAAATATGCAGAAACTGATCAAACAATTTTCGAAAATCAATTCTTGCCTGGAATACCTTCCTTTCCAACCGCTGTTAGGCCGGGAGCGCCTCTGAGTAGATATCTTGAAGGGCGCTATATCATGTCCTTTTTTATTGATAGATCTGCAACAACATGATTTGATATAAGAGCATCTGGCCCTGCATACTTCGCGTCAACAACGTTGATGGACGATAAATTCTCTAACTTCGTCAGTTCTGATTTTGGACCAAAGCTTAATAATGTAAAAACTGCACTTAATATGTTATTGTAAATCAAGAATCGGGGCAATCTGAATCTGAGTGCCAGTCTATCAAGTAACATTATCATTTGTCATGCCGGAGATGTCTTCTCGCTGTATATCATAATCAGTATGATTTACATTATTAACTGGGCATAGTTAGACAATGCAGACAACACAACGACAGAGATCGATCGGTCGGGGCTAAAGTGTCGTCATTAGTTATAATAAAAACAGTAGGAAGGGGCTAAAAGCAATTGTGATTGTACTAGAATTACTAATTAAATTGAGGAAAGCGAGTTATGTTGAGGGTGAAATCTGCATGTTTTTATTTTCAGCGTGTTCAGAAAAAAAATCGATTAGCAATATTAATGTAGTGTAAGCAGGCTGTCGAGAGAAGCCTGATGACGGGTCTCGTGGAGATGGACCAAGGACGAGTCAGGACGAAATGGATCGGCAACGCCCTTGAATGGATTTACATTGGGAGTGCTGATCCAATGAACGCGGGATGCGATGAAGGATAGCGCGTCACACAGGGTCCATTCATACAATACAACACAACTGTTATTTGATACAATACATAACAACTGTTATTTGGTATCGCACTTCTTACAGTTTAGTTCAGAAGTGCACACACCTCGACGGCGCAACCACATGCAGTTGTAATGCAGAGCAATTGTGAGCGAAGAACTTGCTCAAGGTTCCTACACAGTAGCTCCTCGAACGAGGGTCAAACCCGCTCACTCAGCGCACACTGAGCGTCACGGGCCGACCCCTCTAACCAATCGGCCACCATGCCGCATGTATGTATCTGAGCATCGCGTTGCTACGATGACGATATGAAATGATATGATGGATAGACTACTATTACACTTGACGCAACAGTGGGCCTAAAATCGACCATGATTATGTAAGAGCAACGCAGCATAAACAATATTATCGTCCAACTCTCAAATATCCTAGGCCGATTCTTGGTAAAAGATGTGACGCTGAAATGTGACTGCCAATAATGATTGAATCAATACTTTGCAACTCATTTAAATCAAAAAATTTCACAGTTGATTTTTCACAAACTCTAGAAAGAACATGACCACTAGACTCGTTTCTCATCTAAGTATCATATACATCGCACGCGCATAAATATCAGGCAGAGCAGTATTCGATCTCTCCAGATGCAATACTGCTGCAAAACACTATTACCTAGCTTAAGCCCATAACCACAGACGCAGCCATATCGATCGTTTATAAGACTGTATTGAAATATTTATATGTGCTTCCGAAGTTTGTGCGTTGAAAGCATGCGAATGAGTGGGTCACAGTCTGTTCGTTTATATACCACTTAGATAAAACAACACTTGTAACTTATAGCCTACACTCACCAGCTCTTCCTGTCCTTCCTTTGAACTTACAACGTAGGCTACTAGTGAGCAGCGCAGCACCTTAGCCTAGGCAGAATCGACTCATTAACACACGATGCACTAGCGAGCAGCACAGCACCTTAGCCTACGCAGAATTGACGCATTAGCACACGGTGCACTAGTGCCTTAGACCACACTGAATAGGCGATGAACAGTGACTGCTGCACAGTATAATAATATAGCTGTAAATGATTCAGACATGGGTTTTGGCAAGGTACAACACTCAGCTGGTCCGCCAGAAAAAAGCACGGCATGTAGGAATATAATATAATATTATATGCCTGTACCTACATGCATGCATATTAAATGTATTTAGTGCGCATGTATGTATATATGCAAAAGAAATCCGAGCAAGCTATTGTCCAACGTCCGCTCAGTCAACCAAACTGAGTCTTTGAAGTAGCGTATAAAAACTTATGGAAAAGCGATCGCTTCTGTGATGCAGGACGGCATTCCAGTACATGAATTATGAGGATTAGAGTATAAGTGCTATATAAACTGTTTTGCAGCTATACAGGGTTTGCCCAATTATCTCCGTGGTGGTCGGGTAGGCTGAGCAACCTCGCCCGAGACTGAAGCGACTGTCACGAGGAATCCACGCCCCATTTACATGTATGGGTTTTGATAACAGTCCGAAATAACGCGGTAAACAGTTCATATAGCGCATGTTTTCAAATCAAAATTTTGCAAAAACTTATGCCTCAGTAAGCGACCGGTTGCAAAGGACCTTGAAGTAGGTGATCGTCAGTTATTGCCTGCGCGAGAAATGTTGGCGCATGATTTACACGTAACTTTCTCGCTTAGGAGCAGATCGATGGTAATAAGATGCAATTCGATGCTTTGAGTCAAGAGGTCATTGAAAGTGGTCAAGAACCTCTTTGAATCCTTCGAATGGCGAGTTATGATGGCCTCTATAATGGAGATAGGTGGACCCATGAGACTGGATCAACCGGTGAGCGCATTCTTCTTCTGATCCTCTCTAAACGTCGCGATTGAAGACATTCTGCATCAAGCCACGGAGATGACGGACAGGCAGCGGAAGGAAAATCTCTGCGATGAGACTAAACATTGCGGTCTCGTAAGAGGTGAACTTCACGGGTGTAGAAAGCAGAGAATCCGACCCTAAATGTGATCGAAGCGCTGAACGAACAGCAGAACGATCGAGATTTGTCGATCGGGCAAGTGAAGAGGCTCACAAGAGAAAGGTATTGCAGCGGCGCTGCAATCGGCAATACACAACAAGTGTGCATATATATATATATATAGGCATATATATAAGTATATATATATAAAATATCCTGTGTACTATTATAATTATATATATATATATAACCTACCATGTGCATGCATTTTGCCGCCCTAATCATCATTATAGTCACCGAAATAGCACTAACAGAGACTTTGTCGCTTCTGTTTGGATTATTGCCGACTTTCAAGGATCATTTTGACATTTTTATTGCGTACTGTCGTGACATGAGTATACCACTTATTCACATGTTTCTGCACACTACCTGACCTCAGTCGGTCCCTTCATGGAGAACAAATTAGAATGGAGTAAATCTACTAGATTCAGCATAGAACCGCTGAAGAAGTGATTGGAGATGAAAGCGTTCTGATTCCCACAATGAAAAGTGAGACAAAGTAAAAGGATTGGACTGAAGAGAGAGTCTCTGTTAAGAAATTCATTGAATGATTAAGCGAAGAAAACGAGCAGTGCGATTCTTAGGAGTGGCCAGGGGCGGCCATGGCCATCTCAAATGAAGACTGGCCACCCTGTGGTAACCCAAGAAAGAATATTCAGATATATATAATACTGGCTCAAGTTTCCGGCTTCCCCGGATAGAACTAATGTCGAAGAGATTTCTAATTTTCCCTGGAGAAGACGTTAAAGCTGCTTCAGAGAGAGTCATTTCCCAGTGGTTTTCATTCTCGAGTAAACCCAGTGTCTGTCTCTGTCTCTGTATCTGTTCTAGCCTCTGTCACTGTTAACGTCCCTCCCTCTCTCCTCTGTGTCTAGTAAGTAAAGAGCCAGAAGAATTATAGATCCAGGAACATCAACATAACAAGTTAATACACAATTCAACTGCTGGAATAAATCGCAATTTATAATTTTGCATTTATGAAATTACAATCCATCAAAATCTCATTTAATGCATGGACTATACTAGAGTATTGGCATTACCAAAAATTCCTAAAATCTTCAAAATAAAGTTGTAAACTTGGTCCGGCCGACCTTAGCAAACAATATTTCTGGGATTTTACAAAATGCTTACCTAGCCAGAATTCGCCACTTTGATTTCCAAATCCCTCTTTATACTCATCCCACGTTCTGTTAAAACCGATACTGCCATCTTTTGGTCTCTGAAAGACCTGTAAGCAGTACTATAATTCACCACACATCGCTTCAGCTAATTTATGCTTCAAATAAACACAAACTTTTATTTTCAACATTTATCCTGTTTGAAGCTTCGACAATAAAATGTCGAACCACAGATAAAATACGAACTGTCATTAAATTATTTCATTTTGAGAGATAGACTGAAGTTGACATTTAATAACTGAAAATCTAAAATAAAAATAATAATAACAATAATAATAAAAATAATTATAATAATAATAATAAAAATATTTTAGTTTCAGTTCAGACTGACAAACCGCGGTATGATCACAGGTAGGCCTACAGAATGAGCGGATGATGAACAAGTTATCACGAGTCGAATTTTACTGTCCGAATTGAGGCTGATGTAGACTACATCTGATTCGGCCGTAGTCGTCGACGCCTAGCGAAAGAAGGACTAGTAAATCTAAGGGTAGCGGTAATCTAACACGCTTCCTCTGCTCTGCTCTGCAAGCCAGTGTCTTATCCAGTACTATACTGGCCCCTAATCTAATCTATTGACTTCCATAGCGCCTTAAAAACAGTACCAAGAGCATCGATCAGTGGTCGCTTAGCTTTAAAATGACGCTTTAGTAAATTTAAATGCTCGAATAAAGTAAAAGTAAAAATATAATTTGTTGAAGAAACCCAGTCGAAATCCGAACCTTTAGAAAATCAGACGCAAGATCCGGTGAATAACAATCTTGAATTAAATGTATCTTATCTCTATGGGAATTATCAGAGAACTAAAATGACAGAAGAGTGTAGTAGTGAAATCAAAGGCTCATTGAAAACTACGGGCGATCCATCACTGTTCCCGTGAAATGAACGGCAGCCGCCAGAGCATTTTAGACGTAAAAAATTAATATGTGACGAAGTATCAAACGATTGATGCATCTTGACCACATCAGCATACGTTTCTAGTTTTGAGAGCTAGACACAGATATTGAACCGAGTATATTAACAGAATATTTTAGAATATATTCTATTAATAGAATAGCTCACCATGAAGCGGGATAAAGAAACATACCTGCGTAGAAGTTGGCGTCGAAAAGATATCTTACGAGTTTTTCTTGTCTACTGACTGATTGTCAACGTTGTCAATGTGTACATGAGGTTGGAACAGGTAAAAAAGAGCGAGAACTTTACGATGTTAGTTTTGGTTTACTGGAGACGAGGTTTGATGCAGTCGGTAAGCAGTAGTGTAAACGACATAAGTGAGTTTATTTGCAGGCCTCTAAACACCAGCATTAATTATACTTATCGATAGAGTCTGGGACTACGATTTTCCGCTGTGGACAACGACGATGACGAGGACAATGACGACGAGACG
Source organism: Bimastos eiseni (assembly GCA_959347315.1). Classification (NCBI taxonomy): domain Eukaryota; kingdom Metazoa; phylum Annelida; class Clitellata; order Crassiclitellata; family Lumbricidae; genus Bimastos; species Bimastos eiseni. The sequence goes on from OY365820.1 coordinate 18,322,743, forward strand.
ACGATGACGATGATGATGACGACAATGATGGTATATACATCAAATGTTGGTCCAAGGGACAAAACTGAAAGGCATCAACTGTGGTTGCGCCACAGATCGAGAGTGGGAGGCTGTTCCGTCCGTCGTGATCCCGCCACTAAGAATCTCGGCCACCGAAGAACGTTTTTAATCTTCACATGATTGTGTTGGTCTCTTATGCGACTCGATCTTAGCAAGTAATTCAACTCCCCCCATAATGAGAAACGAACACAGGCGACGTAGGCAATTAAATCGAAGGTCGAAGTTAAAAGTCAATAATGTCGTTTGATATCAGGGTTTGCTGTTAACTAAAAGACTGCAGAAAGTATCAAAACTACGGCGTAACGATTTACTGAAGTGGTAGGTCTATCTTATCCGGGGCTTCAGAAATAGTTGATTGCTTTGTCGAGCTATTGGAGTTGAAGGAAGGCGGTTACTGGTGAATGCAGCTTTTAGTATAGATCGGCAAGCGCACGCTGAGTTGTTGAGTTTTGTTGATGTTGAACTATCAAGTTGGTGAATTGTAAGAAGATGAAGATATTTGTCCAATGAGTGTAATATCTACTGCATGCTGTGACGAGATGGAAAAGTGGGCGAGAAAACTTGACTACTTAAGTACCAAATCGAAGGAGAAGCCAAAGACAAATATGTAAGAAGCTGGGAGATTAGATGCACTTAACTTGAGTAATAGGGCGACAAGAACAGCATTGTACAACTTCAGACTTCAACTGTCGACCAAATAACTTTGCAGACTAACTGACTGACTGACTGACTAAGTGACTGACTAATTGACTGACTGACCAGTCAACAACAACTAAACTCGACAACCTTTACAAGGAACTACAACTGAACTGATCCTGACTTGTAGTCTATATTGCTTTTGAAAACACCACAATACAAGGCAAACAAGCAGCTGCAGGTTCACGAACGCCTTCCAACACATTATTCTATGGACTGGCAAGCAGGAATCACAGGTACAACTACGTCTGTTTCAGGCTGCGCCATCTGCCTCACGCTCAGCAATGTTTTAACCAGCTTCCGTTCTGGATCTGTTCCTATTATATCTCGCTCATCGAGACCTAGTTCCTCTCTCAGGGGGCTCGTACTGGAGCACTAGGCCCTACTGAAAGGCCACTGCTGCTAGCGACGCTACATGTATATGAATAACTATTACATTGTATAACAATGTGTCTTTCGCGACACGGACACGCTTCGTGACACGGACTCGCTGAGTTAATTTTCTGTAAATGTGAATCATCGTTTATTTAGAAATGTCTAAACAAACATTAATTTTAAGTACAGACAGATTTTGAGAAAGACTATAATTATATTATCAGTGCTTGAAAGTACATTGAAATGCAAAGTGCCAAAAGTTCATCATATCGTTAGTTAATATAATAATAAGCAGTTAAGATCAGACGAGGAACGTAATGCACGAATGTCATGTTATGTACATAATTGATTTTGACTGTGAAACGATAAACCCAACAAAAATACCCAACATTCATCTAGAACACCAGTAAAGAATTGAAACAGGGTTCGAAGATGGTTCTTGTCGATATTAGATACTGGTCTAAGAACAAGTTACTTTTGACTGTCCATCAAGTCATTTTTGGGGGAACAAATTGCTCAATCTTAAACATGCTATTATAACCTTTGGAATCGGCAAAAATTACAAAGATCATCGTGACCAATGTTCACAAATCTGAGCAAGTGACGCATACAATTAAGGATCGTAAAGAAGAACTAAATTAAAACAAATTCTGGATATTCAATTTAGAGTAATTGATAACAATTATACCCAAGCTACATTTAGGCATATTATACATAATGCTTCAGTATAAGCGAAAACTGGATGAAACGGCTCTGCATGTTCATATTTATCTTACAAATATGGCAGAGAAAAATCTCAATCAGATAATAACCGAATGAATAAAACGTAAATCAAATGAAAGACATTAGTTAAGACAAATAATACAATTATTCTAACTAATTCGCTCTTTAAAAGGTTACCTCTTCAAACCGACATCTCATTAAAGAATGGCGAAATTTGCATTGCCATCTGAAAATTTCGTCTTAATTTAATTACAGGCATCAATGCAATCAATAAATTTGCCGAGAGCATATGATATATAGATATTCTACTGTGACAACAAATCGCATCATTGACGGACGTCTCAAGCTGTGTAATGTTAACTGTGATTTAAAATTCTAAAGAAAAGAAAATTAGCTGCCCCAAAAATATCAGCAAGTTACATTAGACTTTTTATCAAATCATTGGCTTTATGACAGATTGTGCTCAATGCAAAATCTACCATTACAAATTTTAGAATAGGTTTAAGATAACAACGGCAAGCGTTAACAATGCTCACAATTCTGAAGACTTTACGCATACCATGGATTGAATATAAGAGACAGATTAAGATAAATTCTGGATATCCAATTAATATCCAATATAGGTACACATTTATTTATATTGTTTTAGAAATCCACATCGTTTAAACTGTGCACTTAGCTAAGAGGCGTTCGTGTCCATTAACGGAAACTGCAGAAAACGGAAGCTGCATAATTATTCGTATTCAACCAACAATTTATTGCAGAGAGGAAAATCAGAGACAGGGTTTAACCGATTGAATTAAACGATAGCTTAACAGGAAACATAGCCTAAGCCTAAATTATACTTGATTAAACATCCATAGTATTTAGGCTCAGGCGTTAGAACAAATCCTGCTAGAGGGCGGGCAGGCAGGCAGAGAGCGGATCGCGTATCTGCTTACATTGTACGTTGTATGTGCGACACTTCCTGCACTTGCTATCTGTCTACCAGCGCATTGTATTCACTGGCTGCAGTTAAATTAATAGAATTGCCGACAGCTTATATGGCAATTTAACTGTGACAACAGATTGGTCCAGTAAACACCCATTTGTTTTCATTGTGGTATTTACTGAGAATGATCGATTCTATGATAATTTGCGAATGGCGTGACTTGAGGCACACGACATCATGACAAGAGGAGAAAAATATTTACGACCAATGTTTGGAAAATAGAAACGCTTCCCAGTGTTTTCCAAGAAGTTGTCTTTCGCCAAGCGGCGCATATTGCAATGATTGGAGTATATACACTTCATGGGCGGGAAACCTTCACCATGAGATAAATTTTGCTATTTGAAAAGATGCACAAGTGTAATATTAAACCGAAGCCAGAATAACCAGATCAGCCTCTGCTCATTAAGTCTAGTAGCAGCACTATGCAGATTTGTGATTACGGTTACACTTACAAAAATTAGGCGTGCAAGGTACACATGATCATTCAACTATGTCGTGATAAACCAATTCATCGAATGGATTCTCTTTTAAAATACACAATATAATTGTGTGGTCTAAGCCAGCGGAACGAGTTTCATTTCCGTTGCCTTTAACGAGTGCCAATTGCCAGTCCAATAAACCCAACTCATTCCAGTGTATCCGTCTAAAATTCTATTTTGGTTATAATATATGCCATTAACACAGGAATGAAAACAATAGTGAGAAGTAAACTGGTACCACCACCCTCCGCCATTCCTCTGGGCACAGTTAATAGAGGCTTTAGCTAAATCGTTATTCGAATCTGGAGTGGAGAACTGGTTGTTGCTGTGGTGAGTCAGACTGTCACCTACAATAAGCATGAAAACAACATTGTTCACTTCAATCACATTCAAGTTTTCAGCTAGGTAACCGTTCGAAACTTTACTGCCTGGATATCCGGTTGACAAAGAATTGAAACTATTCTGTTCTGTGAGCATTGGTGCAACACAAAAGCAGCCTGATTTGAATACGAACAAGAGTCGCCGTAAAATCGGATTATGTAAAAATATATAATAGAAACGATGCAACATATTATGTTGCATCGTTTCTATATAATTGAGCATGCATCATGCTGATAGGCTGTAATAGACCACACCCAAAATTAATCCACTCGACGATTCATACTTATATCGGCAGGTTCGCATAGAGATTATTCAGACAAAATTAAACTAAATAAAAATTAACAACGTTTACCAAATGAACAAATAAATGACCTCATAAAAGTAATAAATAGAGGTCTTTGAGACTGCGGTCCAAAGAGCAGGTGCAGCTGAGACTAATTGTGTCGAATAAGGAAGTAGAGAGGTACTGAACAAGAATGGAGTGGTCCACGGAGTCAAAGGTAACGCTATCATAGAAATGAGCTAAGACAGTAAGATGGGCTGTGCAGGGATCAGCTCATTTCCGTCTATATTTTTCAAGAAATTATTGGTCTTACGGTCTTGCAGAATTTTTGACAGAAAAGTTATTTTGACTAGGCATTGGCCAATGGTTAGCCGGATCTTTCCAATCCAGACTAACTGGAATCAAAACTAGTAGTAGAACCGATCGCTTCTGAGAAGCTGGATGGCATGGTGTCCGATGATAATGTCGCAAGGAAAATGTGGCGATTAAAAATGTCGCAATCAAAATATATATCGCAACTAATAATGTCGCACGAAAATAAAATCGTCAGTCGAAATGTCGCATATGAATAAATTCTATTTAAGTGGAAGCTTAAGCGGAAGCGGGATCGAGGAAAATAATCGTACTTAAGTTGAAACTGAATTGGCACAAAACATTATGCTCAACTGCAAGCTGGATCGATGAAATAGTGCTTAACGCCGGATTGATGAAAACCGAATTTTAGTCATCGATCCAACTTATATTTAAAGAATAATTGTTTTAATCAATCCAATTTACATATAAGCACTATTATTTTAGTCCACCCAGCGTCAAATTAAGCAAGATTCTATTAGTTATTCCAGCTGTGATTTAAGCAAAAATTCTTTCAATTAGTCCAGCTTCTATTTAAAATTGAGAGAGCATGTCTTACTGATCGACAGGTTGCACAGGACCTTAAGGTTGGAGATCATCGATAAGTTCGTTCACGAGAAATGTTGATGCAGAATTTTACTCGCATGTCAAACATTGTAGGAGCGGCATCGAGAATAATTCAACGCAATTCTATGTTTGAAATCACGCGAAGAACAGGGCTGATGGAAAGAATTCTTACTTAAATCGCATTTTCCCGTATGTGAGAACGTGGATGGAGTGGATGCCACAGTTGTGCTCCGAACGGTTTAGATCTTGGACGAAAATCGTTTTTTTTATAAACTTCTCTACTGAGAACAGTACAAGAGCCTGGGACTGTGGACCATCTCTCTAGCAGTCAAGGAGGGAGACCATTGAAAGAGGTACAAAACCTCTTTGACTTCATCGACTGGCGATTGATGATGATCTCACAGTGTTCCCGCTCATGTATCGACGAATAGACCAGACATCGTGGTCTCGTAAGAGCTGACCAGATGTAGTAAGCTGAGATGTCGTCCCAAGATCTCCGAAGAGATGACATGCTCGGAGCATTGAGCAAAATGCCGATTGATCGAGATTTGTCCATGGCTGACGCTGTCGAGCAGAAAAAGAAAGAGGTTCACAAAGTGAATTGCATCGACGATCAGAGCGTTGTCGCAGAGAACAAGAAGGAAGACAGTTACGCAACAACACGTGTATGAAATCCGCCACTTGCTGCTTGAGTCTGCACAAATTCCTAGACTCCTATGTCATCAGATTCTCCAGGTCTAAGCTGAGGTCCCCAGTGAATCCCGATGAGGGAGGACAGTATCTTGGAAGGTGAATGGTTCGAACCGCAGTAGAACCTAAGAAGTTGAATTATTCAGTGAACGAATGAGGTCAGCAGTTTACACAAACATGTACGCAGGAGACGTAGACATGTCATAATAGTAAGCAACATAGAACGTCACAATGATAATTGAAAAGAGAGTGACGTAGACCTAATCTCTTTTAGTAATATTTCAGTGACTAATGATAAGGGCTGCATAATGTGTGCACGTGTTGTATATTCAAATTTGACGTGTATTACAAATAATATTTGCCACTGTTATACGCATTTTCACGGGTAACCGTTCGAAACTTTACTGCCTGTAATAGACTACACCCAAAATTACTCCACTCGACGATTCATACTTATATCGGCGGGTTCGTATATAGATTATTCAGACAAAATAAAACTATATATAAACTAACATTTACCAAATGAAACAAATAAAATACTGAAAAAACGGATCAATAAATAAAAAACGAAAAAAAGAGTTTTTTTAAACAAAAAAGAAACAAAACAACGTTATTAGATCCATGCTTTAGCTGATGAAGTTTACATTAAATCAGCAGTGTGACTTGTCTAGTGAAACATCAGGATCATTGCAATAAAACCTATCTCCTGGCCGTATCCATCAGTAGGAACATCACTTAAATTAGCCTCAGTTTGCATTCGCTTGTCACGCAAACAACCAATATTGGTGGCGGTGGGCGTAATTCCTTGAAAATGGATTTCAAAGGAGTCCGGGATTGAAGTTGTCCAAAAGCATTAAACGATTCAACCTAATTAGAGATCCTCCGATTGAAGAAAAGGCTTTGGAAGCAACGTTGTCCAGTTGCAGTTTTATAAAAGTCTAAATAATGATCATTTGCTGATCTCTTTTGGATAATCGCACACTTCTCGAAACATCTTGCCTTGTCTCTGCATTTTATTAACTGATGTAAGAGTTTTACTTTAAGTTCTTTATATAATTAAGAGGTTATTCAGAGTAATGTGATGTTATGTAATTTAAATCTTCAACCATTTCTTAACGCTATCAAAAGCTACATAAGAGAGACCAGTCGGTTCGCCAGTAGGCCTACCATATCAAACTAATAGCAAAAGTCAATATTCTCTGTCTGCTCTGATGCCGTGTCAAAATCCGGCGAGGTCAAACCAAGGAGACAGCGTGGCGCCACCGTACCTATCGCTGATGATGGTGATCGCAGAAGTAGAATCACGATCGTTTGAAGAATCCTTTTCAGCCGTGAGTGGAATGTATGCGAAGAGATTTGAAATTATGAGGCGAGACAGGAGGAAGGTGAATTGTCGATGATCTTTGGGACTGCGGTCCAATGAGCAGGTGCAGCTTAGACTAATTGTGTCGAACACAGCAGAGAAGTCGACGAGGCACCAAAAGGAGACTTGTTAGCCTACCTATCGCAATGTACGCTAATTACTTATCCCACTGTTTCGTTATCATTATCAGCAACGTCGTCGTTATCATCGGCATAATAATGAATCGTCATCGTCATGATTACTTATTATCTCACTATTATTCTGGGACGGCTGGAACTGGTCAATATGCGGCACTGCACAATTTTTATTAGGCCTCTATTTTCATCGCCATCGCAAGCATAATTACCCCTATTATTCCACTCACCTCGTTAAGTTGCTTTATTAATTCCATCTCAATTCATTTTTAAAATATTTCTTCCTCCTCTTCTTTTTGCCATATCCTTCTAAAACGTCGATTAAAAAAATTTACCGGCACTTCCAGAATATCCGCTGACTGTTAGTCTGTATTTATGGTCGGATGAATTGATGAAAAATCTCGTATATTCCGCAAAAGCCTTTCTTCCTTGAAAGTCTTCCAACTCAACTCGCAGTTTGTAGTTTCGTTTCGACGTCAGAAGATGAAGCATTTCGTTTCCTATACAATACATTGTTTGCACATGCAAACTAGAATTGAAAAGAAGCTATAAAATGACATGTCCTATTCAATGATCCAATTTCTCCTCGTAAATTGCAAACGTCAATAACACTTCTTTTGGGATGCTTTGTAAAAACAACCATAATCATATCGTCTTTGCACAGCCATATATAATCGGTGACCCGACAAGAGCGCGCACGACAGAATTTTTTAAACTAATGTATACCTAAATGAAAGCAGGATTGATGAAATGAAAATGCCTAAACGAAAGCGGGATTGATAAAAGAAATATACCTAAATGGAAGTGAAATTGATGAAAAGAAATATACCAAAATGGAGGCTGGATTGATGAAAAGAAATACCCAAATGGAAGTGTACATTTATCGGTAAAGTGGCAATATATCTCTAGAGTAAAACTTGCAGTTCTGTCAAGCTATATAACAAAAACAATAACTTCAAGTATCATTAATTTAGTCCGTAGACTATTATGAATCGCGACCATAAAACCATAATGCCGGGGTCACGTGAGCTTGTCATTTCGGAGCTTCTATGCTGCTAAATTTGGCAGAGTCGCCGAGGAAAAAACTATAAAACTTATAGTTTCTGACTTGTACACCCATGAAGAAATCAACGATTTTGTTGAATAAACGCTTAATTCAACCGGATTACCGCGTATGAAGAAGCGCATTTGCGGTAATGAGTCTACGAAATACCTCGATGACATCTTCGAGATGTTGAACCTAGCGGACGAGAAGCTATTACTGAATTTACTGTCGGGGTTTGCTTCGGAAAATCTGGAGCGCATGACGCATTTAAGACTAGACGATCTTGACTTTGTCATCCTGTCAAAGAAGGTAATCGCTATTGAAGGCCGCCTGAAACAGTTGACCCCAGCTGTTCCAATGGTGACTTGTGCTGACAACCCAGAGAGTGCGGGCTAGTCAGTATGCAAGCTGGCCAGGGTGAGGGCAAAACAGTTCATAAAGACACTCAGAGACCGACTACATCTGCTAGATCGTTCACCGAAGTTATCTCATCCTCGCAGGGTGACGTGCAAAGGTGAGATAGTTGTCACCGTGTTTCGAGAAACAAGAAGCTAACTATCGTTGGGTTCTTCGCTGCTAGTGTGTCTAATCTAGTAGCTGCTAGACCAGTTGAGCAAAAATCCATCTTTCAAGTGGACAATGCCTCTGATAGATGCAATACAAGTGTCATCATTGACCATCTGAAATCGCTGGACATTCCAGTAGTCTCTTGTTCCGAGTGCAAGTCGTGTAGGAGACTTGGGACGAATGAAATTGTCAGTGGAGCTTTGGCGTGTGTGTGGAGAAGAAGAACTTCAAAAAATATTAGACAAACAAATCTGGCCATGTGGCATCATGGCAAGGCCGTAGACGTTTAAATCTGACGAAGCCAAGAAGCTCTCAGTAGACGCGAATACAGCGAGAAGCGCCACGTCAAATATAAACATTAAACAATCATCCCACACCAACCATGTGGTAGATTCAGCTGACAAAACTGAACAGACAATGTTATTGGCCAAGGTGTTTTGAGGGGTAGGCCCTTTGGATGTGTTGCCATTATTGTGGACAACAAGCTAGCATGCAACTTGAAAATATTGATGAAATCAGAAAGACTTATTGCACTAAAAATTGAGAACTGTCTTGTAATGATGGAAGAGGGGACTGCGTTATGATAAAATGGCGATGTCAAGTTTATAACTTTAATGAACAATATAATATAATGTCAAATGCTGTATAAACTAAAATTGCGAACACTATAGCTATAGATATGAACAGTATATATAAAGACAGACATTATAGGCCTATCAACAGTAGTAAATATATATATGTTTAGACAGAGACTGACAGACAGTAGGCACAGCCAAGTGAATCAGCGTGGGCGAGTGGGCTGAGACAGTTGAAGAGACTGGCATTATGGCCAAATATGGCTGGGGCAAGAGCGAATGCCGGGCTAGGATAGGTCAAAAAGACCGGGTCCGGAGGAAGAGCTATGGGCTGAGCGCCTGAGAGATTTGATGTAAGATGACCAAATAAGGATACAATCGGGACAAATAACCAAACAAGGATAGACATGAGGTAGAAGGACCATAATGGGAAGATGCAAGAAAGGGTATAAAAGATGGGAGAAATTGAGAGTCGGGATTCACTCTCAGAAGGCGTCAGATGCACGACAGAGGACGTCATCGACTGCAGGAGGAATCCGCTCTCAAGGAAGCGACTGGAAAACGACAGATGACCAAGACGATAGAGATAGGTCTGGTTAAGGTCGACAGTCTGAGAGTGATGAAGAACGTTAGTGAAGTAGCAAGCTAAGTTGTTCTACGTTAATATATTTTGAAGTTAACCTAAATAATAAGAATAATAATCAGAAAGAGACTCTGGTGTCATTTTGTTGAACTATAACGTAAACGCAAACCGAAGAGACTGGAGACACACGGCTACAATCCATCACCGCTACCACCAAGAATTGAGGTCCAGATTGTTGTTTGAGAAAGGGCAACAACAATCTTTTCCCTCCATTACATGTCTGTTTATAGATTTTTATTTCCCTGCATGTACATGTAATAGCAACATCTATGATGATATATTGTTGGAAGTAGTAGGCATTATTGAAAATAAGTTTGTGATACGCACTGATTGTAATATCATTGTTGGTAGTGATTTTTACCTTCAGTTTTAATGAGTTGTTAAGTTCTGCAATTTTTAATGACTTTATTAGGTCCTCCAGACTGAAGCTGTGTGACAGCAAAGTTGGTAGCCCCACCCGCTTCACCTACTTATGCGAGACGCACACGATTGAAGCGATTAGAGAAGGATTCCTTATAGGCACAATTATAGGAGTCAATACAATGGAAATGGATCGGACAGACGCTGAAAACGCGTTGCTTAAGAACGTTAATCAAAGGAGGAATCTGTGGCATAGTGAAGCAAAGTACCGCCTGGGGCGAAGGTACAAAATGCCTCCCCTGTCTATTTTTTCCATCACTTTGTTCTTGTGCATATCTCTGTATATGCACAGAGGGATAGGCATAAGACGCCTTTTTGGAGTGTTTCATTACATAAAATACATTACGATTATTCTATTCAGTATTCAATACATTGTACTGCCAGTTATAGCATCACTGCATGCACTGTCAAAATTAAAAAAAGACTAATTAAAATGCGTTATCATTCGATGTAAAAATGTAACATACAAAATGATTAACATAAGCAAGTATAACGCACTTCACAATAAAGTTGCTAAATGTCTTGCAAGCTAAATCAATAATTATAAAAAAGTCCACATTAAATAAGATTAGAGAATGTGTAATGATACGCGCAGTAAGAGTCATACAAAGGAAATGGATCAGACGGTGAAAACACGTTGCTAAGAACGTTAATGGAAGGAAGAATGGAAGAGAGGCGAACAAGAGAAAGACCGAGACAGATGATGATCGATTACATGAAGAATGATAGACATGGACAGCTCAAGGAAGGAGTCCAGCAGCAAAGGGATTGGCAACATCCGACATATTCACCTGTCTAGGAGGGAAGGAGCCAAAGAATATTTAGGCTAGCCACTTTTGCAGCCATAACGTAGCAGACAATTTAAAGTACTAGTCACTTAAACTATCCTGGAATAAATCATTATTTATATTTATGCATTCAGCAACACTAATCAATTTTATTCTCAATCTTTTAATGTAACAAACCATTGAGCAATTCGTAGGCTTCATCTGGTCGACTGACACGAACTAGATGTCTGAAATTTTAAAAATGTCTTACCTAGCCAGAATTCACCACTTAGATTTCCAAATCCCTGTTTATACTCTGCCCACGTTCTGTTAAAGTTGACACTGCCATCTTTGCGTCTCTGAAAAACCTGTTAATGGTAGGCCTATGCTATAATTTCACATGGTTGACGACATTATTATTTAAGCTGATTTAAGCATAAAGTAAATCACGGACAACAAAACAGAAGCTTTAATGTTTATCAAGATATTTCGTTCAATACGACAATAAAAAGTTGATTCCACAAAGTCAGTGGCTTCATTTTTAGATACATGTAATGCTCTAATAGTAAAGATAATATCTTCGTTTAGAATCGCGTTTTGACCATCAGCGCAGTATATATGAACTGACGCTAACATGACCAGTTATTGCAGGAGTCGAATTCAACTGTCTGCCAGTCCGCCATGCAAAGTGTCAATCACGTGATACAACTGATTTAACCAACGCCACCGTCTATCAAAAGAAGGACCAGTCAACCTTAGGGGTTGTGGAAATCGAACTCACTTCATCTGCTCTGTACGACAAAGTTTACCCCATTACTATACTGACCCTAAATCCATTGACTTCGATAGCTCCTTAAAATATTGCAATGTTATATTAAATTTGATTGGAGAAATACAAACCACAGATGCAGTCGTCATATCACAAAACGCATTTGTGCAAATTCGATTGAATTGATGTAGAACGCACACCTCGTAAACACCACTTGTAGTTTGACCTCTCGCTTTTATATCAGAACAATCCCTCACCTGGGATGTAGGATCAAAGATGCCTAGAAATGAATGACGATGGGATGAAATTATCAAAGACATCTATAATTGTACATTTATTGCACGTTCATTATTCAGGACAACATTATATATACATATATTGTTGAATGTAAAAACTGAGAAAATGAGTACGGCTCTAAGGATATCATAAAAATATCAATTTAATCATTTATACACAAGTTATGCATAACCTTCGTCAGCCAAGAAGACGGCAAAACTACACGGAAGTCAAGAAACTGCTGACGGTCGATACGCAGACAAGACAGGCACAACATCGACATGGTTGTCCTCGAAGGAAACGTTACCGCGACAGAACGATGTACATTGAACAGGGAAATAGGTTAACGACTAACAACTGAGATTCAGACACTCACACGCAGAACATCAGCTGAACGCTCACGACCTTCCAAACAAGAATGACTGCCAGAACTCCCTTAGAATAACGTGTTCCTTCTATTTGTAGAGAAGGACACTCCTAGTTAAAGACGCTCCTAGTTAAAGACTTCACCCTCCATTGGACAGAGCAGAAGAAAGAAAGATCCAAAGAAAAGGATGTCAAATGAGACCACCCCACATTCATACAAGCACAGGTATAGGTCACCACGGTAAACTATAGGGCAGGTTATGCAGGTGTTCCAACAATAAATAAATAAATATATGTGTACGCTCACTCAATCACTCGAAACTGACCACTATTTTTCATCAGTGGCACATTTCACCCTAATAATATGCACCCGAATAATAGGCACGTGTATAAAAAAACAAGCCAAAATAATAGAGAAATTAAGTATACATGTATGTAAGTACACGTTTGAACGTTTAAATCGTCAGATCGTTGTTATGATAAGAGAATATGAGCCAGTCTAGTAATACTTATCAGCTTTACATGAACAATGTTAACAGGATAAAATGATCCAGCATATTAACTTCCCCACCCTCTGTCAAAACCACACACTTAATCTCATAATCACATCATCTCTCTCTGCATCTCTCTCTATCTCAATGTATCTCTCGCTCTCTCTCTCGCCAGATGTATCTCTCAATCTCACTCACTCACTCACGCACTCAGTCAGTCAGTAACTCCCTCACTCACTCACCCACTCAATCAATTAATCAATCAAGAATCAATCACTTACTGACTATCTCTCTCTCTCTCTCTCTCTCTTTCGCCAGATGAATCTCTCCATCCCACTCACTCACTAAGTCACTAACTCACTCTTTCTTTCTCTCTCACTCTTTCTTAACATCTTCCGATCATTGTCTCATTTTCAAACGTCTTAACATAACCACCTACACGAAGTCCAAATCTTTGCTATCTGCTACCAACCCGTATCAGCTGCATAGTAGATAGTCAAACTCTCAATGAAACTTGGCTCACTTCAATCAGCCTTTTCGTAACCACTAGCAAAATTCACCTCTAACCTCTAATTCTTTTTCCCGTCTCAGTCATCATAATTTGTATTCCAATCAACATCAGAAACTGAAGCATCACTCGAATTACAATCTCTTTCAGACGCGCCGACAGAGAAAATTGTCTGATATAAGTTTCACGCGTTTATTATGATAATTGTCGTAAAACCAATAAAACATTAATAATGGTTTCGAAATGAAGCACTGAGTAGTGAGATGGAGAAGGAGAAAAAGGCAAAGATGGAAGAGAAGGAAGAAGTGGAGGATTAAGAAAAAGAGGAGGTGTTTGGATCGAGGTAAGGAAAAAGTGGAGGAGGAATGGAGAAGGAGGAGGATAGGTAGAGGCAGAGAACGATGTGAAGGAAGCGGAGAAAGCATTGGATGAGAAATGAGGATACGGAGCTCCTGATGGATAAAGTGGAGAAAGAGGTGGAGTAGAATTGGTAGAAAAGTGTAAGATGAGGAGGAAGAGGAGAATGCGAATTAAAAAGACGCGGAAGAAGTGCAAAAAGAGATGAATAAGGAGGCGAAGACGTGATGAAAGTGAAGAGAAGGAAGAGGCATAGGAGGGGCTGGCGGAGAAGGAGGAGCAGCCGAAGTAAAAGGTGGATCACTAGGAATTTAGAAAGAGGAGGTGGAGGATGCCTGAGAAGGGGAGGTGAAGAATGTGAAACTGGAGGAAGACGGGGAGGTGGAGAAGGAGGTGTAGGAAGAGAAAGAAGAGTGGGTGGAGGAATAGAAAGAAGAGGAAGAGAACAATGAAGAGGAAGAGGTGGAGGAAAATGAATAGGAAGAGGAAGACGCATAGGATGATGTGAAGGAGAAATTGGAAAAAGCGATGATGGAGAATGAGGTATAGATCATTTAAAAATTGCTTTGATCCGGATACTAGAAACGACAGGCATCTATAACAGTAAAGAAAATAATAACAATAGTCATAATAATAGTAATAATAATCTTCTGAGCGGTTTACATTTTTTAATGACCACACTTTTAATGAACCTCAGAAAATGATAGTACAACACTTCCATTTAATATATTCATTCATTTATTACGATAATTTATGTATTAACGCCTCTTCAAGGTGACTACTCAGAGGCCCTGCCAACAGCAGCGCGCCAAATAAAAGTGTGTTAAGATGAGTAAGGAATAACTGAGAACGGGTTCTAGTAAGGGAGCGGAACGGGAAGAGGACGCCATTGCAAATCGAGGGGCCTACCACTGAGAAGGCACGGCACTTCCTGGTGGAGGTGAGAGCGTGAAGAAAGTAGAGAAGACGTTGTTCAGTCGAGCGGAGGGAGCTCGAGTCCCGAACACTAAGGGTGAGGTTGCGGAGCTCTATCATGAATGCATAAGCGAGGCCCAGCAGATATCGCCAAACTAAAACACCAATTCTATATCGTTTAGCTGCCTGAGAGGAGACAGCAAAGGACGTCGCGCATGTAGCTGGATGTGTGGTCGCTATTGGGTGTTTGACCAGTAAGTCGGGTTGCAGAGCGCAGAATGCAATCCAGACAGCTCAATCGAGCAGCTGGGAGGCCAGCATAAACAGAGCAGCAGTAGTCGAGTCTGAGTGATTGTAACCAGGATGCTTGACATGCTTCACCTTACCATTTGCCAGAGTCCAAATATTCTGACTTTGGTTCTTGATGGAGATGTCGTGTTCCTGGAGACGTCGTTCAATCGTTTGAAGACTTGACATAACACTATTATGCTGACTTTTCATATCTTGAAATGATTCATTAGCGCTACCAATCCGACTTTTCATTTCTTGAAATGACTCATTCAGATGCTCGTGAATACTTTGACCTTGCTTGATGCAGATGTTATGTTCTTCTGAACGTCGTCTGTCAATCTCGTGAAGACTTGTCATAACATTTATCTGTTGACTTTTCATATCTTGAAATGATTCGTTAACACTACCAATCTGACTTTTCATATCTTGAAAAGATTCATTGAGAAGCTCGTGAATACTTTGACCTTGCTTGATGTAGATTTTATGTTCTTCGGAACGTCTTCTGTCAATCTCGTGAAGACTTGTCACAACATTTATCTGTTGACTTTTCAAATCTTGAAACGATTCATTGAGTAGCTCGTAGATACTTTGACCTTGCTCCTGGGAATGTCGGGCAACAGCTTTAACAATTGTCTCAATGCTGCCAATCTGATCTCTCATTTCTTGAGACGATGCATTAAGAAGCTCTTGAACACTTTGACCCTGCCTGATGCAGATATCCTGTTCCATGCGATGCTTGGCAACTGATTGTTGACTCATATCAATAGTGCCATGCTGACTTCTCATTTCTTGAAGCGATGCATCAAGAAGCTCGTAAATGCCTTGAACTTGTTTATTTAACTGATCAAATAGCTCAATCCTCAGCTGCTGTATCTCTTCTACGATGCTGTTCAATGGGCCTCTACTGTCACAACCCTGTACAGTGCACTGTCCATTCACTTGGACGATTGCTTCATGCATTATAAGCATTACTACAACTGTTGCGAAGTTATATGCCATGGCAAAGCTTATTTCTTTCCTATAAGCTGAGGACTCGACTAACAACGAACCCTTCACTACAACCGATTGCAACTTGGACATAAAATTAATTGTTTTACCGAACTGAACGAAACGTGACGTCAATGCTCCTTCTGCGCCCTAGTTCCGACTTCTGCATTAAGATAAAGTTACATATTTATAATTATCCTGCAGGGCCACGTGGACGGTCAATAATCATACCCTGGAGTCGTGTGTAGCTAATTACACACTATGGTTGCTGAGGCAATAATTTATCTGATTCTGGTTAGTTTGTGTTGACAATGGAAACTCATGCACACTAACTAACGGAACTGCTAAAAGTGTTTGATGATGTAGCCTACAGTCGTGTCCGTTTTTGAGAGGCACAGCTTGTGACTTCTGGCGTCATGCACAAGACTTGCAATACGACTGGTTTTCTAATATATCCCAGTATTTACTGTTTAAAAATTATAGTCAACTAAAGCCGATTTTCTTTTTTTATACCATGGCTTTTAAATTGCTATGATTATATCAAGTCCTAAATCACTGTCATATTTTCATTTAGCATCCACTCAGCAATCGTCCATGCTTTGATGGACTGGTAAATTTAATTCATCGACATAGATACGGCAGGATTGTCAACAAGAACTATATCCCGTCACACCTGATATCCTTCGAGGAACTGTTCACCTTCAGCTACTACAATGAAAACATTGCTAGTAAAGTAAGGCCGAAATCATAGTCACTGAGAGGGAATTGATCGAATGGATATGAAACAATTGCACAGCTAAAGGAAAGTTTTGATGCTCCACATGTACTGCATTGATCTTAAAAAGCTACTCAACTAATTTCTGACTTTGTTAACCGGTTAAGGCTATGACTAGTCGGATAGAAAATAGACTATGGAATCAATTCGTCGGCATTAACTTGGTTTTCTAGCTGATGACAGGAAACACATGCTTTATGATCGAATCGCATGTGGGCGACACAATAGCTGCTATAGATGAGGCGATAAAAAACTGACATAATGTAGGACGAAATTCAGATGTTTCGACCAGATTGTTGTAAAAAATAATTTTTACAATACAAATAATTCTAAGAGCTGATGCTTGAAAATCAAAAGATAAACAATTACACCGACCAGTAACGAGAATTATGGTTCATCCTAGTGTGATAATAAACAGACAAGGGAGTGCTTGAAACAATAGAGATAAAACACCCAACCGTGACTCTGCCAGAAAATAGCTGAAGATTTTGGAACGTTACTCAAATATGTCACAAACTACAATAATATTGTAATGGTAAACTTTGCTAAAAGCTACCAAGTTACGGAAATTTTATGCAGGTGACCAAATATACCAATTCTTTACTAAATACATTCCTTGGCGATCGATTGATTGATGGCAACTGCATGTAATCTAAATTGAAGTTTCATATAGATTGCCAGCCATCGGCCTCAGTGTCAATGTTGACTTCAAAATTTGCATATAATTATATTTTGACTTTAAATTTTCAGTCGTTCATCCGCAATCTACGTCACAATTTTTACCGTATCCTCTCTGAGCTGGAGTTTTACGTTTTTATTCATCCTGTCTAATGCCCATATGTTGGGTCTAAATGTACTTTCAGATGGCATGTTATTCGCATTTTGGCGGGATGGGCAGTTCATATGAAACGATTGGCAAGATGCAATGGTGGTTAAAGAATTCTCAGAATTAAAACGACAATATGCATGTTCCTATGGGATGGTAGGTCAAAGTATGGTAAAGTGATTTATGAGAATTAGGATATAAGCATCGAGTTAAATCAGTACAAATATCAATGATATATAATTAAATCACATAATTGAAGCACATAATTTTTTAAATATGTATGATAAAGATGGTGGCTAAGATGTTAAGTGCAGTTTTAACTGTTACTCCCGTATGGTCTATGTCACACTGTTGCTACGGAGCTGAACTGTTGTAAGAGTGGCCGTACTTATTGGGTCTTGCGACCCTTCTGAGCTCCGCATTAGCTGTTAGCTGATTATTATATTTACGCATATCTAGAGAGCCTGTAATAGGGTGAACCGTTCAGAAGTGCTGTCAGTGCTTAAGTCCGCGGGAGAAGAAGTAGGTTTTGAGAAAAGCGAAGGAGGATGAGAGACTGCCAGATAGAATTTTAGAGCGAACAGATGGAGAAAATGCATTCCATGTGTTCATATGGAATGTCTTGAACTGTGCACTGTGGTACCTTGGCAATGAGCAGATCACGCTCGTATGACCTAGTTACTCGAAGTTTCAGCGTAAAGATATTCTGAATGGGCTTTCGCGATATAAAAACTTTATCCGAGTAGAAAGGGCTAAGGCTGGCAGAGGAAACTTGGCATGAGTGTGCAACATTCCGATATTATACTTGTCATATTACATGCCTGGTTTTTCGGCATAATAAAATTGTTAAAACTACTAGCTTGACTGCAGAGATCCAATTATGAAAGTCATAGGCTAGAAAAACAATTAACCATGTTAAAACTAAGAATAAAATGTCATTGCTGTTGAATACGTTCAGATAATGAAATGATGAAAATTAATGTGATTTCAATGAAACGATGATAATAATATGTTTCATGATGATTTTTTGGCAATTATTGTTAGGCTTTTAAAACTACGTGCTGCAGTGGTGTAATAAACTGCACGCAATCTCATTAAAACAGAATAGCAAAGTTCTTCCTGGTTATAAGCATGTCATGTTGAACATTCTTCCAATTAGACGGGTTTTTTAAAATATCGAGACAGGCCTAATAATAGCATCCTGTAGTGATTGTTAGGTTTGATATTAACAACGGGATAATTAACAATGTTAACTATAGACTAATTATGATGTGACGTCCTATAACTGAATGAATTACTGCCCAGTCAACGATAAATCACCTCGACTTTCATCACAATGAACTACGTCTACAAGTCAACTGACCTCCCCCTTGTCCTTCCTGTGTACAGCCTTGCCCAGAAGATGTCTGCCAAGTAGACCCTAAGTAACTCTTCTCTTCCAAACTATATCATTCAAGTATGCCATCTTGAGGACATGCTTCCCTTGCACTTTCATTAATAACTTGATTTCATCTCTCAACCTAAAAACACGATTGACAACATTTCCTTTCGACAACCAGCGAACAGCAGTATAGAAACTGAATAGCTGTATTTTTAATATTATAATAACAACAGTGTTCTATGCAGGCGTCAGTTCCAAAAGAATCGGATAACATAGACTAGACCCGCAGTTACTCGCAGTCACCGTAAGTAAATTAGTTGTAATAGATAACCAAGTTTTCTTCGATGGAAAGTTTTCTTCGATGGAAATTGAAGAAGCAACCCTTTCGCAAATCGGCAAAATATTGCAATGATGACAATATTGGCCTACACTTCGTAACTTTTTTTATTATTAAAAAATTTATAAGGCACCCTTTCAAGACTCCTATTCTGAGGCGCCTCCTGCGCTGATCTACATGATATGAAAGTCTATTTTGGTCAAATAGTCAGGCGAACACGAACACACTCGAATAATAGATGACAAGAAGAGTCACTATTGGCAAGGACCCGCACACACGAATAACTCAGTCAATGGATTCTCATTTAGAACTGATGGTTGGAATGTTATTCGAAGTTCAAAGTTGCTGGTCTCCGTAGCCTCGAAGTAGAGGAGCGACGATGGGCGACGAGGGCAGGGTATCCACACACTGATTCATTATGAACGAATTTATGCTCGTATCTAACAATGACAATTACTATATTAAAGCTAAATCAGGATAACCGAATCAGCCTCCTCTCAAGTTGCTCTAATAGCAGCTACATGTATGTGCACATTTTTGATTACAGGTGAAATTACAAAAATTATACAAGCAAGGTACACATGAAGATCTATATTTAATTGTATTATGACAAATTAAGTCATTGATTGGCTTTTGTTTATAGATACACAGTAATAATCATGAGTTCTAAGCCGCTGGAATGAGTTTCAGTTCCGTTGTCTTTAACGAAACCCAGACTTTGCGACAATAATACCAACTTATTCCAATGTAACCGTCTAAAGTTTTATGTTGGTAATAATATAAACTGGAATGAAAACAATATTCAAAGCGCCGCCATCCGCTATTTCTCTGGGCACAATTTATTTGAGCTTTATAGACACCGTTATTCGAATCTTCAGTGGAGAATCTATGGTTGTTGTGATTAGCCAGACTGTCACCTGCAATTAGCATGAAAACATCTCTGTCACTGTCAATCACATTTTCAGCTACAGTCTCAGATCATATTTGCTTGATTAAACTGATCAACTGCATTGTTCTTATGAGAACGCAACAGAAATGTCTGGCTGTTGGCATTGATTACATACTTTTATTAGACACTTTAGAGAAAACATACATTACAAGCCATACCAATTTGGATCTTTTCGATCTTAAGATGATTATCGATCAAAGGATTTTTTACATATTGCCGTATAATTGGAAACATTCTCTAGACAGATAATACATTAAATATGTTTATATCAATGTAAGGGTGTTTATGATTGCATTAATTCGTGGAAAAATGTATATATGGATGTATGTAAGTAGGCCTATAGTGTGTAAGAATATGGCTTACATATAATACTATGTGAGTATGAAAGAATACATGTATGTGTGTATACAGGCCTCTATGGATACACATGTATGCCCATTGCCTCTGGTATACATGTAATATGTACATATGAATGTGAAATATAATGTTTTATGCGTGTCTAATTGTCCATGTTGTGCATATTTGCCTATGTATAATTGTATACATAAATGCATATACCATGTATTTATCGGGTATGTTTGCATGTGGTATGCATGTGCAGGGTGGGTCAGCATAAATGAACCCAATTTGCCAGTGAATCCGCCTAAGGTTTTTGTGTTGGTTATAATATATGCCGTTAAGACTGGTCACCTTTTGCTTATACAATGACATATTTTTACTACGGAGGTAGGCCTACACCCTAAATCGTATAGTCACTGAGAACAAAGTCTTCTTTTGTTCAAGTATGAAACAATTGAACAACTATAGGAAAGTTTTGCATTTGACTCTCCACGTGTTGGCCTACTGCATAGGTCTTAAGGCTAATCAACTGTAAATGTCAGTCCTCATTGACTCTCCATGTCTAAGCCATGACTTGCTGAACACGAGAATGGGTTATAGAATTAGTAACGTCGGCATTAACTTAAATTTCTAGTTGATGATAGAAAATAGATGGTTGACAATTGAACCTCATGTGGGCGACATATCAGCTGTAGATGAGGCGATACAAACTGAAATACTGTAGAACGGAGTTCACATGCTTCGAGTTAGTTACTGTAATAACATACAATTAACTTCAGGAACGGATGTTTGAATGTCATGGGGAAAAAAATTACCAAGCTAACCAATATCAAGAATAATGGTTCATACTGGTATGAAAATATAAAGACAAGGAAGTCGTTGAAACAACAACGAATCAATTCTAGTTCTCTTATTCACGCCTACATGCTGGCATTGCACGTGATAGGAATGGGCGGCTGGAGCGAGTTCATCGGGTGCGTGTACTTACCGGATAGGTTGAATCTCCAGGACTGGCCACATGTCCGCCTATAATAATTATTTGAGATATTTTACTTTGGTTAGTGGTTATCCATACCCGTACGCATTGCATTTAGGATTCCTTCTTTTGTCTTACGCTGCCTTTTGGATTTCTGCAGCTGTCCATTTGCCGCTAAAAGAAATGCTGACAGGACGCTATAGGCTCTGCCTAGCAGGGTCTACTTCTTGTACCTTTCTCTCGGGTATCTACGATGCAGAATCGTGCTTTTTCGGCTGTGGGCTCGACTGCTTGGGATAGCTTCCCATTTGATGTTCGGCACTTGCCCAGGAACCCTCTAGCCCATTTTTTCCACTCTGAAATATGTTTTATTTGGCCGAGATTGGGCACGGCGCGCCTCTGAGCTGGTTTATTTAAAAGGCGTTAGGTTAAGTTTCATCGATTGATTGATTGATTGAAAATACGCAATCCTGACCCTTCACCTCTTCATTCTCCTGCCCCTAATTTCTGCTCCAACCCCTCTACAACTCTATCTGCTATTTCTCCCTCTTCTTCTTTACCTCCTCTACTTCGTCCTCATCTTCATCCTCCTCTTCATCTTCATCCTCCAGCGTTTCATTCTGCTTCTGCCTGCCTGCTTCCTCTCCTTTCCTACCCTTCTTTCTGCTTCTTCTTCTGCTCCTGCCCCTTCTGCTTCCTCTCCTTTTCTACCCTTCTTTTTGCTTCTTCTTCTGCCCCTGGCCCTTCTGCTTCCTCTCCTTTTCATCCTCTCCTCCACTTACTCCTACTCTAGCTTTCGTCTTCCTCGTCTTCCTCGTCTTCCTTTTCTTTCTCCTCCTCCACTTCTTCCTTCTTCTCCTGCTTCCGCCGCCATCGCTACCCCACGGCTACTGTCACTGATGCTGTTGTTGTTGCTGCTGCTACTACGACAACACCCTAGTTCTTAGTAAGTTGTGATCCTATTAGCCTGGCAGGCAGCATGACTATGAGAGGACATGCTATTGATATCACGGATACGGGTATACCCGCGGGTACTGGTAGGATC
Organism: Bimastos eiseni; assembly: GCA_959347315.1. NCBI lineage: Eukaryota > Metazoa > Annelida > Clitellata > Crassiclitellata > Lumbricidae > Bimastos > Bimastos eiseni. Next base: position 18,345,441 of record OY365820.1, read on the forward strand.
GGGTAAGAATTTTGAGTACGGGTAGAGTACGGGTAACGGCCCTGGGTTACGGGTACGCGTGCCTGATTGGGGCGTCCTAGAACGGGTCACGTATCTGCTTATATAATGCGGGACGTAGTCATGGATTTGTTATCCTTCCTCCAGCCTCCAGCGCATTGCTGGCGACAGTTGAATTAATAGATTTGTGCTAACTTTGCCGTAACAACAAATTTGTCTAATTAATTAAGAGTTATTTTCATTGGTAATGTTGTCTGCCCTCTAATACAAGTTAAATATTAAAGCTTTGACTGACCTGCGTGTACGTAGGGCTACGTAAGAGGTAATCTTACAGATAATTAGCTATGCATCGACAGCTATTCTGCCGAAGATAGATTCTATCTGTAACCGTGATTATTCTGTACATTACATTACAATAGATAGCCTCGAACAATTTATATATATATAGATCATTATTATACATTAGGTTTAGCTGAACATTCACTAATTCAGGTAGTATAGCTTCTGTCAGTCACTCGGGTAGGCTCTAGTAGTCACAGTCAACCCACATTCTAGGGATACCTTGAGTGGTCAGTAGTTGGCCAATCAAAGTAGTCTGTCCTAGGATAGGCCAGTTTCCTCTTTGGCTGAGGAAAAGTCTCTTATAAGCTACAGCAATGTTAAGAACGAGGCAGTCTGACTTCCGAAGAACTCTAACTATCTTGTCAGGCTCGTCAACTCGTATCATCTTAGGGTTTGGACATTATCATCTCACCCATACTCGCATTAGTAAGTACATGTAACAGTTATGTATTAGTCACAATCATATATATATATTATTATTATTACCTCTTCTTCTCTGTATTTAATAAAGATAGTTTGTATCTGAACTATCATGTGTTTACTCTTCATGTGTAGCTAGTTTCCCCTAGCATAATCTACTCGTCAACATCTGATATAATAGTAGAGCTAGTCTAAGTAGAACCTTCTGCGTTCTTACATATCTACAGAAAGCTACGGGTGAACTTAGCTGCACAGGAGAGTCTTAATTAGCCAGTAATTATTATTAAGAGTTTAAGGAAATGAACGTTAAACCTAATCGGTACAAAGCATCTAAACATCAAATCCTATAAGTCTTTAAGAGTTCCTTCGCTTAAGCTTATACGCGTCGCTTGTGAGGTTATAGAGTTAAATGATAAGACGCTTACGACATAATATAAATGTCAACAAATACGATTTGTAATGAAAATAATGATGATATAACTAATAAATTTAGCTAGTCAATAATAATTTTTGTGATACAAACAGTTCGTGGTGTTCACCAAGTCATCCATATAGTCAGATTTCCCCAGGACCCAACCCACCTTTCATTCATTAATAGGAACCCATGATCAGCGAAGATCCCCAACCAGACAGACCGACAGCATTGGAAATCCACACAAATTTATATGACTCATTTAGGCCGGCAGACTGTCCAGGCCTTCGGACCGAAACGGAAATCAAAATACCGTTCCTCTAGCATACCCGACTAGTGGGTCAGATTATGTCTTCTGTTTCCCTAAGTGTGACTACCTTCCAACAAGACTGCTCAAGCAATGTTCCAATAGCAACTCCTACATAGCTTAAAAGAAACCAGCCCTGGGGATATCGATCTATTTATACCGTGGCACCGTGTTGACCCTAGGATACTAATATCCAGAGAATGGTCGATTCTACGATATAAATATGCATATCTAAACATCTGATCTTTATATATATATATATTTGCGAATAGCGTATCTAGTGGTACACGACATCACGACAATAGAGTAATAGTTTTTACAGGCACTACTTGGAAAATAGAAATCGATCCTTTCCAGTGTTTATAAGAGGAAACTGAGGAATTGGTATTTCGCTAATTATCAAAACATCGCCATAATTATAATATAGGCCTACACTTCATGCATGTACGCGGGAAAACCTTATTATTTGATAAATAATGCTATTTTGAAACAAAGGCCTATAATCGTACAATATTAGAAAGAAATCAAGATAATCGGGTCAACCTCTGCTCGTATAATCTGAAAACAGCCCTTTGGCGACTTGTGATTGCAGTTTGAAATACAAAACTTAAGCATGCAAAGCAAACAGAATGATTTATATTTATTTATGTTAGGATGACCCAAGTCATTGATTGGATTTTGCTTCTAAATACAAAATATATTATGTGTTCTAAGTCACTGGAATGAGTTTCATTTCCGTTGCCTTTAACAAAACATAGGCGTTAGGCCAATGATTCCAATATATTCCAGTGCTTGAGTCGTTGGTTCTAGCTTGGTGATAATATATGCCATTGAGAATCGAATTATAACAATCGTAGAACCACCACCCTCCGCCTTTCTCCTGGGCGCAGTTTCTAAAGGCTTTATGTTTATCGTTATTCGAATCTTAAGGGAAGAATTGGTGGTTGTTGTGGTAAGCCAGACTGTCATCTGCAATGAGCATGCAAACATCTGCTCTAAAAATATTGAAATCGCTGTTAGGTTTTAGGCCTTATTCATGGATTATTCCTGATTTCCTGTTTCATGCAAATTACAGATAATTCGTCTAATATATACGACCAATGTAGGCCTACTAATTTGCAAACAGAACTTGTTTTATGCACAAGTATGCATATTATATTTACACAGACACTACAGTAGATGTTTGTATGTATATGAATGCATATTTTTACATGTATATGCCATAATGTGTGTATGCACGTCGGCAAGCGTTGGTGTATGTGTGCATTTATTGCATGTAGGCCTACATTGTTATATGAGGTCGCCTATATTGCATGCTGTTTCTTATTTCAGATGTAGGTACAGCCGAAACATGTTTGGTTCGTCCTGTGCTAGTTGTGGCTAAAGTGCGGTCAAGGTGTGGGAAAGATGCAGCTTTCCAGAGGAAGGCGTGGCGAATCTTCCGTGAACGTGATGAACACCAGAAAGGTGTGAAGTGATGTGACGACTGTCAAGAGTTCGACGACGTTACGCTAGGCCTGCACTCATGTCATTGGTTTGGTTAAGACAATGTGCCAGCATCTACTCCGTATGGTTAAGTTAAATAGTGTCCATCAATTATGTTAGTCAAAAGAAGCTCTCGGTTTCGTGTCACGTCTCGTCCACCCGAGCTGCTGTTTTACAGTAATTGAACTCTGTTTTGGTCGTACGTTTCTGTCGATTTGTCAAATGCACTTTTAATATTAATTACAGTCATACGTCGCATCCAACAACAAATACATTTATGAAGACACTTCAGATGACGCCTTTCCGCGTCTTGATAAAGGGTTGCATTTTTAAAGTACCTAAAATAATTAATGGAGAATCTGTTTATTCGATGGAGTTATTTTCATTAGTAATGTTATCTGCCCTCTAATACAGGTTAAATATTAAAGCATTGACTGACCTGCATGTACGTAGGCCTATGTAAGAGGTAACCTTACATAGCTATGCATCGACAGCTATTCTGCCGAAGATAGATTCTATCTACAGAAAGCTACGGGTGAACTTAGCTGCACAGTAGAGTCTTAATTAGCCAATATTATTAAGAGTTTAAGGAACACGAACTGCAAGGAATCATAATTATTTTAATCAAACGACTTCAGAAATGAACGTTAAACCTAATCGGCACAAAGCATCTAAACATCAAATCCTATAAGTCTTTAAGAGTTCCTTCGCTCAAGCTTATACGCGTCGCTTGTGAGGTTATAGAGAAAAATGATAAGACGCTTACGACATAATATAAATGTCAGCGAATACGATTTGTAATGAAAATAACGATGATGTAAATAATAAATTTAGCTAGTCAATAATAATTTTGCTGATACAAACAGTTCGTGGTTTTCACCAAGTCATCCATATAGTCAGATTTCCCCAAGACCCAACCCACCTTTCATTCATTAAGACGACCTCCAAAATCAGCGAAGATCCCCAACCAGACAGCATGGAAATTCCACCCAATTTATACGGCTCATGGCTGCATTCCAACAAAACTTCTCAAGCAATGTTCCCATAGCAACACCTACAGAGCCTAAAAGAAACCATCCTTGTGGAGATAGCTCTATTTATACCGTAGCACCGTGTTGACCCTATGATCGTAATATCCAGAGAATGATCGATTCTATGATAATTACTTGCGAATAGCGACATCACGACAATGGAAGAATAATGTCTACAATGACTGCTTGGAAATTAGAAATCGATCCTTTCCAGTGTTTATTAGAGAAAACAGAGGAAATGGTCTTTCGCTAATAATCGAAACATTGCCATTATTAGAATATGTATACACTTCATACCGAGGAAATCTTTATTATGAGATAAATTTTGTTATTTTGAAGCATTGGCCTACACACGTACAATATTAGACCGAAATCAGGATAATCGTATCAACCTCTGCTCGTATAATCTGATAACAGCGCTTTGCCGATTTGTGATTGCAGTTCGAATTACAAAACCTAAGCATGCAAGGCACACATGATGATTTATATTTAATTATGTCATGATAACCCAAGTCATTGATTGGATTTTGCTTCTAAATACACAATATATAATGTGTTCTAAGCCACTGGGATGAGTTTCATTTCCGTTGCCTTTAACGATACAAGGGCGTTACGCCAATGATACCAATTTATTCCAGTGTATGCGTCATTAGCTCTAGCTTGGTGATAATACAAGCCATTAAGACTCGAATGAAAACAATTGTAGAACCACCACCCTCCGCCATTACTCTGGGCGCAGTTTACACTGGCTTTAACTCTATCGTTATTCGAATCTTGAGTGGAGAATTGTTGGTTGTTGTGCCGAGCCAGACTGTCACCTGCAATGAGCATGAAAACATCTCTGTTACAATCAGCCACGATTACATGTAGGTTAACAACTCAGATTTATTCGTTTGCCTAAGATGTCTAACTGCCTTGTTCTAGAGATGATGCAACAGATAAGTGCTGACTGCAGGCATTGATGAATGATAATATACTTTATTCAGACGCTTTAGATAAGACATACATCACAAGTCATTCCATTTATGATCGTTTAAATCTTCCGAAGTTTATCGATCACAAGATGCTCTAAAAAGTGCCGTGAAGTTGGTTTCGCATAATATACATAATTATATGCAACTACATTTATATAAATATTTTTATGAGTATGTATGCATGCATTAGTACATGAACAAATGTTTGTATTTATTTATTTTCAATTGACTTCATATAATGACTCTTCAACAAATCTACTCAGAGGCTCTCTTTGAGGCAGACATGATAAGAATTATTGTTATTTCAACGTCTGTTAGAATAATAATTAATAAATCAACGCATTGTAAACTATACGAGTCGCCAATCATGGCTGACCCGCGCATAAAAATTAAAACACGCAGAGTCAATGATTCGACCAATATTGCCGACCACGTGCGCCGAAGTCAAGCATAATGTGCTAGAACATAATTATATTTTAAACATGCAATACGATGCGAATGTAAATGAATGCGTGTATTCATGCATGTGTGAATGTATAAGCTCCGAGTATACATAATGTATGTACATGTACTAAAATCTTTCATTAAACTCTTCAAAGACTCATTTGAGCTGGTTGGGCACCTGCCAGCAGCTGCTTAAACTTAATAACGCTTTACTTGCTAAGCGGTTCCCTCTGTTTATTTTCTCTACAAATGTCCGAAATCTGGGTGTTACGCTGGACTAAGGCTGTCAAGGGGTACCCCGGTACCCAGATACCTGCCCGAGGCTGACTGCCCGGGCAATGAAATCAGTTCTCGGGTACCCGATATTCCGTAAAAATTTGCAATTCTCTACATTTCCTAACAAAGTGTCCGCGCGGTAGGGTACCCGAGTATCCGCTCCGCGGGTCGATGGGTACCCAGGCCGTGATATCAACATTTTTTGATCGTTTTATTCTTGACAGTACTCTATCCTGCTCTGCACATAATTTTTATTATCTCTAACTTCTCCCGGTCCAGCTTTTATCATTTGCGGCGACTACGCCGCCATCCGACGATCTGTGTCTTCGACCATTTTTTCTCTGACTGATAGGATTCGGTTTAAAATTCTCTTTCATACATACAAAGCGTCATTGAGTCAAGTTCCATGCTACCGCTGTGACCTTATTAGGCAACATAGGCTATCTCAGCTACCTCTGGACATCCTCTTTGTTCTTTAGACCGTCATGACCTTCCAGTACCTCGGTCTGGAGCTGCTATAGCTTAGCATCGTACCTATGCCTCTGTTGGCCCTTTGCTATGGAACAACCCTCCTGCTGCTGAGACTCATGCACAATCTTGTCTAGTGGCACAATTCCAGGCACAACTGTTTCTGCACGTTCTCTTAAGAGTTTTCTTTTCTCTAGAGACTCTTAGAGACTCGCACTGGGAGCACCTCTGATTAGATTGTACTCTGAGAGGCGCTTTACAAGTCCGTAAATAGAATAGAGTTGAGTAGAATAAACTACATATGCATGTAGAAATATATGAATGTCTATCCATACATGTATCTATGTGAGTGTCTAGTGCGAATGCGGATATAAAAAATGGAGATATTATGTAGGCTATTTATTAGGTGTATATACATGTAGGTATACATGTATGTGTGTATGTTTCTGAGTAGATATGCATGAGTATAGGCATGTATGTGTGTAAGAGTGCATGTGTGCGTATGTTTGTAAACTCTAATTTCACAAAGAAAAATGGCATGTGCACATGATCACGCAAATTAATTATTTTGAAAATTGTAGCTAATACTGGCAGAGCGCAGGACTATGGGGATGATGTAGACAGACCTCAAAATCCACACACTTCAAGCGACTGCAACTTATCCAAACTTTCTAAATCATTAAACTCTTCAACCACTCAATTGAGATGGTTGGGCACCTGCCAGCAGATGCTTAAATTTAATTACGCTTTACTTGCTAAGCGGTTCCCTCCGTTTACTTTCTCTACGAATGTCCGAACTCTGGGTGTTACTCTGGACTAAGGCTGTCAAGTGGTACCCCGGTACCCAGATACCTGCCCGAGGCGGACTGCCCGGGAAATGAAATCGGTTATCGGGTACCCGACATTCCAAAAAATTTGCAATTCTCGACCTTTCCTAACAAAATGTCCGCGCGGTAGGGTACCCGGGTATCCGCTCCGCGGGTCGATGGGTACCCGGGCCGTGATTTTAACATTTTTTGATCGTTTTATTTTTGACAGTACTCTATCTTGCTCTGCACATAATATCTAACTTCTCCCGGTCCAACTTTTATCATTTGCGGCGACTACGCCGCCATCCGACGACCTGTGTCTTCGACCATTTTTTCGGCCATGGCTAATGCCTTCATCTGTTCCCGCATTGACTACTGTAACTCATTACTCATCGGTCTACCACAATTCAGTCTCGCTCCGCTCCAGTCTGTACTTACTGCAGTTGCTTGTTTGAACGCCCTTCTTCCTCGTTTCTCACATATTTCTACTTTCATGACTGAATATCTTCATTTTATTCCTCTGACTGATAGGATTCGGTTTAAAATTTTCTTTCATACATACAAAGCGTCATTGGGTCAAGTTCCATGCTAGCGATGTGACCTTATCAGGCAACATAGGCTATCTCAGCTACCTCTGGACATCCTCTTCGTTCTTTAGACCGTCTTGATCTTCCGGTTCCTCGGTCTGGAACTGCTATAGCCTTGCATCGTACCTATGCCTCTGTTGGCCCTTTGCTATGGAACAACCCTCCTGCTGCTGAGACTCATTCTGCAATCTTGTCTAGTAGCACAACTGTTTCTGCTCGTTCTCTTAAGACGTATCAATTCTCTAGGGACTCTTAGGGACTCGCACTGGGAGCACCTCTGATTAGGTTGTACTCTGAGAGGCGCTTTGCAAGTCCGTAAATAGAATAGAGCTGAGTAGAATAAACTACATATGCATGTAGAAATATATGAATGTTTATCCATACGTGTATCTATGTGAGTGTCTAGTGCGAATGCGGATATAAAAAATGGAGATATTATGTAGGCTATTTATTAGGTGTATATACATGTAGGTATACATGTATGTGTGTATGTTTCTGAGTAGATACCTTTAAGGGTATCAAATTCACAATGTCGTTTATTGAGCGGAAGAGATCACACAGATTATGGTGAAGCACCGTCAAAAATTATGGATGTCACCAAACCAGTAATACGATATGAGATTCGTTGAACCATTGACAGACAACAAGTGCGACACACGACGCGCGTAGTAGGGTGACCACATTAATTTCTGCCATTCCGGGACACCACAGTTTCTCCAATCTAAATCAAATTCAATTGAGAACTGACCAGGTTCATTGGGATGAGTGCCATGGGTCTAGGCCTACTTTGCGCAGTAACTCAACTGAAATCCATTTCAAGATTTTTACCTAAAAGCTTCTGTTTGAAGTTTTTCAATTATAAACTCTAATTTCACAAAGAAAAATGGCATGTGCACATGATCACGTAAATTAATCATTTTGAAAATTATAGCCATTAGTGGCAGAGTGCAACACTACCGTGATGTAGATAGACCGCGAATCCACGCACCTCAAGCGACTGCAACTTATCCAAAACTTACTAAACCAAGCTGCTACCAGAATTCCAGGTTGCATTATTTCACTATCACGTCACTCCTATCCTAAAATCATGACGTTCTCTAAAAATCACACAGTGCATCCACCACAAATCCTATCGCCAACCTGCAACTTTCTACCATGGTCCAAGTTCAAATGTGTTCGTGAACTGTTCACCATCCAGTCAACTCGTTCCACGCGTTCAACCTCCTGTCTCAGTCTATTTCGACCCCCAGTCACTTCTTATCTCAAGTTTTCCAACCGAGCCATATCCCACACTGCACCACGTCTCTCAAACGCACATCGATCTCCCGATCGAATTTTTTCGATTCATTAAATGTGATTGCCGTTTAGTGACCGTTGCCAACCCCAGAATCTTTCACCGTCTCTCGAACTTTCCACTCACAACTTAACTCTTTACCATTTGCAACCTCATTTAGTCGCAAATGTACATCGAGTTGAGTATCATCAGCATAGAGGTGGATTTCCACGCCGTGGCGAGAAGCGATGAAGGAGAGTGCAGAAGTGTAGAGGATGAACAGAAGAGGCCCCAGGACAGAGCCTTGCGGGACAGCAAAGAGTACAGAAGCGATGGATGATACAAGCAAGTTGATGCGAACACACAGAGTGCGATTAGAGAGGTAAGACAGAAACCAGTTGAGGATAGTGCCAGAGATGCCAATGCATTATAGGCCCTAGAAAGATCGATTGCCTTCGCTATGGTAGGAATGAGAAAGCACGAGGAACACATAGGAGACTGTTCAATCGGTTGGAGGGAGTGGGTACCCCGGGAGCTTAGGCTGTGGCAGCAAAGTTCGATCAGGTAGGTTTGACAGAGGCCTAGCAAGCATCGCCAGACTAGTGCAGCTATTCGATATTGGATTCGCTGCCTGAGGGGAACCAGTAGAGCACGTCGCACGTGTAGCTGGAGATGTGATCGAATTGGGTTTGTGACCAATGAGCCGGGCAGTAGAGCGCAGGATGCAATCCAGGCAGTTCATTCGAGCGGTCTGGGGGCCAGCATAGAGCAGTAGTTGAGTCTGGCTGTCACGAGTCAATGAGCAAGGGTAGCAGTAGTGGAAGGAGATAATGAGCGAGCAGCTGTGCGTAGATGGCGTGGTTGGTAATGGCAATTTGTAAAGGCGTTCGATGGAACTGAATTGGCATTTTAAAGCTATGAAATATAGTGTTTAGAATGTGATCTAAATGTCATCTAAATTTTACGCACACATTTAGTATTTCAATCGCGTGTTCAAATTCAAATTGAATAAAACAATTTTTGTCCGTAGGTAAGTTAACCGCGGTCGTTATTTCGGAACATTCAGAGGCGGATACTGCACAGTTGACCAATTTCTGAATGCGTCAGGGCAAAGATTTGGCTTCTCTCCATTTTCTTCATTTGCATGTAAATTACTCATTCCACTGTATCTTCATCATCATCAACGTCGTCGTCGTCTTCATCAGCATAATCATCAGCATCGTCATAATAATTTATTATTTCACTAAATTTCTGGGACTGCTGGAACTGGTCAATATTCGGCATTGCCCACTTACCATTATCATCATCACCATCGCCAGCGTCATTACCCTTATTATTCCACTCATCTCGTCAAGTTTTTTTATTTAATTAATCTCCTTTAATTTTGACATTATGTCTTCTTCCTCCTCCTTTTTCCATATTTTTCTAAGACGTTGATTAATATTTACCGGCATTTCCGGAATATCCGTTGACTGTTAGTCTGTATTTATCAACCGATGAACTGATGGAAAATGTCGTATATTCCGCAAAACCCTTATTTCCTTGAAAGTCAACCAAATCAACGCGCAGTGAGTAGTTCCGTTTTGTTGTCAGAAGATGAAGCATTTCGTTGCCTATACAAAACATTGTTTGCACAAAGCCAGCAAGAAATGAAATCACGGATAAAATTATTAGTCCAAGTCAATATAATTGAGTGTCTCCTCGTAGTTGCAAACTTAGCTAACATTCATTTAACGAGATCACGTGATCAAATTATATGTCCTATTCAATTATCTTATCTCTCCTCGTTAGTTGCAAATGTCAATAACACTCCTGCAGAGAAATAGTGAAGACGTTAAGGTCCATATATGCAGTGCATTGTTTATCTTGTGGATAAAAGCAACAAATTTTTATAGCTTCAAGATAAACATATTGTAAGACTTTTCACCTAGTGGTATAAAAAATTTTTTAAAAGGCGGAAGGTTCGTCCGAGCGGGTCCTCTGACCCAGTTAGTCTGAGATTGAGGATGATAGACGTTTATGGTTGTCCTTGTGCTGAGTGAGGTCGTGTTCCAAAATAATGATCTCACTGCATTCTTTCTGACTTTAGATATGGAGCGTGGTGCTGTTCGTGTCAGGGTCATGGACCTTGAGAAAAGAGGCCATATAAAGACTAAAGGCTTTGGAAATGTGAACCTTGAGAATAGTGGGGAAAAACAGTGGGGCGAAAAACAAATAAATAGGCGATGGAAATGTGATAATTTATACTCAATAAGAGTGAGGCAAAGGAAATGGATCGGACACACGTTGAGAGAAACATAACATAACACATGTTTCGAGTGGGTTCAGAAGACTTTTAGTCCGTGTTAAAACCTCTGTAAAAATTCTGACAACATAATGTTAAATCTAAAAAATAAATATAAAGTGCCAAAATTGCTGCTTATAGAAACGCCGATGTTTACAAAAAACGAAACGCAAGACTAAGTTGCTATAGTTATGAAATTTACAACAAAATGTTGTGTTAGAAGGTTTGTGCTGAGCTATCTATATCAAAGAATCAGTGCGTGTTATTATGAAGGGAATTCAAAGGGTTGGTTAAATTATTCGTGTTCGACCGAACGGTGAAAATCAGCTATTCGGTACAGCCCTACTTTGGACAACACTGGCATTCAAACTCTAGCCTTGTGAGCTAAATGTAGGGCTGTGAGCCGATCGGAATTCCTTGTGATGTCATAAAAGAGTGGGCTTAACACATGATTCTATGCAGAAGTTGGCAGCTGTTGGCTTCGAAAAAAGCATATTGCGCACAAAATGTTTTTGCATGACGTCGGAGGTGACTAATATTCTTGTCTCAATTTGCCTGATGATTGCTCAGAGTGTCGACATGAAAGTAGTAGTAAATATGTCAAATATCTATGAGGCTGAAATAGGTGAAGAACAGCCAGAACTGTCTGATGTGACTTCTAATGGTAGACAACTCCATCACCCTATTTTCTTCCTGCTTACTAAAAAGAGAAACGGAGGAAGTTGGAATAAATGAACTGAAGGAGGGCGTCTCACACGATTAGAGTTAAGTTCCGTTGCGAGGGTAAATATCTATTGCATGGTAAGATGTAGTAACTTCAACTGTGTTTTCAAATGCTAAATGCAGAGAGCATCACTTGTAAACAAGTTATGTCAAAATTATTTTAAGCACATGCAGCAAACTCTCATAATTATGTCCATCATGTATCCACTAAATAAGACAACGGCTACCATGAGGAGTAGGCTATCCAGACAGCTACGATAGAAATGCGTATGTTTGATGTTGATTTACTCTTTTAAAATTATCCGTTCAAAACCGTCGCAGAGTTAACTTCCCCGCATAAAGTGCATGACAACGTGACAAAGTAACTAGGTACAATTTTACATTAAATTTGAAAGAGGAAACACAAACCAGCGATGTACGATTGGCAGTCTCCATATCACAAAACGCATCAGTACAAGTTCGATTGAGTTTATGTCCAACGCACACCTCGTAAACGCCACTTGTAGTATGACCGTTTGCTTTTATATCGGAACAATCACACACACCAGATGCTGAACGACAGACGTCTGGAATAGTACAGACTTAGTTTTAAAAATTAAGGATATTTAACTGCAGTGCATAAAATCAGAATCATGCCAATGATAATTACATGCACGTGTGCCTGTAGGTTCATGCGGGATCCGTAACTGGCCACAACTTTCCATTAACGTGGCTCTGTAAGAAAACAATTTCAGACGAATATTATGATGTAGGGCCTATATTGAATGTCAAGCATTAGATGTAGGTCTAAATTTCCTTTCACCACCACATAGCTGAGCCTTAGCGTTCCAACTGAATTGAGTTTTGTATATGATGTACAATGGGCTGTCGAAATATGCAGCGAATATACATCACGTACGCTCTTATGGTTGACCTGATTACTTGCAACTTACCGATCAAGTGTCTGTGAATATGATGGCTATACGACTTCCCTTTTATCGGTGCAGAATAAATTTAGAGTTGATAAGTGCGGTTGCCATTGAAATTACAACTGAAATGAGGGTCATACAATGTAGTAGTTGCATCGGCAGTAAAAAATAATACTTTTGGCAATAACAACATTAATAAAGATAGTCGAAATACACAATATTGTTGTTGCTAAAACATTTATTAACACGTTGGCGATTTCGAGACTTTCTTGTTTAGTTAGGATAATTATTCAGGTTTTCTTGAAAAATAGGGTAGAGTAAACACAGTCTTATAAAAGGGTCGTTGTAACAAGAAAAATTGATATGTTTCACTTTTCATTTGAAAATCTATACATATTCTCACTGTGGTTCTTCACGTATGCGTCGTGTTCCTGGAGACGTTGGTCAATCGCTTGAAGACTTGTCAGAGCAGTGTAATGCTGACTTTTCATATCTTGAGGCGAAAAAATAAAAGTGATAGTAGTAATGCTCACTGTATACACTAATAACAAGTTTTACAATAACAACAACACCATTAATTAGACTTTATTTGATAATAGCTGTTATGATAATTATGATAAACATATCGTTGTTAACACGAATTAAGGCCGTTGATTTGCATTAAAATCTGTGTCATTGACATCAAATTAATTAGCACTGTTTCACTCAAACACAGGCATGGAAATGAAACCCCGAGTCAACTGTCGCAGCGGTATATTTACAATTTCAAGATTTTGACAGTGATCACTCGTTTAAATTTACCATTTGCTAGAATCCACAAATTGTAAGTTCGGTTCTTGATGGAGATGTCGTGCTCCTGCAGACGTCGGTCAACCACTTGAAATGATTCATTAAGGAACTCATTAATGTTTTGACCTTGTTTGATGCAGATATCATGATCCTGGGAACGTCTGTTAACCGCTTGAAGACTTGTCTTAATGCTGCTAATCTGATCTCTCATTTCTTGAAGCGATGCACTAAGAAGCTCATTAATACCTTGTGCTTGTTTATTTAGCTGATCAAATAGCTCAACCCTCAGCTGCTGTATCTCTTCAACGATGCTGATCAATTGGTCTCCATTGTCACAACCCTGTACAGTCCACTGTCCTTTCACTGGAACGATTGCTTCATGTATCATAAGTATTACAACGAATGTCGTGAAATAATATGCCACAGCAAAGCTCATGTCTGCTCTATACAGGCTAAAAGCTGAAGACTCGACTGAAACACAATTTTCACGGCAACTGATTGCTACTCTTTGACAATTTAGGCATAAGATTAATCATACATATACACTAACTCAGCGAAACATGATGTCAAATGCATTTAGTGCGTTCTTGTGTCATCTCCCGCACTAAGATTAACTTACAACAGCTAACCTATTATTCTTGTCTGCTGCCTACATGTTAGGTCTACATGTAGGCCTACTTTTAGACGGTGTTTCTTTTCGCATTATCATTTTGGTCTAATTGGCTGCACAATGAGGGATGAGCTGTTCATAATAATAATATATATATGAAACGATTGGCACGATGCAATAATATGGGAAGAATCCTTAGGATTTGAACGATAATATATATATATATATCCATCAGATAAAAGTAGCTATAGCAAAGTGATTTGCGATAATTTCGACCTAAACATCGTGTTCATTCAATTAAATGTGATTGATATAGCTATAATATGCCTCTGATCTATTTTCTTTTGGCAATAATTAATCGTTTCGTTTAACTTCACTTTGAAAAAGAATTTAATGTAGCATCAATTAGTCATATTATTCTGTTTGATTAATGCGGACATTTGATTGCAACACAAGTTTCACGGACCCCCATAAGACTGCACTCGTTGACACCACAATACAGACATCTGTCCAGTTAGCTACATTCGCTAGAGCGTACATGTACGTCACATGCACCCCCATGTGAGAGAGCGTGCGGATCGTGTTTCAACCCTCGATGGTGACTTGTTTCCGAAATTTACATCTCATTCAAACGGGCAGCGGTCGTGATGAGTCGCAATTTGTTGAAAAAGAGCGGGTTGTGGTCAAGTCTTAGGTCTATTTAGGCCTTAATCAAAATGTGTATTTTAATATTTACGATTGTTTAAGACAACATTCCAAACGCAAAATTCTATGGCGCCTTGCCTTTTCAATTGATACAGAAAATGGACTAAATGGACATTGCCATTAATTAATGCCTTTATAACCATTTTCAAACTACAGCGTGGTTGACATCGCATCCTTTTATGAGAAGAAAGGAGTTATGTTTTTGCACTAACCACCATTCTGGCCAAGAGATTTATAGTCTAATGTAACTAAAATGAAGCGCTGACTGAAGCCTCCATGTACGATAAAGCCTATAATATATGACTAACACTTGATGAACCATACCAGCATTTTGTATCTGTTTAATTTGGAGACATATGACGGTGTTATTTGAGATCATGCGAAATATCAATTTTGAACTTAAATTTGATTAACACACTTGGACTCAGTTAAAGCTATATTTCAGCGGCGATGCAAGGGTGCAACCAGTATATTTGTCTAGGGTGCTCATTCTTCAAACTCCGAAGGTGTGAAGCAGCGTACTGAAAGCACCATATCCCTAGAAAAAGCAACTGTATTGGATATGTGTGGGTCAATATTTTTATCCAGGGATGCTCAAATAGCCCCCAGAACTCCAGTAGTTGAGCCCCTGGCGCTACGCAAATTTGTGATTACAAATACAATTACCAAAAGCAATTGAGGCAGCGAGGATGATGTAAAGTATACATGTACGCATGCCATTAAGGAATGTAATCTAACTGACTGTGTTCCCAATAACGCAGACTATATGATTATATATATGTCTAATTGCATATTATATATATATTTAATATGGCCCATTTGACGCTGTTTTTTTCTCTTTGCCTTTAGCGAATACTGTCTGCCACGCCTTGTAATCCACTCAATTTCATTGTCTGAGTTTGTTAATAGCGAAAAATTTCAGCGATGATGCTTGCTTAGAGACAGCATTTTCGTTTCTGCCGCCATCTTCCGATGCGTTGATGATGATTTGTTTGGTCATTCATTATCTTAATTCACCACAAGAATTTATGAATAGCGCCTGTTCAATATGATTATTAAGAAGCGCTTCCAACCCACAGCGGTTAAAATATTGTGATTTTTTTTTTATTGGGAGAGGAATGCCTGAGATGGGGCTCTTGAAAGGAGCGGAGCGTCAAAGGGAGGGCATTCCAAATCAAGGGCCTACCACTGAGAAAGTACGGCTCATCCTGGTGGAAGTGCGAGAAAGGGGAACATAGAGGAAACATTGTTCTGGGTAGTCTATTGCTTTAGACGATAGCTAAGCAGAGGGAACGCCATAAGAGTGGGCTACAGAGCTCGACCAGGTAGGAAAGTTCGATTTCAATCTTAGAATGCTGTACATGACTGCCTAGCCAGATGTTCTGGGTCGTCTATTGCTTTAGACGAAAACGATTAGTAGACAGTCATTGTTCAGGAGCAGGAGAGGTCCCACGGATACGCTTAACCATATGTAATATATTGTATTGAAATGTAATGTAATGGAGCACTTATATAGCGCCACTCAAACCAGAGACGTTCACGACTCAATACAAAGGTAAGCAGAGAAAGCAAAGTCTTCAAGCGTGTCCGGAAGGCAGAAGAGGAGAGGGCAGCTCCTTCCGGAGAGGAAAGTGGAGGCTTTTCCATCTGGTGGGACCCACATAGGCGAAGAGTAACATACAATAGCATCTGTGCATCATTATGTGCAACACATAATAGCATATGTGTTGACATGACCGTTATTGGTGAGCCTGTGTGTCATCAGTATGTGCTGGTGGAACGAGACACTCAGTGGTGCGAGGATCCTCGCAAGATCTGAGGTATAACACTATACAGGATGACCAAAACAGGCAAGGACTGAGCCCTGAGATCAACCGTGATAGAGGCAGACATAGCGGAAACGGATGGGACTAAAAACCACTATTCATTTATACATGTAAGCCTACATTGTACATATCCGCTGTGTGTCAGTGAAAACGAGTCTCAAAGGGTAATTAAGATAACTCGAGTAAATAAGAAAACAGAAAAATATCATGAGAAATTGCGCCTGATGACTTACACAATAGACAAGTGCTATAACAATTATTTATTACAAGGAGCTGAACCAGCTTAGACAATAATGACATCACGACAACCCCGACGAAATGGTGTAACGGCGAAGGTATTAACTGCACTCTATCATGAGAACGTCCATTTAATCGGTCGTTTTAACATTACCACTTATATGTCCTACTAAATTAAGAACTTTTGCCCGAGATTAAATGTCCGGCACAAATTTTGTGATATGGCGGAGAATTTCATCATCCAGCAGGATAGCGTTCTGATCTGGGGAAACTGAACGCCTGATTTTAATAGCCTTCCATGTGGCCTCATAACAGTCCTGACTTAAATCCTGGAAACCATCAGATACGGAGTGTCGTGCAAAAAGAGTTCTGTAGAATGTAGATATGGAATACATGAACTCAACGCATTATATAATCAAATATGCCAATTGATAGAGGATGCATGAGACATAAAGTGTCAACGCATCTTTGATGAGTAAGTGAAGCACATGCTATAACCAAAGAGGCATATCTCAGCTCCACCTTCAACACCCGCTACTACGTCACCAACATATATTCTGTCGCCAGACGAGACATCCGACACCCTGTCCTCCACATTGGTTTTATCGCCGTTCAATACTTCTTCATTCGCTAAGTGCATCGCCATCTGAATCCTCGATTTAGCTCCTACAATGTCATGTTCTGTTCAGCCGTGCGGCGCTATGTAAATCTTCGTAATGAATGAATGAATGAATGAATGACATATGTGGCCCATCAACAAAACTCTATGGCCTAGCGAACGTCATCATTATTATTTAGGCCTACTGTGAATGCTGGTGCTCAGACTGTGAGGACTACTGTTTCTGCATTCACAGTCTCAGCGATGCTCTTTACATACCTATCGAAAAAGATCCCATTTGCCGCCTGACGAAAACGTATCAGCCTCTTCAAATCATTTGTATATCACCCTTTCTAGCAGACCTGATCTCAAGTTATCTTCCACTTCCGTCTATTTTGCGTGCCGCTCTTCCTAGCAGACCTGACTAGGCCTACTCGACCGTCGGACGACCCGGGAACATGTATAGTATTTGAACCATATGCCTGTCGAGTAGCAAGTTAGCATTTTGTTGCAATTGCACTAATTATTTTAATTGTTTCTGATTTAGTGATGGAGAGTTATGCGTTTGTTTTCTTAAAACAGACACGCTGTCTAGCTGTAGCTTTCGTTCGTTTAGAAATTGTTTCTCATTTTCATTTTCATTATGGTTATCTAGAATCATTTGCATTCTCTGCAACCCTGGCGCCCCCACGTGCGGGCGGCTGATAGCTGTTTAGGATAGTAATGAATCTGGAAGAATATATTTGACACGCAAGAATTGTAGACGTCGTTACTGGGTATACATGCAACTGGTCTTGGCGACGTTTTGGGATATTTGTATTATGGTACGCAAGTGGTATATGTCAAGGCATATGGACTCGACTCACTGAAATGTGTAGGCTTATTTTATGTTTGATAGGTCAGTGGTTTAGTTGCAGCCCCTACAGCCGCCTCATCGAAGTGTAGTTAGCTTTTAATTGAGATCGACAAACGTACTTTGAGCTGTTGAAGAAGCTGGTTGTTGAACTATCAAGCTGAAGTTGATGATTATGTGTCCAATAAGAATGATCTTGGCTGCATGGTGTTTACGAGATAGAGACGTAGGCCGGAAAAACTTAATTACTGGTGAGATTCTGATTCAAGTAGTAGGACGACAAAAACGACTATGCACAGACTTCAGACTTCTACTATCGACCAATAAACTTTTCCGACTGTTTGACTTACGAATTGACTGACTGACTGTCTGTCTGACTGGTTGACCAATTGACTGACTGACTCACTGACTGACTAATTGACTGACTGACTGATTGATTGACCAATCAAAGACAACTCAACTCGACTTCCCTTACAAGGAACTACAACTCAATTGTCCTGTCTATTACTGTTGATAACGCCATAATACAAGACAACAAGGCAGCTACAAACCCACGAACGCCGTCTAACAATTGATTACATGGAACCGCAAGCAGGAATCACGGCTGTAACTTAATCTGTTTCGGACGGCGCCATCTACATTACGCTAAAAATATGAAATACTGTAAGGATAGAGTTAGCCTACAGCAGCGGTTCTCAACCTTTTTAGTCCTGCGACCCCACTTATGATACTTACAAAGTTGTAGCGACCCACAACTATACAATTGATTGGGTTACTGCATTCACCGCAATTTTATTTTACTAACATGCACTTCACTTCTTCCCATTTGATAATTATAATCATTACACCTCATGGACTACAGCATGATCAATTGTTAATTAACAAAACAATTTATAATTTATTGTTGGTAATAATTTTATTAAATGAATCATAGTACAAGATCCGGAGGAGGCGATAAAAGTAGAAGGAAGATGGATCAAGGCGCTGAGATTTGATTATGACCAGGCAATGTTGACAAGAAGCCGGAAATGTCTACAGACAATGATGGATAGACTGAACGTACATGTCATATCATCTGAATACGGAATGAAAGTGAACTTCAAGAAGACGATGGTACTGCAAATAAGTAAAGAAACGGAGACTGTAGTAAGAATACACACTGGAGGAAAGAAAATAGAACAGGTGAAAGAATTCTGTAACCTAGGGATTGTGATCACGGCAGATGCCAAATGTCACAGGGAAATAAAAAGAAGGATTGTAAGAGGAAACGAGGCGTTCTCAAAAAGGAGAGAACTACTGAGAGGAAAACTTAACTGGAGTCTGAAGATAAGAATGATAAATACTCTGATATGAAGTGTGGTGCTGAGCGGGTCCGAGATATGGACTATGACGAAAGAAGACATAGGAAGACTTTGGAGAAAATGGAGCAAATTAGACGAAGAAGAGGATCAACAGCGAGAGAAGTGGCAACGCCGGACATCTGAACCTGCATAGGAGGCAGAGCACTAGAAGAAGAAGTGCTGACTACTCCGGAATAAAGAGAAGAAAAAAGCTATGTCACCAACTATATTTTTTAATTTTCTGAAGGTTTCAGACGACCTCTGGCAAATCGTAAGACGACTTCAGTGGGGGTCGCTATCCACAGGTTGAGCACCGCTGCCCTACAGTGATATTATCTTAGTAAATATATATTATCTTATGTAAAATATAGTGTCAAAAAACTTTCACCTGAAAGAATATATGTAGAACAATTCGAAGTGAATTATTTGTTTGTAGTGTGGATAACTTTGACTGTAAGACGAACCATAGATAAAAATCACAGACACTAATTCGTCCTTTATTTAGAATGTCAAAACAAACATTTAAGATACTTAGGGAATGATTATATATGATCAGTAGTTAAGAGTGCCATTGCAATAGCAATACAATAATCATTACAAAGCGATAAAAGTTCACCTGATCTTGAAAATTCGAAATCATAATGCTACGCAATTATGAACAGATGAGGAACACGATACACGAATGTTCATAAATGATTAATATTAACTTTAACTGTAAAAGGTCAAATCCCATAGAACATACCAAACATTCATTTTCAACATCAGTGTAAGGTTGGAATACGAGCCGCATACAAGACGCAGATGAAAATAAATTATAGATAGAGATATCCAAATAATGTTAAAGCCTACTTATCAAGTCGATGTCTTATTAAAGAATGGCGATATTTTTACGTTGCCATATGAACATTTCGCCTCAATGTAATTGCTGGCAAGACTGCATTCAATGGATACCGATAGCGTATAATATACATTGTTGGCAAACATAAAGTAACCATATGGCTACGTTACGGTGCCAACAACTAGATTCATTTGCTGCTAATATTCCATTGTAGGTCGTATGATAATTTGCAAATAGCGTAACTTGCAACAAATAATATCATGACAAGCAGGATATGAAGTTTGAAACCAATGTCTGGAAACTGGGGATCCTTTCCAGTGCTTATTCTTAGGGAAACTGAGGAAGCAGGCATGACGTGTTTAAACAAATATTTAAGAACAGACAGCGTAATATTGGGAAAGCTTCCAATTGTATGATCAGTACTCCAAATTTACATAAAAATATAAATATCATAATCATTACAAAGTTCATCAGATTTTTAATTGGAAAACATTACAATTAGCAGTTTTGAACAAACAATGAACACGATAGATAAATGTTATGAATAATTGACATCAGCTGTAAAACGTCAACACTTGTAAAAATTAATAAGATCAACATTATCCTTGACCGTCGTTTAAAGGTTGGAATTCGGGTTCGAAGATGTTTTTTGTGGGGGTCTTCTGATGGCTGAGACGACAGTCGAAGAAGAGAAGAAAAGCATAGCCAAAAATAAGAAAAGTTAGCTTTGACTTTATAAAGAATCAAACTGGCTCAGTATTTTAAAACATATACTAAAAAATGTTTTATTCGCCATACTTACAAAGATTAACGTGAACAATGCTCACAAATCCGGATTCGTAACGCATAGGCCTACATAAAAATGACTCGTATGCCAGAGGCATATCAGAACAAACTCTGGATATCCAATTGATAGTAAATAATATTCCTACATTTGTTGTATAATATTCTAGAAACCCACGTATTTCAATTTGTGCATCTGTGTGCATAAACGAAAATTGTTCAAATTTAATTTAAAATATCGCAGAGAACAAGGAAACCGAGGAAGTTGCCTTCCGCTTACCAGCAAAATATTTTAATGTTATAATATACACAGAAATCTATCATCAAGAGAGAAATTATGCTAATAATTCTAGAACATACAGCATAAACAAGTGCAACATTATATCGAAACAGGATTCCTGGATCAGCCTCAGCATAGTTACTCTATAGTTACTGCGCTATGTATACCTGTGATTACAGTTACAATTACTAAAATAAGACATACAGTGTAGGTCTACACAACATGATTTATATTTGATTGTGCTATGATAAATCAAGTCATTGAATAGATTTTGGCTACAGAAACACAATGTAACTATGGGTCCTAAGCCACTGGAATGAGTTTCATTTCCGTTGCCCATAACGAAGCACTACGCCATTGAGACCAATATATTCCAGTGTATCCGTCATAAGCTTTAGCTTGGTGATAATATATGCCATTAAGGTTGGAATGAAGACAAGCGCCGAACCACCACCCGCCGCCATTCTTCTGGGCACATTTAAAACTGGGATGTACAGTGTTATCCGAATCTTGAGTGGAGAATTGTCGGTTGTTGTGATAATCCAGACTGTCACCTGCAATTGACATAAAACATCTCTGATACAGTCAGTCACATTAAGACCAACATCTGAGATGCATTCTCTAAAATGAAGATGTCTAACTATCTTGCTCGGATGAAGATGCAATAGAAATGTCTGAGTGTGGGCATTGATTAAATAATTTTCACCAGGCAAGTATGCATGTATGTATGTATGTATGTGTGTGTATGTATGTATGTATGTATATGTATGTATATGTATGTATGTATATGTATGTATGTATATGTATGTATGTATATGTATGTATATGTATGTAATGTATGTGCGTATGTATGTATGTATTTATGTATGTACGTATATTATATACGTATGCTCCTAATATGCATGTAGTATGTACATATTCGTATAGGAATATATTATGTATGATTGTATGTCTATGTATACTAAATGTATCTAGTGCGCTTTATGTGTATATGCAAGAGAAAGCCGAGCAAGCTAGTGTCCAACGTCCGCTCAGTCAACCAAACTGAGTCTTTGAAGGAACGTATAAAAACTTATGGAAGAATCGATCGCTTCTGAGACGCAGAAAGACTTGCCAGTAGATGAATTATGAGGATTAGAGTATAAATGCTATATATACTGCTTTGCTGCCAGACAGGGCTCGCGCATGTTTCCCCATGGGGTCGGGTAGGCTGAGTAACCTCCCACGAGACAAAAGCAACTGCCACGGGGAATCCACGCGGCATGTGGGCTTTGGAAGCAGTCTGAAAACACGAGACCACCACGGAGCAAATTGTGCATGCCCTATCTGGCTGCAGAACAGCTTATATAACACCTGTTTTGAAATCTGGATTGTACATATACTCATGCCTCACAGCATCCTGAGGTAGGCGATCATAGAGTATTTCCTGCACGAGTAACGTTGACGTAGGATCTAGCTCGTTCGCCTTAGGAGCGACGTCGATAATAATAAAACGCAACTCGACTCTTCAAGTCAGGAGGTCATTGAAAGCGGCACAGAGCCTCTTTGAATCATTCGGCTGGCGAGTTATGGTGGCCTCTATCACGAGAAGAGGTGTGCGTGTTTCGGACGAAGTGGACCCGTGAGACTCGATCTTCTGATCCTCTCTATACGTCGCGACTGAAGTTGAAACACTGAATATTCTGTATTAAGCCATGGAGATAACGAACATGCAGAGGAAGGAAGAATCGATGATGAGACCAAACAACGCGGTCTCGTAAGAGGTGAACTTCACGAGTGTAGAAAGCAGCCAAGCCGACCCTAGTTGTGCTCGTAGTGAGTGATGATGAGTGCTTTGCCTGAAGGCAGGTCCATTGGTTTTAAGCAACCCGGGGATGAGAATAATCCTGGGGTTTCCCGTTGCCGTCCTCAACGACAATTACGGGTGAGCAGCTTGTCCAAGGTCGCTACGCAGTGACTCCGGGTCGGTTCAAACATGCGATCAAGACTGCTATAAATTTCATCGACTCCGATTGCGAATGATTCTATGGGCTCTAGTTGAGGTCCCCAGTGAGAACCAGCTGAGTGTTGTAGCTTGCCAAAGAACACCGACGAGGGAAAAAATAACCACGACGGTAAATGATTGGAGTCGTATTCGAGCCACACTTAGAAAACAGTAAGTGACCGATTAAGGTAAGGTATTATGCAGAAAGATGTGCGCAGAAGGCGTAGACATGTCACGATAGTACGCAACAAAGAACATCAAACTGATTCTTAAAAGTCGACCTACTCCAAAGTGATGTGACATAATTTCTGTGAGAATGTGTGCACATGGTGTTTATGCAAACTTGCCCGGTATTGACGATTGCAGCGCCGTAAAAGGCATTTTCACTGGAAACATCAAAACATTACTGCCTGGGTATTAGAGGACTGCGGGTAGCACGTTTTTGCTACGCGACCCGTGCCCGTAACCCAGGACAGTTACCCGGACCCGTACCCGACCCGTACTTAAAATTCCTACCCGACCCGACCTGTACCCGCGGGTATCCCGTACCCGTGACGTCATTAGCATGTCTTCTCATAGTCTTGCAGCCTGCCAGGCTAATGGGATCATAACTTAATAAACTGTTGTCGTAGTAGTAGCAGCAACAACAACAGTATCAGTCACAGCAACCGTGGTGCAGCGATGGCGGTGGAAGCAGGAGAAAAGAAAAAGAAGGTGGAGGAGGAGAAAGGAAAAGAAGAAGAAGAAGAAGAGGAGGACGGAATAGAGGAGGAAAAAGAGGAAAAGTAAAAGGGAGAGAGCAATTAGTACTTGAATTTCGAATGTGCCTATGAGTATGTCTATGATAGTAATAAAGTCTTTGATGATGCAAGATTAACCTATATTTAACCGGTGACATTGTAACCCTAAATTAAACATTACCACGGGTTAAACCGGGTATACCCGTACCCGTGATTATTTTACCCGTACCCGATCCGACCCGACCCGTAAAATACGTACCCGTACCCTACCCGTACCCGCGGGTACGGGTCGGGTACGGGTTACTCACGGGTACGGGTATACCCGCAGACCTCTACTGGGTATAACCAGCTGTCAGCGGAATTGTAACTCTGGTCTGTTGTGATTGAAATACAGGCATGAGCCGCGGTTAAATTGAATTCATCAAATATATGTTGCGTCGCTTCTATATAGTTAGGTATGTGTCTGAACAAAAGTGCTGAAAGTTCTTTTTCTCTACGCCAGCCATACTAAAGAAGAGAAGAAAAGGTGCAATCCGTCAAACGAGATTGAAGTATGAAGTGTTACCGACTTCATTATCTTAGCCTCATCATACGAGGGTGGATGGCCCCCGCTGATTTGAATCCCAAAACACTCGATTGGCAGTATAGTTATTAAGTCTATACTATCGAGCGTATGGTGCATGTTAAATGTCATTTGAATCTAGACTTAATATTACATTAGGCTTAGGAATGCACAATGAGCTAGAGAAAATGTCTCCAATTATTAGGGCCCTAATACAAACAATTATTAACGTAATGTAAGTATATTGGTGCCTACACATTTCCAAAAACTTGTTTTTCATCCACCAAAATGATGTGTCAATATGCCTACTTGAAATAATCCAGGCAGTCGATTACACGGCGAAGACGGTGCTATAGTATCACGCAAGCGAAATTAGTGTTTACGTAGGATCATCAGTAAAATTTTAGTGATTGTCCTAACACTGGCGGCTATGGCAGATTTCCTATGTAGGACTATTGAGGAGTCGATGTCGATCATTATTTGTCCAGGTACAGCAGCAGCCGCTAATTGAATACTTAACAGTCCTCTGCAGAATCCTATGAAATGTATTCGCTTAAACTGCGTATGAAGAAAACCCGACTGTTGTGGGCCTAGGCGTAAGTGACCTGTGACCAAAGATATTCCGGACAGCAGGAACATCGACTTGTGTGAAAGCGCTTTGCGGCTGTGCACAGACCACGGGATAAATTATCTAGGGATCGGTGACTGAACTTTACTAATGGAGCTGTGAGTTGATATCTATAATTGAATAATGAACGAATGAGGAAGATCCCATAGAGAATGGCAGATGACTTTGAAGAATGGGTTGGAACAAGTCTCCACAAGTTTAATGACGGTGTGGAGAGAAGTGGCTAAAAGGTATCCGACACAGGTCTACGAGCGATGAGTCCATGGTTGTTGATTGATTGAACATATGCCAAGTTCACAAAGGCCACGGACAGACGATATATGTGTCCATATATATATATATATATGTACATATATATACACGGTGATTCATTAAAAAACGTACCTTACATAGGTTAGCATAACTCAGGTAAATGACCATTAATTTTAATGAAATTTCAGAATAATGATGCTTGATATTCTATTCAAGTGCTACATAAATCATTTGACACACCAAGCTAAAATGACGTAACGCGATTGACGAAACTAATGACGTCACGAAAATATCGCGAAAAAATGGTGTTTACCGAAGAGGATAAACAATTTGTTACATTCTTACGAAAGAATAAAAAGTACAGTGCAAAACGTTTTCTAAAGAAATTTCCTGATAAAGAGTGGACTCTTGGTGGATTAAATGCGTTACTTTCAAAGATCGACAAAACTGGGTCTTTCCATCGTCGACCAGGCAGCGGCCGCCCGCGTACGGCAGCAACAACCGACAATGCTGAAAGGTTGAATCGCTGGTGCTCAGCCAGGAAGATATGCCGCAAACGCATCGCACACAGAGACAAATTGCTCGAGAAATAGGAATCAGTCAGACATCAGTTTGGAGAATTGTCAAGAATGATTTACATTTGCGATGTTTAAAGAAACGACACGCTCAAGAACTCACAGCAGCCAACAAGCAAGCAAGATTGACACGTTCCCGTCAGCTACTGAGGTTGTATCCTGCAAGCTTAGTGAATTTCATTTGGTTTACTGATGAGAAATTGTTTACTGTGGCAGCACCCAGTAACAGTCAGAATGATCGTATTTACGTCTCAGCCGGTACAAGGAAGAGAGACGTTCCAGCAAATCGTCTTTTGCGGACTCGACCAACTTTCAGCAAGTCCCTTATGGTATCTGTCGGGGTATCTGCACTCGGTCGTACGAACATCCATTTCATCGAACCAGGTGTTAAGATTAATGGACAATATTACAGAGATGTTCTACTAATGCAGGATCTCTTGCCTGACATTCGTGAGATAACGGAGTATTTCATCTTCCAGCAGGATAGCGCTCCTGCACACAGAGCTCGGGAGACCGTTGCGTTACTCGAAACTGAAACACCTGATTTCATCCCGCCTAATTACTGGCCACCTAATAGCCCTGATTTGAATCCAGTGGACTATAAGATATGGAGCGTCATGCAGGAAAAAGTCTACAGAAATCGAATACATGATGTCGACGAGTTGCGTCACCGAATTGTGGAGGTATGGGATGAAATGGATCAGCGCATCATTGATGAGTCAGTCAGGCAGTGGCGTAGGCGTCTTCGCGCGTGTGTTACTGCCCGAGGGGGTCAATTTGAACATAAACTGTAACTTTCTTCCTATTCAGAACTGATTCCTCTATGTTCACTTAAAATTTTTTTGACATAAACCGATATTTGACGGAGTTACAATTAAATATCTAGGGGTACGTTTTTTAATGAATCACCGTGTATATATGTAAATATATATAATTTTGTACATAAATGTGTGTATATCAATGTGAATGTGCAAATAGTGTATACTGTGTTTGTGTTCGTGGGTGTGTTTGTGAGTGTGAACACACCAGCGCGGGTTCGGTTGCGCGCCGACAAATTGTCGGAGGCGACGGCGAGCCGAGTCCGAGAAATCGGCGGCGCCAACGAAATGTCGGCGGCGTGGTGAAGCTCTATACGAGACTGCGTCATAGACTCGTTCAGTGAACGAATGAGGTCAGCAGTTTACGCAAACATGTACGCAGGAGACGTAGACATGTCATAATAGTAGGCAACATAGAACGCTAAACTGATAATTGAAAAGAGAGCGACGTAGACCTAATCTATTTTAGTAATATTTCAGTGACTAATGATAAGGGCTGCATAATGTGTGCACGTGTTGTATATTCAAATTTGACGTGTATTACTAATAGTATTCGGCGCTGTTATACGCATTTTCACGGGTAACCGTTCGAAACTTTACTGCCTGGATATCCTGCGGTCAAAGAATTGAAATTATTCTGTTTGTTCTCTAAGCATTGACGCAATACAAAAGCAGCATGATTTGAATACGAACAAGAGTCGCCGTAAAATCGGATTATAAAATATATAATCCGACATAATATATAATAGAAACTATACAACATATTATGTTGCATCGTTTCTATATAATTGAGCATGCATCATGCTGCCAGGCTGTAATAGACCACACCGAAATTTACTCCATTACGATTCATACTTATGTCGGCGGGTTCGCATAGAGATTATTCAGACAAAATTAGACTAAATAAAAATTAACAACATTTACCAAATGAACAAATAAAACATTAAAAAAACGGATTGAAACCGGAAAAAACGAGTTTTTTTAAACAATAGAGAAACAAAACAACGTTTCTACATCTATGCTTTAGCCGATGAAGTTTACATTAAATCAGCAGGGTGACTTGTCTCGTGAAACATCAGGAAAATTGCAATAAAATCTCCGTCCTGGCCGTAGCCATCAGTAGCAACAGACGCAATACCTTTCATCACTTAAATTGGCCTCAGTTTGCATTCGCTTGTCACGTAAACAACAAAATAAAATGAATTTTCCCCGTGGTGGTCGCGTAGGCTGAGTAACCTAACACGAGACCAAAGCGACTGCCATGAGGAATTCACGCACCATTTACATGTTTATACGAATTGTTGCAAGAGTATTTGATCATCGATCGCGATGACGATCGCGATGAAAGCGAGGTTTTTAGTGATGATGATTTTCGTACAGAATCTGATGCCAACAACGATTCAGATGACCAAGAAGAAAATGAAATGAATGTTTCGGATTTCGAAGAGGTCATGACGCACGCTAAAACATCTAGTGAGTTTGTAACTGATGACAATGCCGTTGAATATCAGAAAGCGGTTGAATTCAGGTAAGCCCCGATTATTTTTTAAATACTGTGCACCACAGGATCCTTGTTTATAGACATTCACGTACTGTTTCTGATTCACTGCGACTCCTATACGAAAATCAGTTTAAACTAAGCTCTAATTGAGCTAATTATCATTATAAGTTTCAGGCATAACTGTAAAGATTAGCCTGTTCTAGTTGAGCTTGTCTTTATAAATATTCAGGCACAACTACTAGGTTTAGACCCTCTTCTCACTGTGCTCGTTTTTATAAGACCTTAGGCATAACGGTTAGGTTTACAACCTGTATTATTGAGCTTTTTGTAGTAACTATTGAGTATAAATGCAAAAGCTGTATCATTTCCTCTCTTGCACTACTTCATCTTTTACAATCCTTATTGTGCAATGCACAAGTTTATCATTAATTGATTAAGTTAATGATAGGAAATAATAATTAGAATTTCAATTGCCATTTACTTTTTATCAGGATTCTTCTCGATAATCAATAATTGCAGTTTACCGGTTGATAAATCTTGTAAATTGCTGTTGGTTTTGAATGCAGCGCTTTTAGCATTGGCTTTGCTTTTTTGTTGCATGGCTTTTTTAAAAGCAAACTGAAATGAATTTGATAAATATAACAAAATATTTTTATATGGGTTGTTTATTTGTAGATGTCAATGTAAGCTTAATAATGGACTCCCATGCAGTAGCCAGTATACTTCGGAGGACATGGTCAGACGTAGAATGGAAATGGCTGCACTTGTCCCACGGTATCAAATGATGGTGCTACTTGGCAAAATTTCTTGCGCAATAAACATGTCCGATGAGACTTGTCGCAGCAGGAAATCCAGCCAAGTGGTGCGTCAACATCAGCGAACATTATATTATTTGGAAAGCCGTAAGATCTGCCGTACAACCTTTAAGTTCATCCACGGGATTACCCAGGACAGACTGACGGGGATTCTCAAGTGGTATAAAACAGAAGGTTTAACACCAAAAGAAAAACAAAGCGGTGGATGTAAGAACAACACTCACTGCTTTCAGTTTAGCGAAATTGAAGATATCATTCGCTTCCTGACAAATTATGCCAGCAAGCATGCGATGATGCTTCCTTGAAGGGTTCCTGGATTTAAGCGGGATGATATCAAGTTGCTGCCATCGAGCCACACCAAGACCAAAGTGTACGGCCTATACCAAACGTGCATGGAACAACATGGAAAACGAGTCGCTCGATTTTCGATCTTCAAACAGTACTGGCTTCAACTCGTTCCATTCATCACGACGTGCAAGCCAATGACTGTTTTGTGTTGGACTTGCCAAAACAACACGTTGATCTACCGTTGTTCCATTATCGAGGATCATGATAAAGGTTTGACTTGAACTGTGTATGTTTCTATGATTTTCCTGAGAAAAGCAAAAAATTATTTTTCAGAAATCTGAAATGCTCCAGTGGTGTTCTGGCATGAGGAGCACCTGGGGCTTTGTTTACATTTGAGATTACAATTTGCACTTAACATAACGGTGACTGGCTGAATAGTCACACGTTTTGTCCGAAATATAAAGACAGTTCTCCTGCTGGACTAAGCGGCTAATTCATTTATAAAATATTGTTTATGTGTGGGTGGGCTCGATTGTGTTGTGGGATGTGTGCTGGATTGTTAAGAGAGAGATTAGAGATTCAAATCTTCTCTAGTGAAGAGATTTGCATCGAGATTTCTGCTCCACCTGTGCCATTTTACCAACTCAGCTGTGACGAGTACATTGCTCGTACACTGTCGGTGGAAGGATAATACGGCGAGGGAGAGAATTTGTCACTCGCTCTCATATGCTGAGGCTAAGATATGAAGTCACAGACACTTCACACCAATTACTGCCTCTCAGATTAGTTTAAGGAAATGCTCTTTGCTATTTATCTATAATTTAGATCTAAAATTTAATATTGTGATATTTAATTCCTGTGCAAATTATTCCTCTTAAATGTCTTTTAGTATTTGAGACTGTATACTATAAAATAGGTCTTATTGTTGTAGATCCATGGAAGAATTTGATTGCCCGTTGCTACACATAGAGGAAGAAGCCGCCAAGGACAAAAACAAGAGTGGATAAAGAATACTGAATAAAGACGCAGCAAATCCTTTTCGACTCTACCACAACCATTATTCAGGCAGTGCCAGTCTCAAGCCTGGATAAAGGAGGAGGGCGACGACAATGATCCTTTTATCACACAGCATCGTTAAAGTGAAGCTTGTTCATCGTCTTCCGACGATGCAGAACCACAAATCGTCTTCGCACCAAACTGGAGGACATGATAGCAGGTGACCTGTAAACAGTGGCAGTGGGTAGACTGAAGAATTGGACCTTGTTTCAACAGAGGAGCCAAAACAAAGAGGAAGCTCGTAATCCAATGCTGATTCACAATCACCTACTGCTGGAACATGTAAAACTCTAGGTCGTGGTGGTGGAAGACCCGAGACTTTGCCAGTTGACGCTGAATACATAGTGTGACTGGAAAAAACTGTCATTTTATTTCTGTGTTTTATTATTTGGATGTTAATTTTATCCATTACTGTATTGCAATATCTAATTCCTTAGCAGGTAATAGCTGCTTAACCTCTCTCGGAATTTGAGACTTTTGTAATAAAATTGACATTTAGTTTCAATGATTTCTCGTTGGTCAACTGGAGTAACTTTAATAATTTTGTTCCTACTTGAGATATCTACACCAAATTTTGACAGTACATTTGCAGTACCTGCAGCTGCAATGGTGCCAAATTTAAGTAAAATCGGTTAAAAAACAATAGCCGTTGCTAAGGAGATTATAAAAATAATATGGCTAAACTTTGCACGCAGTTTTCTCGAATAGCACTTTACGTAATCGGTCACATTGGAAATTCAATAACTTTGGCTGTATGCAAGGCATAAACTAGCTGAAAACGGTTTTGAAAAGGTAAATCTAGCAGCTGCAGGATGGTACAAAAAATATTTTGTATACAAGCGACTGCTTTCGTGCTGACGAGTCACATATTTAATGAGTATAATTCAATTCAATTCAAGTATTTATTGAATCCAAGATAAATAAAAAATTAATCATATACACAAGAAAATGAATGAACAATGGCTCAAAGGAAGAAACCTAAAAGGGCCTAAGCCCCTCTTACTATGTACCCCAATATTTTACAAATATCATTAAGCAGACGGAAAACTCCTTACTTGGATATTGTACAATATGAGGTAAGGAAACAATGAAACTTAACTAGTTAACTAAAATGCACATGAAATAAAATTAGTAAACCTGTGGAAGATTATGTAAACGAAGCTTTTTAAATGCAGAAATGCAGAATAAATTTCTAAGCTGCAAATTGAGCCCAATTCATAAATTCGCACCCCTAAATTTAAGAGAGAATTGACTTGAATTGGTTCTTGCAAAAACCTCTAGTATATTTGAACCACATCTCACATCATGATCATGAACTGAAGAGACTGTTTGGAGGTAGCCATCAAAAGTAGGGGAGAGTATGTAAATTATATTTATACATGACTTCAATAATTTGTACAATTTTGATCTGCTCCAATCGTGGGATGTAAAATTGTTGAAAGAGGATGACAATGATAATGATCATGTTTTAAGTATGATATCGTTGTTCATACGAAGGCCATTGAGTTGAATTAGAATCTAAAGTATCGAAGTCATGTTAATTCATTGTCAATACCAATATAATTGTTTCAGTCGAGCATAACATGCATGGAAATTAAAATCTGGTCAAGATACAGCATACTCAAAACTGAATCTAGTTTTGTAGTGGTGTTTCAAGCTAGTTTTACTGATTACACGCTTAACTTACCATTAATTTGGCTAGAGTCGTCAAATTGAGAGTTCGGTTTTTGAAGGCGATGTCGTCATCCTGGAGACGTTGGTCAACCACTTGAAGCGATCCATTAAGAATACTCTGATCCTTCTTATGAGGAAGCCGGTCGAAGATTTGTCTTAGTTCTATTTTCAATTTCTTGAACTAATTTAGTAAGAAACTCTTGCACATATTGACCTGCCTTCTGGAATCGTCGGTCAACAGCTTGAAACCTTTTCTTAACGCTGCCAATCTGGCCTCTAATATCTTGAAAAGATTCATTAAGAAACTCATGGATAATCTCACCTTGCTCCTGGCAACGTCGGTCAACAGCTTGAAGACTTGTCTTAATGCTGCAAATCTGACCTCTCATTTCTCCAAACGATTCATTAAGAAGTTCCTGAATGCTCTGACCTTGCCTGATGAGACGCTTGACAATCGATTGGTGACTCATATTAATAGCGTCAGGGTGACATCTCATTTCTTGACACGATGTATTAATAAGCTCGTGAATACCTTGTACCTGTTTATTTAGCTGATCAAATAGCTTAACCCTCAGCTGCTGTATCTCTTCAACGATGCTGGTCAATGGGTCTCTACTGTCACAACTCTGACCAGTGCACTTTCCATTCACCGGAACGATTGACTCAAGCATCAGAAGTATTACTACAACTGTTGGGAAATAATATGCCATAGCAAAGCTCGTGTCTACTCTTTGTAGGCTGTGAGCTGAAGAATAGATTAGCAACGAAACCTACACGGCAACCAATTGCCACTCTGTGACAACTTAGGCATCAGATTAATAATGTTTATACCGAACTGAACGGAACATGAAGTCAATGCTCATGCTGCTCTCTAGTGTAAACTCCCGCATTAAGATTAAGTTACATACCGGTACTAATTATTATTATTATTATCGTGCTGCACCATGTGGACGGTCAATAATCACATCCTATGGGATGTGTGTGGCTGATTGCATGCATTGTCGCAAGTATAGATGCCTGAAGCCATTGATTCTTCTAGTAATTATATTGCAAATGTCTGTTTATCTAACAAAGTACATGTACTATGATTAAAATGACACCTAAACTGGTTGATGACAAAAGGCTCACAGAAGGATTGACGAAAACTCACAGCGTAAGTATAGAAAGTGGATCCATGAAAAATAGGTAGAAGCTGAATTAATAATTATAAAAAACTCATAGCGCAAGTAGAATGTGGATTAATGAATAACTAGGTCAAATTAGAAGCTGGATTAATGAAAAAAAATGGTGGTTGGATGAAAGCGGGATCGATGAAAAATTCCCGTGCTTAACACGAAGCTGCATTGTCGAAAAATAATGAAGCCTAAAAGTAAAACTGGTTTAATGAACAGATTTCTGCGTTGCTAGAAGCTGGATTGATGAGAGTCTGTCACTTGAGATGTTGCAAGATTACACACTGATGGCTTTACATTATAACGTTTTGCATCATAGCTTCTGACCAGACCCGACCCATAAAGCACATGACCCAAAACAGCCCTACCCGGCTTTAATTCTTATTTTACTAATAATACCATTATTTACCGTCAAAAACGCAGCGCAACCAGACTGCTATATAGGATAATAATATTAAGCTTATAAGCATTAGTCCTAAACGTGAAGATTCTTTTCTTTTGTTGCATTTGACCTAAACAAAATTTCTCCACATATTTATGCGAAAGAATTCCTGATATTATTTGGTATTTACTGGATTTATTTACCGAATGTCATATATAAGAGCATGAATCGTTTATGAGACTCATCTGTCGTTATTAATTCGACTCTTCTGCTTACAAGCTTTTGTATGCATAAAGTGTGTCTATTAGTGTGGCGGGTTTCACTCTCGCCAGCTCCTTCTTCTAGAGGACGAGATTACCGCCGGTTCTTTCCTCAATCACCAAGCTCAGCAACACGACACACTGGATGGTTTTTGTATGTATATTTAAAGGGTATATATACACACCACTCATCCGATCTACACTTCCTATCTACACTAGAGTTATTAGTGTCCTTTAGAAATGTTTCCCTGGTTTACGTTGGAGACGGGGTACCCAAACTACGTTGAATACCCTTATCGTCAGAACGACCTAACGTCTCCGCCATTTCCGAAGCAAGTCCCTGTTCCTTCCCTTGCTACACTATAAGAACTCTTCTAGAGGCGATTTCCTTCGCCCTCCCAAACGCAAAACTCGTATCTCTATTTAACGACAAATCACCTGCTGAAACAATTCCTAATCGGATCTTGATGTCCCTAGCATAACGTCAATCACTATAGAGGCGTACAGTTAATGTTTGACTAGCGGCCGTCATGGCTGGGCCTTGTTATGCTTCATGTACAGGTTATAGGACCCAGGGATTGCGTTACATCATTTTAGTAGGCAAAGTGTGTCTATTGGTTACCTAAATGTTAGATTGTACTTCTGTGCGATTGCCGGCTTTCTCATTTATGGTTCATCAATTTTTATATTTTTATTATTGCAACTTCCTTCATTATTCTTTCTAACAAAGGTGCTTATTTGTCCTTTATTCAAATTAGGCCTTATAATTCAGATACATTTAATGAAACTAAAATAATAGAACCGGTGGTGCCCTTAGTTTCAATTCCATCGCCATATTCACGCTAACTGATAGCAACTGATTAACTCCAATGTATGATGAGGACCGCAGTCCGATTCCAAGACCTGGCTTATTTCAAAGATATTAATCTCGGACTAATACGGTCT
Organism: Bimastos eiseni; assembly: GCA_959347315.1. NCBI lineage: Eukaryota > Metazoa > Annelida > Clitellata > Crassiclitellata > Lumbricidae > Bimastos > Bimastos eiseni. The sequence continues at coordinate 18,380,692 of OY365820.1, forward strand.
TTACGCGGAGACCCTTAACCATTTGACAACCAGCGATTAGTACAGCGTAAGGCATGATCTATGACGCTGGTCGTTTAAAGGTTAAAAGTATATTCAAACGGGCAAGCTGGGGTGAAGTAGGCCAACATGTATATCCCCACATTAAGCCATCAATGCGATATAAAGTGGATCGAGGCCGCGTCTCTCGACTATCTGCTATTTTTAGCTGATTCAGAATTAATTTGGTAGAGTTGAATGTATATTCTTACAACTCGTTGCATAGTGACTGACCTTTCAATGCCTGATTATTTGTCTTGGTCTCCCTTTGTGTCACGTACCAGTCCTCGGACAGTCTTACAATCTGACGTGCTTAGAAATATCCTTAGGGCTTCTTATATCGTTCTCCTCTCAATGTAAAGACATACATTGTGACCCTAAATCCAGTCACGGAATCAATTTTGAGTCGAGGTGACAATTAGACTCTGCGAAAAAAAATGGTTGGTCGATAATGAGACCGGTCTTGAGACCCGATTCGATCCACTGGAATCTTGACCAAAAAGAAAAGATACTTTTGATTGAACCCGACTTGATTCGTGGGTCGACCCGACGAATCATGGACAATTTGGTTCTGCATGAGAAAGCTCTAAAGGTCGTCGGTCAACCGCCTGTAGACTTGTCACAACGGTGCCAGGCTAACATTCATATCTTGACATAATTCACTGAGTATGTTATGAAATGTTTCGAATATATTAATATGAATAGCATGTTCATTATGACCTTTGTCAGCGGCCTGAAGACTTATATTATAACTCGTATCGTGCTGAGTTTTCATTAATTTAAATGATTAATAAACAGGCTCTCGAATACGACGAAATTGCACATACATGTAAAGCTGACATTTTGTCTCAAAACTTAGCTGTCGGATCACTGGTACGCTGTTCATTGACGGGTTTCAATTATCGAAGCCATCTATACAGTGCGCTGTCCTTTGACTACAAAGATAATTAATATTACGACAAATGCTGCAAAATAATATGCCACATTAGAGCTCATGGAGACAGCAGGTTCACTGTGGAATCACCTCACAAATTCAAATGAACAGTAGCAGATACTGAACAAGTCGTTCCTGAACAAGCCATGTTAGCAATTATCTGGAAACATAATGACACCTAAATTTTATTGTTTACTAAAGTAATTATCAGTAATTCCGTTGACCCCTTGCGTTGTGTGCGTATCTCATTCTTCCACGCTGAAGAATGTAAGAAATCAGCTGCGCTGGTGGATCGTGATAACGGCATAGTCCTACTGTTGAGTTGTTGATATTGAAATCGATGTTAGGTTTTAGGTCTTATTTATGGGTTATTCCTGACTTCCTGTTTCATGCAAATTACAGATAATTTGTCTAATATACACGACCAATGTAGGCCTACTAATTTGCAAACAGAACTTGTTTTGTGCACAAGTATGCATATTATATTTACACAGACACTACAGTAGATGTTTGTATGTATATGAATGCATATTTTATGATGTATGTGCTTTAATGTTTGTGTATGCACGTCGACAAGCGTTGGTGTATGTGTGCATTTATTGCATGTAGGCCTACATTGTTATATGAGGTCGCCTATATTGCATGCTGTTTCCTATTTCAGATGTAGGTACAGCCGAAACATGTTTGGTTCGTCCTGTACTAGTTGTGGCTAAAGTGCGGTCAAGGTGTGGGAAAGATGCAGCTTTCCAGGGGAAGGCGTGGCGCCTCTTCTGTCAACGTGATGAACAGTAGACAGGTGTGGAGTGATGTGACGACTGTCAAGAGTTCGACGACGTTACGCACACCTGCACTCATGTCATTGGTTTGGTTAAGACGATGTGCCAACATCTGTTCCGTATGGTTAAGTTACATAGTGTCCATCATTTAAGTTAGTCAAAAGAAGCTCTCGGTTTCGTGTCATGTCTCGTCCACCCGAGCTGCTGTTTTACAGTAATTGAACTCTGTTTTGGTCGTACATTTCTGTCGCTTTGTCAAATGCACTTTTAATATTAATTACAGTCATACGTCGCATCCAACAACGTATACATTTATGAAGAAACTTCAGATGACGCCTTTCCGCGTCCTGATAAAGCGTTGCATTTTTAAAGTACCTAAAATATTTAATGGAGAATCTGTTTATTCGATGGAGATATTTTCATTAGTAATGTTATCTGCCCTCTAATACAGGTTAAATATTAAAGCTTTGACTGACCTGCGTGTACGTAGGCTTATGTAAAAGGTAACCTTACATAGCTATGCATCGACAGCTATTCTGCCGAAGATAGATTCTATCTACAGAAAGCTACGGGTGAACTTAGCTGCACAGGAGAGTCTTAATTAGCCAATATTATTAAGAGTTTAAGGAACACGAACTGCAAGGAATCATAATTATTTTAATCAAACGACTTCAGAAATGAACGTTAAACCTAATCGGCAAAAAGCATCTAAACATCAAATCCTATAAGTCTTTAAGAATTCCTTCGCTTAAACTTATACGCGTCGCTTGTGAGGTTATAGAGCAAAATGATAAGACGCTTACGACTTAATATAAATGTCAGCGAATACGATTTGTAATGAAAATATTGATAATATAAATATTAAATTTAGCTAGTCAATAATAATTTTTCTTATACAAACAGTTCGTGGTGTTCACCAAGTCATCCATATAGTCAGATTTCCCCAAGACCCAACCCACCTTTCATTCATTAAGACGACCCCCAAAATCAGCGAAGATCCCCAACTAGACAGACCGACAGCATGGAAAATCCACCCAATTCATACGGTTCATGACTGCCTTCCAACAAAACTGCTCAAGCAATGTTCCCATAGCAATACCTACAGAACCTAAAAGAAACCATCCTTGGGGAGATAGCTCTATTTATACTGTGGCCCCGTGTTGACCCTATGATCGTAATATCCAGAGAATGATCGATTCTATGATAATTACTTGCAAATAGCGACACCACGACAATGGAAGAATAATGTCTACAATGAGTGCTTGGAAAATAGAAATCGATCCTTTCCAGTGTTTATAAGAGAAAACTGAGGAAATGGTCTTTCGCTAATAATCGAAACATTGCCATTATTAGAATATGTATACACTTCATACGGAGGAAATCTTTATTATGAGATAAATGTTGCTATTTTGAAGCATAGGCCTACACACGTACAAAATTAGGCCGAAATCAGGATAACCGCATCAACCTCTGCTCATATAATAATTATGATAACAGCGCTTTGCCGATTTGTGATTGCAGTTTGAATTACAAAACTTAAGCGTGCAAGGCACACAGGATGATTTATATTTAATTATACCACGATAACCCAAGTCATTGATTGGATTTTGCTTCCAAATACAAAGTATATTATGTGTTTTAAGCCACTGGAATGAGTTTCATTTCCGTTGCCTTTAACGAAACCCAGTCATTACGCCAATGATGCCAATCTATTCCCTTGTATCCGTGAGTTACTGTAGCTAAGTGATAATATATACCATTAAGACTCGAGTAATAGCAATTGTCGAACCACCACCCTCCGCCATTCTTCTGTGCACAGTTATAACTGGCTTTATCGTTTCTCGCTTCTGTAGTGGAGAATTGTTGGTTGTTGTGGTAAGCCATACTGTCACCTGCAATGAGCATGAAAACATCGCTGTTACAATCAGCCACGATTACAAGTAGGTTAACAACTCAGATTTATTCGTTTGCATAAGATGTCTAACTGCCTTGTTCTAGAGATGATGCAACAGAAATGTCTGGCTGCAGGCATTGATGAATGATAATAATTATACTTTATTCAGACACTTCAGATAAGACATACATCACAAGTCATTCCATTTATGATCGTTTATATCTTCCGAAGTTTATCGATCATAAGATGCTCTAAAAAGTGTCGTGAAGTTGGTTTCGTATAATACACATAATTATATGCAACTACATTTATATAAATAACTATATGAGTATGTATGCATGCATTAGTACATGAACGAATGTTTGTATTTAATTTTTTGAATGAACTTCATATATTGACTTTACTCTGAGACGATCTTTGCGCTATGCATGATAAGGATTATTGTCATTTCAATGTCTGTTAGAATAATAATTAATAAAACAACGCATAGTAAACTATACGAGTCGCCAATCTTGGCTGGCTCACGCATTTAAATTAAAACACGAGAAGTCAATGAATCGACCAATATTGCCGACCACGTGCGCCGAAGTCAAGCATAATGTGCTAGAACATAATTATATTTTAAACATGCAATACAATGTGAATGTTAATGAATGCGTGTAATCATGCATGTGTGCATGTATAAGCTCCGAGTATACATAATGTATATACATGTACTAAAATCTTTCATTAAACTCTTCAAAGGCTCATTTGAGCTAGTTGGGCACCTGCCAACAGCTGCTTAAACTTAATTACGCTTTACTTGCTAAGCGATTCCCTCCGTTTACTTTCTCTACAAATGTCCGAAATCTGGGTGTTACTCTAAACTAAGGCTGTAAACGGGTACCCGGATACCCGTCCGAGGCAATGACTGCCCGGGCAATGAAATCGGTTATCGGGTACCCGACATTTCGTAAAAATTTGCAATTCTCTACATTTCCTAACAAAATGTCCGCACAGTAGGGTACTCGGGTGGATGGATACCATAGCCGCCATTTCAACAGCTTTTAAGTTTTATTATTGACATTATTCTATTATTCTACCCTTCTCTGCACATATTATCTCTAACCTATCCCGTCCAGCTTTTATCATTTGCGGCGACTACGACAAATTTTTTCGTTCGGTCTACCAAGATTCAGTCTCGCTCCGTTCCAGTCTGTACTCACCACAGCTGCTTGTTTGAACGCCCTTGTTACTCGTTTTTCGCATATTTTTCTTTCATGACTGAACATCTTCATTTTCTTCTCTAACTGATGGGATTCGGTTTGAAGATCTCGTTCGTACTTACAAAGCATCATTGGGTCAAGTTCCACGCTACCCTTATGATCTTATCAGGCAACATAGGCTATCTCAGCTACCTCTTGGACATCCTCTTCGTTCTTTAGACCGTCACGATCTTCCGGTACCTCGGTCTGGAACTGCTACGGTTCAGCATCGCGCCATATGCCTTTGCTGGCCCTTCGCTGTGGAACAACCTTCCTGCTGTTACTCCTACTGAAATCTTATCTAGTAGCACAACTGTTTTTGGTTGTTCTCTTAAGACTTCTCTTTCTTGAGAGACTCTTCGCAGTGGGATCGCCTCTGATTAGGTTGTACTCTGAGAGGCGCTTTATAAATCCGTAAATAGAATGGAGTATAATAGAATAAACTACATAATCATGTAGAAATTTATGTCTACTTGGATACACGTTTGTCTATCCATACGTGTATCTTGGCCGAAAATGTTTTTTTTATAAACTTCTCTACTGAGAACAGTACAAGAGCCTGGGACTGTTGACCATCTCTCTGGCAGTCAAGGAGAGAGACCATTGAAAGAGGTACAAAGCCTCTTTGACTTCATCGACTGGCGATTGATGATGATCTCACAGTGTTCCCGCTTTCAGTCACGGTAAGAGGTGTGAGTTTTTCAAATGAAGTTGACTGTGATGTTCACTCGATCAGCCTGTGAACGCTTTCTGAAAGTCGTGCCTGACTTCGAAGCGCTTGAAATTCGGCTTCAACCCACAGAGATGATGTATAAATGGCGTGTTAGGACGGTGCGCTGAAGAAGTAATGTATCGACGATGAGACCAGACATCGTGGTCTCGTAAGAGCTGACCAGATGTAGTAAGCTGAGATGTCGTCCCAAGATCTCCGAAGAGATGACATGCTCGGAGCATTGAGCAAAATGCCGATTGATCGAGATTTGTCCATGGCTGACACTGTCGAGCAGAAAAAGAAAGAGGTTCACAAAGTGAATTGCATCGACGATCAGAGCGTTGTCGCAGAGAACAAGAAGGAAGACAGTTACGCAACAACATGTGTATGAAATCCGCCACTTGCTGCTTGAGTCTGCACAAATTCCTAGACTCCTATGTCACCAGATTCTCTAGGTCTAAGCTGAGGTCCCCAGTGAATCCCGATGAGGGAGGACAGTATCTTGGAAGGTGAATGGTTCGAACCGCAGTAGAACCTAAGAAGTTGAATTATTCAGTGAACGAATGAGGTCAGCAGTTTACACAAACATGTACGCAGGAGACGTAGACATGTCATAATAGTAAGCAACATAGAACGTCACAATGATAATTGAAAAGAGAGCGACGTAGACCTAATCTCTTTTAGTAATATTTCAGTGACTAATGATGAGGGCTGCATAATGTGTGCACGTGTTGTATATTCAAATTTGACGTGTATTACAAATAACATTTGCCACTGTTATACGCATTTTCACGGGTAACCGTTCGAAACTTTACTGCCTGTAATAGACTACACCCAAAATTACTCCACTCGACGATTCATACTTATTTCGGCGAGTTCGTATAGAGATTATTCAGACAAAATTAAACTATATATAAACTAACATTTACCAAATGAAACAAATAAAATACTGAAAAAACGGATCAATAAATAAAAAACGAAAAAAAGAGTTTTTTTAAACAAAAAAGAAACAAAACAACGTTATTAGATCCATGCTTTAGCTGATGAAGTTTACATTAAATCAGCAGTGTGACGTGTCTAGTGAAACATCAGAATCATTGCAATAAAACCAATGTCCTGGCCGTATCCATCAGTAGGAACATCACTTAAATTAGCCTCAGTTTGCATTCGCTTGTCACGCAAACAACCAATATTGGTGGCGGTGGGCGTAATTCCTTGAAAATGGATTTCAAAGGAGTCCGGGATTGAAGTTGTCCAAAGCATTAAACGATTCAACCTAATTAGAGATCCTCCGATTGAAGAAAAGGCTTTGGAAGCAACGTTGTCCAGTTGCCGTTTTATAAAAGTCTAAATAATGATCATTTGCTGATCTCTTTTGGATAATCGCACACTTCTCGAAACATCTTGCCTTGTCTCTGCATTTTATTAACTGATGTAAGAGTTTTACTTCAAGTTCTTTATTTAATTAAGAGGTTATTCAGAGTAATGTGATGTTATGTAATTTAAATCTTCAACCATTTCTTAACGCTATCAAAAGCTACATAAGAGAGACCAGTCGGTTCGCCAGTAGGCCTACTATATCAAACTAATAGCAAAAGTCAATATTCTCTGTCTGCTCTGATGCCATGTCAAAATCCGGCGAGGTCAAACCAAGGAGACAGCGTGGCGCCACCGTACCTATCGCTGATGATGGTGGTCGCAGAAGTAGAATCACGATCGTTTGAAGAATCCTTTTCAGCCGTGAGTGGAATGTATGCGAAGAGATTTGAAATTATGAGGCGAGACAGGAGGAAGGTGAATTGTCGATGATCTTTGGGAGTGCGGTCCAATGAGCAGGTGCAGCTTAGACTAATTGTGTCGAACACAGCAGAGAAGTCGATGAGGCACCAAAAGGAGACTTGTTAGCCTACTTATCGCAATGTACGCTAATTACTTATCCCACTGTTTCGTTATCATTATCAGCAACGTCGTCGTTATCATCGGCATAATAATGAATCGTCATCGTCATGATTACTTATTATCTCACTATTATTCTGGGACGGCTGGAACTGGTCAATATGCGGCACTGCACAATTTTTATTAGGCCTCTATTTTCATCGCCATCGCAAGCATAATTACCCCTATTATTCCACTCACCTTGTTAAGTTGCTTTATTAATTCCATCTCAATTCATTTTTAAAATATTTCTTCCTCCTCGTCTTTTTGCCATATCCTTCTAAAACGTCGATTAAAAAAATTTACCGGCATTTCCAGAATATCCGCTGACTGTTAGTCTGTATTTTTGGTCGGATGAATTGATGAAAAATCTCGTATATTCCGCAAAAGCCTTGCTTCCTTGAAAGTCTTCCAACTCAACTCGCAGTTTGTAGTTTCGTTTCGACGTCAGAAGATGAAGCATTTCGTTTCCTATACAACACATTGTTTGCACATGCCAACTAGAAGTGAAAAGAAGCTATACACTTTTTATGTCCTATTCAATGATCCAATCTCTCCTCGTAAATTGCAAACGTCAATAACACTTCTTTTGGGATGCTTTGTACAAACAACCATAACCAATCTTTGCACAGCCATATATAATCGGTGACCCGACAAGAGCGCGCACGACAGAATTTTTTTAACTGATGTATACCTAAATGAAAGCAGGATTGATGAAATGAAAATGCCTAAACGAAAGCGGGATTGATAAAAGACAGATACCTAAATGAAAGTGGGATTGATGAAAAGAAATATACCAAAATGGAGGCTGGATTGATGAAAAGAAATACCCAAATGGAAGTGTACATTTATCGGTAAAGTGGCAATATATCTCTAGAGTAAAACTTGCACTTCTGTCAAGCTATATAACGATAACAATAACTTCAAGTATCATTAATTTACTCCGTAGACTATTATGAATCGCGACCATAAAACCATAATGCCGGGGTCACGTGAGCTCGTCATTTTGGAGCTTCTATGCTGCTAAATTTGGCAGAGTTGCCGAGGAAAAAACTATAAAACTTATAATTTCTGACTTATACACCCATGGAGAAATCAACGATTTTGTTGAATAAGCGCTTAATTCAACTGGATTACCGCGTATGAAGAAGCGCATTTTCGGTAATGAGTCTACGAAATACCTCGATGACATCTTCGAGATGTTGAACCTAGGGGACGAGAAGCTATTACTGAATTTACTGTCGGGGTTTGCTTCGGAAAATCTGGAGCGCATGACGCATTTAAGACTAGACGATCTTGACTTTGTCATCCTGTCAAAGAAGGTAATCGTTATTGAAGACCGCCTGAAACAGTTGACCCCAATGGTGACTTGTGCTGACAAGCCAGAGAGTGCGGGCTAGTCAGTATGCAAGCTGGCCAGGGTGAGGGCAAAACAGTTCATAAAGACACTCAGAGACCGACTACATCTGATAGATCGTTCAGCGAGGTTATCTCATCTTCGCAGGGTGACGTGCAAAGGTGAGATAGTTGTCACCGTGTCTCGAGAAACAAGAAGCTAACTATCGTTGGGTTCTTCGCTGCTAGTGTGTCTAATCTAGTAGCTGCTAGACCAGTTGAGCAAAAATCCATCTTTCAAGTGGACAATGCCTCTGATAGATGCAATACAAGTGTCATCATTGACCATCTGAAATCGCTGGACATTCCAGTAGTCTCTTGTTCCGAGTGCAAGTCCTGTAGGAGACTTGGGACGAATGAAATTGCCAGTGGAGCTTTGGCGTGTGTGTGGAGAAGAAGAACTTCAAAAAATATTAGACAAACAAATCTGGCCATGTGGCATCATGGCAAGGCCGTGGACGTTTAAATCTGACGAAGCCAAGAAGCTCTCAGTAGATGGCGAATACAGCGAGAAGCGCCACGTCAAATATAAACATTAAACAATCATCTCACACCAACCATGTGGTAGATTCAGCTGACAAAACTGAACAGACAATGTTATTGGCCAAGGTGTTTTGAGGGGTAGGCCCTTTGGATGTGTTGCCATTATTGTGGACAACAAGCTAGCATGCAACTTGAAAATATTGATGAAATCAGAAAGACTTATTGCACTAAAAATTGAGAACTGTCTTGTAATGATGGAAGAGGGGACTGCGTTATGATAAAATGGCGATGTCAAGTTTATAACTTTAATGAACAATATAATATAATGTCAAATGCTGTATAAACTAAAATTGCGAACACTACAGCTATAGATATGAACAGTATATATAAAGACAGACATTATAGGCCTATCAACAGTAGTAAATATATATATGTTTAGACAGAGACTGACAGACAGTAGGCACAGCCAAGTGAATCAGCGTGGGCGAGTGGGCTGAGACAGTTGAAGAGACTGGCATTATGTCCAAATATGGCTGAGGCAAGAGCGAATGCCGGGCTAGGATAGGTTAAAAAGACCGGGTCCGGAGGAAGAGCTATGGGCTGAGCGCCTGAGAGATTTGATGTAAGATGACCAAATAAGGATACAATCGGGACAAATAACCAAATAAGGATAGACATGAGGTAGAAGGACCATAATGGGAGGATGCAAGAAAGGGTATAAAAGATGGGAGAAATTGAGAGTCGGGATTCACTCTCAGAAGGCGTCAGATGCACAACAGAGGACGTCATCGACTGCAGGAGGAATCCGCTCTCAAGGAAGCGACTGGAAAACGACAGATGACCAAGACGATAGAGATAGGTCTGGTTAAGGTCGACAGTCTGAGAGTGATGAAGAACGTTAGTGAAGTAGCAAGCTAAGTTGTTCTACGTTAATATATTTTGAAGTTAACCTAAATAATAAGAATAATAATCAGAAAGAGACTCTGGTGTCATTTTGTTGAACTATAACGTAAACGCAAACCGAAGAGACTGGAGACACACGGCTACAATCCATCACCGCTACCACCAAGAATTGATGTCCAGATTGTTGTTTGAGAAAGGGCAACAACAATCTTTTCCCTCCATTACATGTCTGTTTATAAATTTTTATTTCCCTGCATGTACATGTAATAGCAACATCTATGATGATATATTGTTCGAAATAGTAGGCATTATTGAAAATAAGTTTGTGATACGCACTGATTGTAATATCATTCTTGGTAGTGATTTTTACCTTCAGTTTTAATGAGTTGTCAAGTTATGCAATTTTTAATGACTTCATTAGGTCCTCTAGACTGAAGCTGTGTGACAGCAAAGTTGGTAGCTCCACCCGCTTCACCTACTTATGCGAGACGGACACGATTGAAGCGATTAGAGAAGGATTCCCTATAGGCACAATTATAGGAGTCAATACAATGGAAATGGATCGGACAGACGCTGAAAACGCGTTGCTAAGAACGTTAATCAAAGGAGGAATCTGTGGCATAGTGAAGAAAAGTACCGCCTGGGGCGAAGGTACAAAATGCCTCCCCTGTCTATTTTTTCCATCACTTTGTTCTTGTGCATATCTCTGTATATGCACAGAGGGATAGGCATAAGACGCCTTTTTGGAGTGTTTCATTACATAAAATACATTATGATTATTCTATTCAGAATTCAATACATTGTACTGCCAGTACAAAGGCGTCTTATGCCTATCCCCCTCGTTAATGGAAGGAAGAATGGAAGAGAGGCGAAAAAGACCGAGACAGATGATGATCGATTGCATGATGAATGATAGACATGGACAGCCCAAGGAAGAAGTCCAACAGCAAAGGGATTGACAACATCCGACATATTCACCTGTCTAGGAGGGAAAGAGCCAATGAATATATAGGCTAGCCACTTTTGCAGCCATAACGTAGCAGACAATTTAAAGTACTAGTCAATTAAACTATTCTGGAATAAATCATTATTTATATTTATGCATTCAGAAACACCAATCAATTTTATTCTCAATTTTTTAATGTAACAAACAATTGACCAATTCGTAGGCTTCATCTGGTCGACTTACACGAACTAGATTCTTGAAATTAAAAAAAGTCTTACCTAGCCAGAATTCGCCACTTCGATTTCCAAATCCCTGTTTATACTCTGCCCACGTTCTGTTAAAGTTGACACTGCCATCTTTGCGTCTCTGAAAAACCTGTTAATGGTAGGCCTATGCTATAATTTCACATGGTTGACGACATTATTATTTAAGCTGATTTAAGCATAAAGTAAATCACGGACAACAAAACAGAAGCTTTAATGTTTATCTCGTTCAATACGACAATAAAAAGTTGATTCCACAAAGGCACCGTCATTGGCTTCCTTTTTAGATACATGTAATGCTCAAATAATAAAAATAATATCCTCGTTTAGAAGCGCGTTTTGACCACAAGCACAGTTATGAACTAACGCTAACATGACCAGTTATTGCAGAAGTCGAATCTAACTGTCTACCAGTCCGCCATGCAAAATGTCAATCACGTGATACAACTGATTTAACCAACGCCAAAAGAAGGACCAGTCAACCTTAGGGGTTGTGGAAATTGAACACGCTTCATCTGCTCTGTACGACAAACTTTAACCCCATTACTATACGGACTCCTAAATCCATTGACTTCGATAGCTCCTTTAAAATATTGCAATGTTATTTTAAATTTGATTGGAGAAATACAAACCACAGATGCAGTCGTCATATCACAAAACGCATTTGTGCAAATTCGCTTGAATTGATGTAGAACGCACACCTCGTAAACACCACTTGTTGTTTGACCTCTCGCTTTTATATCAGAACAGTCCCTCACCTTATATGACGATGGGATGAAATTATCAAAGACGTCTATAATTGTACAGATATTGCACGTTCATTATTCAGGACATAAAATATATATATATATACATGTATATACATATATATGTATATGTATATGTATATATATAATATATATTTGCAGCGTATAAAAACCTGAAACCTGACAACCACATTTGCGTGCAATGGACTTATACATGTACAGGGCTCGTAACTGAAAAATATTTTTCATCAGTGGCACATTGCACCCTAATAATATGCACCCGAATAATAGGCAAATGAATATAAACGAACCAAAATATTAGAGAAATCCAATACATAGGTACACGTTTGATTGTTTAAATCACCAGATTGATATTATGATGAGAGAATATGAGACAGTCGAGTTATGCCTATAAGCTTTACATAAACATTGTAAACAGGATATATGGTCCAACGTGTCAACTTCTCCACCCACTGTCACAGCCACACACTTAATCTCATAATCACATCATCTCACTTTCTCTCTCTCTTTCTCAAGATCTATCTCTACATCTCACTCACTCAATCAATCACTAACTGACTCTGTCTCACTGTGTGTCTCTGTCTGTCTGTCTGTCAGTCTCTCTCTCTCTCTCTCTCTTTCTCTCTCTCTTAGCATCTTCCAATTAATCATTATCCTATTTTCAAACGTCTTAACATAACCACCTACACGAAGTCCAAATCTCTGCTATCTGCTACCAACTCGTATCAGCTGAATAGTAGATAGTCAAACTCTCAATGAAACTTGGCTCACTTCAATCAGCCTTTTCGTAACCACTAGCAAAATTCACCTCTAACCTCTAATTCTTTTTCCCGTCTCAATCATCATAATTTGTATTCCAATCAACATCAGAAACTGAAGCATCACTCGAATTACAATCTCTTCCAGACGCGCAGACAGAGAAAATTGTCTTATATAAGTCTCACGCGTTTATTATGATATTTGTCGTAAAACCAGTAAAACGTTAATAATGGTTTCGAAATGAAGCACAGAGTAGTGAGATGGAGAAGGAGAAAAAGGCAAAGATGGAAGAGAAGGAAGAAGTGGAGGATTAAGAAAAAGAGGAGGTGTTTGGATCGAGGTAAGGAAAAAGTGGAGGAGGAATGGAGAAGGAGGAGGAGGGGTAGAGGCAGAGAACGATGTGAAGGAAGCGGAGAAAGCATGGGATTAGAAATGAGGATACGGAGCTCCTGATGGATAAAGTGGAGAAAGAGGTATCAGCTGAATAGTAGATAGTCGCACTCTTAATGAAATTTGGCTCTCATCAATCAGCCTTTTCGTAACCACTAGCAAAATTCACCTCTAACCTCTATTTCTGGCTTTTCCCCCATCTCAATCATCATGATATGTATTTCAACTAACATCAGAAACTGAAGCACAACAAGAATTACAATCTCTGTCAAAAGTGCAGGCAGGAGGAGGAGGAGGCAAAGATGGAACAGAAGGAAGAAGTGGAGGATTAGGAGAATGAGGAGGTGTTGGGTTCGAGGTGAAGAAAAAAACTGGAGAGGTGGAGGAGGTGGAGGAGAGATAGAGGCAAAGAACGATGTGTGGAAAGCGGAGAAAGCATGGGAGGAGAAAAGAGGAGGTGGAGTTCTTGACGGATAAAGTGGAGAAAGAGGTGGAGTAGAATTTCTAGAAAAGTGTAAGATGAGAAGGAAGAGGAGGATGCGAATTAAAAAGACGCGGAAGAGGTGCAAAAAGAGATGAATAAGGAGGCGAAGACGTGTAGAAAGTGAAGAGATGGAAGAGGCATAGGAGGGACTGGCGGAGAAGGGGGATCAGCCAAAGTAAAAGGTGGATCACTAGGAATTTAGAAAGAGGAGGTGGATGATGCCTGAGGAGGGTAGGTGAAGAATGGGAAACTGGATTAAGACGAGGCTGTAGAGAAGAAGGTGTAGGAAGAGATGGAAGAGTGGGTAGAGGAATAGAAGGAAGAGGAGGAGAACAATGAAGAAGAAGAGGTGGAATAAAAATAAATAGGAAGACGCATAGGATGATGTGAAGGAGAAAAAGGAAAAAAGCGATGATGGAGAATGAGGTGTAGATCATTTAAAAACTGCTTTGATCCGGATACTAGGAAGGACAGGCATCTAGGCAGTAGAGAAGATGCTGTTCGTCGAGCGGAGGGAGCTCGAGTCCCGAACACTAAGGGTGAGGTTGCGGAGCTCTATCATGAATGCATTAGCGAGGCCCAGCAGATATCGCCAAACTAAGACACCAATTCTATATCGTTTAGCTGCCTGAGAGGAGACAGTAAAGGACGTCGCGCATGTAGCTGGATGTGTGGTCACTATTGGGTGTTTGACCAGTAAGTCGGGTTGCAGAGCGCAGAATGCAATCCAGACAGCTCAATCGAGCAGCTGTGAGGCCAGCACAGAGAGAGCAGCAGTAACCTAGTCTGAGCGATTGTAACTAGGATGCTTGACATGCTTCACCTTACCATTTGCCAGAGTCCAAATATTCTGACTTTGGTTCTTGCTGGAGATGTCGTGTTTCTGGAGATGTCGGTCAATCGTTTGAAGACTTGACAGAACACTATTATGCTGACTTTTCATATCTTGAAATGATTCATTAGCGCTACCAATCCGACTTGTCATTTCTTGAAATGACTCATTAAGATTCTCGTGAATACTTTGACCTTGCTTGATGCAGATGTTATGTTCTTCTGAACATCGTCTGTCAATCTCGTGAAGACTTGTCATAACATTTATCTGTTGACTTTTCAAATCTTGAAACGATTCATTGAGAAGCTCGTGAATACTTTGACCTTGCTTGATGTAGATTTTATGTTCTTCGGAACGTCTTCTGTCAATCTCGTGAAGACTTGTCATAACATCTATCTGTTGACTTTTCAAATCTTGAGACGATTCATTGAGAAGCTCGTGAATACTTTGACCTTGCTCCTGGGAATGTCGGGCAACAGCTTTAAAAATTGTCTCAATGCTGCCAATCTGATCTCTCATTTCTTGAGGCGATGCATTAAGAAGCTCTTGAACACTTTGACCCTGCCTGATGCTCCATGCGATGTTTGGCAACTGATTGTTGACTCATATCAATAGTGCCATGCTGACTTCTTATTTCTTGAAGCGATGCATTAAGAAGCTCGTGAATGCCTTGAACTTGTTTATTTAGCTGATCAAATAGCTCAATCCTCAGCTGCTGTATCTCTTCAACGATGCTGATCAATGGGTCTCTACTGTCACAACCCTGTACAGTGCACTGTCCATTCACTTGTACGATTGCTTCATGCATTATAAGCATTACTACAACTGTTGCGAAGTTATATGCCATGGCAAAGCTTATTTCTTTCCTATAAGCTGAGGGCTCGACTAACAACGAACCTTTCACTACAACCGATTGCAACTTGGACATAAAATAAATTGTGTTTTTACCGAATTGAACGAAACGTGACGTCAATGCTCCTTCTGCGCCCTAGTTCCGACTTCAGCATTGAGATAAAGTTACATATTTATAATTATCCTGCAGGGCCACGTGGACGGTCAATAATCATACCCTGTAGTCGTGTGTAGCTAATTACACACTATGGTTGCTGAGGCAATAATTGGTCTTATTCTGGTTAGTTTGTGTTGACAATGGAAACTCATGCACAATAACTAACGGAAATGCTAAAAGTGTTTGATAATGTAGCCTACAGTCGTGTCCGTTTTTGAGAGGCACGGCTCGTGACTTCTGGCGTCATGCACAAGACTGGCAATACGACTGGTTTTCTAATATATCCCAGTATTTACTGTTTAAAAATTATAGTCAACTTAAGCCGATTTTCTTTGTTTATACCATGGCTTTTAAATTGCTTTGATTATATCAAGTCCTAAATCACTGTCATATTTTCATTTAGCTCAGCAATCGTCCATGCTTTGATGGACTGGTAAATTTAATTCATCGACATAAATACGGCAGGATTGTCAGCAAGAACTATATCCCGTCACACCTGATATCGTTCGAGGAACTGTTCACCTTCAGCTACTACAATGAAAACATTGCTAGTAAAGTAAGGTCAAAATCATAGTCACTGAGAGGGAATTGTTCGAATGGATATGAAACAATTGCACAGCTAAAGGAAAGTTTTGACGCTCCACATGTACTGCATTGATCTTAAAAAGCTACTCAACTAAATTTCTGACTTTGTTAACCGGTTAAGGCTATGACTCGTCGGATGGAAAATAGGCTATGGAATCAATTCGTCGTCATTAACTTGGTTTTCTAGCTGATGACAGGAAACACATGCTTTATGATCGAATCGCATGTGGGCGACACAATAGCTGCTATAGATGAGGCGATAAAAAACTGTCATAACGTAGAACGAAATTCAAATGTTTCGACCAGATTGTTATAAAAAAATTTTTACAATACAAATACTTCTAAGGGCTAATGCTTAAAAATCAAAAGATAAACAATTACACCGACCAGTAACGAGAATTATGGTTCATCCTAATGTGATAATAAACAGACAAGGGAATGCTTGAAACAATAGAGATAAAACACCCAACCGTGACTCTGCCAGAAAATAGCTAAAAATTTTGGAACGTTACTCAAATATATCACAAACTACAATAACATTGTAATGGTAAACCTTGCTTAAAGCTACCAAGTTACAAAATTTTTATGTAGGTGACCAAATATACCAATTCTTTACTAATACATTCCTTGGCGATCGATTGACTGATGGCAACTGCATGTAATCTAAATTGAAGTTTCATACAGATTGCCAGCCATCGGCCTCAAATAGTGTCAATGCTAACTTTAAAATTTGCCTATAATTATATTTTAACTTTAAATTTTGAGCCGTTCATCCACACTCTACTTACCGTATCCTCTCTGAGCTGGAGTTTATTGTTTTTATTCATCCTGTCTAATGCCCATATGTTGGGCCTAAATGTACTTTCCGATGGCATGTTACTTGCTTATCATGTTGGCCTACGTGGTCGCATGACGAGGGATGGGCAGTTCATATGAAACGATTGGCAAGATGCGATGGTGGTGGAAGAATTCTCAGAATTAAGACGATAATATGCATGTTCCTACGGGATTATAGATCAAAATATAGTAAAGTGATTTATGAGAATTAGGATCTAAACATCGAGTTAAATTAATACAAATGTCATTTATATAAAATTATACCACATAAATGAAGCACAATTTGTTTTAAATATGTATATTTTCGCCGTTAATTAAGATGGTGGCTAAGATGCTACGTGCAGTTATAACTGTTACTCCCATTATGGTCTATGTCACACTGTTGCTACTGAGCTGAACTGTTATAAGGGTGGCCCTACTTAGTGGGTCTTGAGACCCTTCTGAGCTCCGCATTAGCTGTTAGCTGATTATTATATTTACGCATATCTAGAGAGCCTGTAATAGGGTGAACCGTTCAGAAGTGCTGTCAGTGCGTAAGTCCGCGGGAGAAGAAGTAGGTTTTGAGAAAAGCGAAGAAGGATGAGAGACTGCCAGATAGAATTTTAGAGCGAACAGATGGAGAAAATGCATTCCATGTGTTCATATGGAATGTCCACAACTGTGCACTGTGGTACCTTGGCAATGAGCAGATCATGCTCGTATGACCTAGTTACTCGAGGTTTTAGCGTAAAGATATTCTGAATGGGCTTTCGCGATATAAAAACTTTATCCGAGTAGAAAGGGCTAAGGCTGGCAGAGGAAACTTGGCATGAGTGTGCAACATTCCGATATTATACTTGTCATATTACATGCCTGGTTTTTCGGCATAATAAAATTGTTAAAAATACTAGCTTGACTGCAGAGATCCAATTGTGAAAGTCATAGGCTAGAAAAACAATTAACCATGTTAAAACTAAGAATAAAATGTCATTGCTGTTTAATACGTTCAGATAATGAAATGATGAAAATTAATGTGATTTCAATGAAACGATGATAATAATATGTTTCATGATGATTTTTTGGCAATTATTGTTAGGCTTTTAAAACTACGTGCTGCAGTGGTGAAATAAACTGCACGCAATCTCATTAAAACAGAATAGCAAAGTTCTTCCTGGTTATAAGCATGTCACGTTGAACATTCTTCCAATATGACGGGTTTTTTTAAATATCGAGACAGGCCTAATAATAGCATCCTGTAGTGATTGTTAGGTTTAATATTAACAACGGGATAATTAACAATGTTAACTATAGACTAATTATGATGTGACGTCCTATAACTGAATGAATTACTGCCCAGTCAACGATAAATCACCTCGACTTTCATCACAATGAACTACGTCTACAAGTCAACTGACCTCCCCCTTGTCCTTCCTGTGTACAGCCTTGCCCAGAAGATGTCTGCCAAGTAGACCCTAAGTAACTCTTCTCTTCCAAACTATATCATTCAAGTATGCCATCTTGAGGACATGCTTCCCTTGCACTTTCATTAATAACTTGATTTCATCTCTCAACCTAAAAACACGATTGACAACATTTCCTTTCGACAACCAGCGAACAGCAGTATAGAAACTGAATAGCTGTATTTTTAATATTATAATAACAACAGTGTTCTATGCAGGCGTCAGTTCCAAAAGAATCGGATAACATAGACTAGACCCGCAGTTACTCGCAGTCACCGTAAGTAAATTAGTTGTAATAGATAACCAAGTTTTCTTCGATGGAAAGTTTTCTTCGATGGAAATTGAAGAAGCAACCCTTTCGCAAATCGGCAAAATATTGCAATGATGACAATATTGGCCTACACTTCGTAACTTTTTTATTATTAAAAAATTTATAAGGCGCCCTTTCAAGACTCCTATTCTGAGGCGCCTCCTGCGCTCATCTACATGATATGAAAGTCTATTTTGGTCAAATAGTCAGGCGAACACGAACACACTCGAATAATAGATGACAAGAAGAGTCACTATTGGCAAGGACCCGCACACACGAATAACTCAGTCAATGGATTCTCATTTAGAACTGATGGTTGGAATGTTATTCGAAGTTCAAAGTTGCTGGTCTCCGTAGCCTCGAAGTACAGGAGCGACGACGGGCGACGAGGGCAGGGTATCCACACAATGATTCATTATGAACGAATTTATGCTCGTATCTAACAATGACAATTACTATATTAAAGCTAAATCAGGATAACCGAATCAGCCTCCTCTCAAGTTGCTCTAATAGCAGCTACATGTATGTGCACATTTTTGATTACAGGTGCAATTAAAAAAATTAGGTAAGCAAGATACACATGAAGATCTATATTTAATTGTATTATGACAAATTAAGTCATTGATTGGCTTTTGTTTATAGATACTCAGTAATAATCATGAGTTCTAAGCCACTGGAATGAGTTTCAGTTCCGTTGTCTTTAACAAAACCCAGGCTTTGCGCCAATAATACCAACTTATTCCAATGTATCCGTCTAAAGTTTTATGTTGGTTATAATACGAACTGGAATGAAAACAATATTCAAAGCGCCGCCATCCGCTATTTCTCTGGGCACAGTTTATTTGGGCTTTATAGACACCGTTATTCGAATCTTCAGTGGAGAATCTATGGTTGTTGTGATAAGCCAGACTGTCACCTGCAATTAGCATGAAAACATCTCTGTCACTGTCAATCACATTCTCAGCTACAGTCTCAGATCATATTTGCTTGATTAAACTGATCACCTGCATTGTTCTAATGAGAACGCAACAGAAATGTCTGGCTGTTGGCATTGATTACATACTTTTAATAGACACTTTAGAGAAAACATACATTACAAGCCATACCAATTTGGATCTTTTCGATCTTAAGATGATTATCGATCAAAGGATTTTTTACATATTGCCGTATAATTGGAAACATTCTCTAGACAGATAATACATTAAATATGTTTATATCAATGTAAGGGTGTTTATGATTGCATTAATTCGTGGAAAAATGTATATATGGATGTATGTAAGTAGGCCTATAGTGTGTAAGAATATGGCTTACATATAATACTATGTGAGTATGAAAGAATACATGTATGTGTGTATACAGGCCTCTATGGATACACATGTATGCCCATTGCCTCTGGTATACATGTAATATGTACATATGAATGTGAAATATAATGTTTTATGCGTGTCTAATTGTCCATGTTGTGCATATTTGCCTATGTATAATTGTATACATAAATGCATATTTTATGTATTTATCGGGTATGTTTGCATGTGGTATGCATGTGCAGGGTGGGTCAGCATAAATGAACCCAATTTGCACGTAAATAACTCCGCCAGTGAATCCGCCTAAGGTTTTTGTGTTGGTTATAATATATGCCGTTAAGACTGGTCACCTTTTGCTTATACAATGACATATTTTTACTACGGAGGTAGGCCTACACCCTAAATCGTATAGTCACTGAGAACAAAGTCTTCCTTTGTTCAAGTATGAAACAATTGAACAACTATAGGAAAGTTTTGCATTTGACTCTCCACGTGTTGGCCTACTGCATAGGTCTTAAGGCTAATCAACTATAAATGTCAGACCTCATTGACTCTCCATGTCTAAGCCATGACTTGCTGAACACGAGAATGGGTTATAGAATTAGTAACGTCGGCATTAACTTGGATTTCTAGTTGATGATAGAAAACAGATGGTTGACAATTGAACCTCATGTGGGCGACATATCAGCTGTAGACGAGGCGATACAAACTGACATACTGTAGAACGGAGTCCACATGCTTCGAGTTAGTTACTGTAATAACATGCAATTAACTTTAGGAACGGATGTTTGAATGTCATGGGGAAAAAATTACCAAGCTAACCAATATCAAGAATAATGGTTCATACTGGTATGAAAATATAAAGACAAGGAAGTCGTTGAAACAACAAAGAATCAATTCTAGTTCTCTTATTCACGCCTTCGTCACGAGTCGTCGTGATTTCTGCTCAACCCTACATGCTGGCATTGCCCGTGATAGGAATGGACAGCTGGAGCGAGTTCATCGGGCATGTGTACTTACCGGACAGGTTGAATCTCCAGGACTGGCCACATGTTCGCCTATAATAATTATTCGAGATATTTTACATTGGTTAGTGGTTATCCAAACCCGTACGCATTGCATTTAGGATTCCTTCTCTTGTCTTACGCTGCCTTTTGGATTTCTGCAGCTGTCCATTTGCCGCTAAAAGAAATGCTGACAGGACGCTATAGGCTCTGCCTAGCAGGGTCTACTTCTTGTACCTTTCTCTGGGGGTCTCTACGATGCAGAATCGTGCTTTTTCGGCTGTGGGCTCGACTGCTTGGGATAGCTTCCCATTTGATGTTCGGCACTTGCCCAGGAACCCTCTAGCCCATTTTTTCCACTCTGAAATCTGTTTTATTTGGCCGAGATTGGGCACGGCGCGCCTTTGAGCTGGTTTATTCAAAAGGCGCTAGGTTAGGTTTCATCGATTGATTGATTGATTGAAAATACGCAATCCTGACCCTTCCAAGTTACCTACAGCAAACAATGTTTAGACCTCAAACGCCTCATTTACTGCTATTGTAATAGTAAATTCTGCGCAAGAAAATCATTATATGACACTAAATGCTTTTTAGTTTCAGTAATGTATCGAGTCTGTTGGAGCATTCTGGACAAAATCCTTAACAGTCAAATTAAAATTTCAGGATTATCATCATACGTTGCTAAGATATTACAGTGAAGTGTTTACATGTACAAAGAGTTCATTATTACAGGATACATCTTGTCGATTGACACCCTCATAATTATGTATGTCCCATATACATGTAGACGGCATTTATTCTTGGACTAACTCTTGATCCATGCCATGACTGACAGCATTTTCACTTGGTACATTTTCAGCGTTTTTTTACGAGTTTCATTTTTCTCTTTGTAACTTTTTAATTGTAATTTTGTGAAACTGTCAATTTATTTAGAATGACTGGGTCCTCTTGTAGGAGCCATTTATTTTCCTTACGATAAATGTGCTTTATATTTTTGCAATAAAACTTATTGGCTCGCCGCGTTGGCTAAGGAAGTCTAGGTTTGTTCTCAGTCGGAGTATCTCAACACAATCTAACTCTTACATTTCTAAAACTTGAAAACTGGATGATTTTAAATCGTATACGGGTGACTTAATGGGCCTTTATCAATGCCTAACAAAATAGATTTGCAGATGACAGAATCACTAATGGCAACAATACGACATCTAAAAAATGATTTGTAACTTGTCAGCTTTGTTGACTTAAGAATTTACCTCAAACTTTATTATGACTTTTCAGTCGTTTATTCGTCATCTGCGTAAGAATGAAATTGCAACTTCTATAATTCCGGAGTCCATATATGTAAGTTTACGAATCGAAGTTATTCTTGTTATTTCATGACAATATGTCGGGTCTGCATGTGCACTTCGTCCGCATTGTCGTTGTATGTCATTTTAGTATATACACGACTGCATAACGAGGGATGCAAAGTGCACACGAAACGATTGGCAATAAGAACGATCATGTGCATGTACTTAATTTAGCAACTTAGTCCTCCCTCCCCCCTGTGTAAGTCTATACATCGAGCAACGCACCTTCCTCTATTCGTCTCTATCCAAAGCCAGTGTCTAAGCCTCCACCCACGATATCTCCAAACATTTCAGGTCGCAACTCGTGGTCACGTTATCCATTATGGTATTAACTCGACAAATGCAGTCTATGACAATTCTCTTTCGGATTCTCTTCCAAAAACAAAGACTATAGATTTATAGGTCCATAATATGTTCTAAGCCAGTAGATGCAATTTTATTGCCACCAACCTCCGATGCACCCATGCACGTATAAATAGCTTACTTTTATTTGTGCTATGTCGTTGCATGTACACTATATGTTGTATGTAGAATTATAGACGAGATAATTCCCGTGTGCAAAGGTTCAAGACTAGTGTTGGGGTGTGGAGACCGATGTAGTGCGTGACGTCGGTGGATTTTATGAATTCGTTTGAACATTCACACAATGCCAGCCATGAACTGGCAGAGTCAAGTGTAATGCAGGGAGAGATAGTTTTGCATAATTTGTTTCGAAGAGAAATTGATAGGCACACTCTAAACTGCATGGATAGCAGCAAAGCCTCTGTAAAAATAATTAGTAACGTTTTATGCCTGTGTGAATACACATAGATAATGAGATGATGATTTTATTTGAAGATGAATTCCGCAGTGAAAACTCATGTCCCTTTATCCTCATAATTTTTTTAATCAAAGATGGAATGGAATTGACAATTTGGAATCGTCATCCGTTATACTGTCTATATCAAGGCAATAATCGCAGACTGTTACGTTCAAGTCAAGGGGTATTTGATTATATAAAGGATACGGCGCATTTGACGCTCTCCAGTTTTTGATTTCGTATTCCTTTGATTTGGTATTCGAAAGCACAGCAATGCAAATAGATGCAATACTGACGTCGTTTTATGCCTGTATGAAGACAAATAGGTAAGGTAATGATGATTTCAGTTGAAGATGGATTTCACGGTGATTACTCGGGTTCCCTTCTCCTCAGCACGTATTAATCGAAGATGATACGGAAGTGACGATTAATTTTCATATTGTCATCTGTAACTCTGTCTATACCAATGCAACTGCTACGTTCAAGTAAAATTATAAAACATTCACCTTAAATTAAATTATAGGATACGGCTTAGGTAATGATGATTTCAGTTGAAGATGGATTTCACGGTGATTACTCGGGTTCCCTTCTCCTCAGCACGTATTAATCGAAGATGATACGGAAGTGACGATTAATTTTCATATTGTCATCTGTAACTCTGTCTATACCAATGCAACTGCTACGTTCAAGTAAAATTATAAAACATTCACATTAAATTAAATTATAGGATACGGCTTATTTGACGCTCTCCCGTTTCTGAACCCGTATCACCGTTGACACTAATTTTACAGAAACTACATTAATTCATCATGTGCAGCAAGTCACTCACCGGCCACGGGTTGGGGACAATTTAACAAGTTGGTTGCAGTACAGAAAGATTCGGTTTAACCCGTAACAAAGTGCTTGCGGAGCCCATCAGATGTTAAGGAAGAACAGTTGGAAGAACAGTAAGAAAGAACAAGGACTTGGGTATCAACAAGAGGATCCCCACAGTGATGACACTTCCTAGAAGTGTCATCACTGTCGGGATCTTATCTAGGCTGAGCCAGATAAGACCGCGACCGCGGGATGATCAGATGTTCCCTAGAAAAGAACCGTAAGGAGGAACGACTGGATGAGGAGGCTGCTAGGTCACAGTAGGCCTATAGGGTAGAACGGAGCAGAGACAGCAAGGCACTTCCGTATGATGGATCTGAACTTGGACAGAATGCGTTGGCGGACGGGGAGCCAGTGGACAGTCTTTGATAAGAGACGAGATTTGGTCAGATTTACTGATGCTACTTTATTATGTCCGTCATTATTAGCTCTAGCTTGGTGATAATATATGCCATTGAGACTCGAATAAAAACATTGGTGGAACCACCACCCTCCGCCATTCCTCTGGGCGCAGTTTGCACTTTTAGATCGCTCGTTATTCGAATCTTGAGTGGAGAATTGTTGGTTGTTGTGCCAAGCCAGACTGTCACCTGCAATGAACAAGGAAACATCTCTGTTACATTCAGCCACAATTACAAGTAGGTTAACACTCGAATAAAAACAATAGAAGAACCACTACCCTCCGCCATTCCTCTGGGCGCAGTTTAGACTGCGTTTAATTCTATCGTTATTCGAATCTTGAGTGGAGAATTGTTGGTTGTTGTGGAAAGCCAGACTGTCACCTGCAATGAGCATGAAAACATCTCTGTTACAATCAGCCACGATTACATGTAGGTTAGCAACTCAGATTTATTCGTTTGCCTAAGATGTCTAACTGCCTTGTTCTAGAGATGATGCAACAGATAAGTGCTGACTGCAGGCATTGATGAATGATAATATACTTTATTCAGACGCTTTAGATAAGACATACATCACATGTCATTCCATTTACGATAGTTTATATCTTCCGAAGTTTATCGATCATAAGATGCTCTAAAAAGTGCCGTGAAGTTGGTTTCGTATAATATACATAATTTTATGCAACTACATTTACATAAATATCTTTATGAGTATGTATGCATGCATTAGTACATGAACAAATGTTTGTATTTATTTCTTTGAATGAACTTCATATATTGACTTTACTCAGAGACGATCTTTGCGCTGTGCATGATAAGGATTATTGTCATTTCAACGTCTGTTACAATAATAATTAATAAAACAACGCATAGTAAACTATGCGAGTCGCCAATCATGGCTGGCTCACGCATTTAAATTAAAACACGCGAAGTCAATGAATCGACCAATATTGCCGACCACGTGCGCCGAAGTAATGCGTAATGTGTTAGAACATAATTATATTTTAAACATGCAATACAATGCGAATGTCAATTAATGCGTGTATGCATGCATGTGTGCATGTATAAGCTCCGAGTATGCATACTGTATGTACATGTACTAAAATCTTTCATTAAACTCTTCAAAGACTCATTTGAGCTGGTTGGGCACCTGCCAACAGCTGCTTAAACTTAATTACGCTTTACTTGCTAAGCGGTTCTCTCCGTTTACTTTCTCTACAAATGTCCGAAATCTGGGTGTTACTCTGAACTAAGGCAACTTTTATCATTTGCGGCGACTACGCCGCCATACGACGATCAGGGTCTTCGACCATTTTTTCGGCCATGATTAGTGCTTTCATCTGTTCCCGCAGTGACTACTGTAACTCACTACTCATCGGTCTACCACAATTCAGTCTCGCTTCGCTCCAGTCTGTACTTACTGCAGCTGCTTGTTTGAACGTCCTTCTTCCTCGTTTCTCACATATTTCTACTTTCATGACTGAATATCTTCATTTTCTTCCTCTGACTGATAGGATTCGGTTTAAAATTCTCTTTCATACATACAAAGCGTCATTGGGTCTAGTTCCATGCTACCGTTGTGACCTTATCAGGCAACATAGGCTATCTCAGCTACCTCTGGACATCCTCTTCGTTCTTTAGACCGTCATGACCTTCCGGTACCTCGGTCTGAAACTGCTATAGCTTAGCATCGTGCCTATGCCTCTGTTGGCCCTTTGCTATAGAACAACCCTCCTGCTGCTGCGACTCGTGCTGCAATCTTGTCTAGTAGCACAACTGTTTCTGCTCGTTCTGTTAAGACTTATCAATTATCTAGGGACTCTTAGGGACTCGCACTGGGAGCACCTCTGATTAGGTTGTACTCTGAGAGGCGCTTTACAAGTCCGTAAATAGAATAGAGTTGAGTAGAATAAACTACATATGCATGTAGAAATACATGAATGTTTATCCATACGTGTATCTATGTAAGTGTCTAGTGCGAATGCAGATATAAAAAATGCAGATATTATGTAGGCTATTTATTAGGTGTATATACATGTAGGTATACATGAGTATAGGCGTGTATGTGTGTAAGCGTGCATGTGTGTATGTTTGTATTTATGCATGATCAACTGTTCATTAATTCATTGCTTATGGAGTCGGATACTTACTGACTCCGTTCATTCTCGTGTGAACGCACCTCTTGCGTCATTTCTGGATCGCCTAAATCTGAGTGGGCTCCAGCACCTTAAAAATGTTGATATGAGAAATGTTGGCTTGTTGAAATGTAACTCGCTCGTCTTAGTAGGAGATCGATGGTAATAAGATGCAATTCGATGCCTTGAGTCAAGAGGTCATTGAAAATGGTCCAGAGCCTCTTTGGATCCGTCGGATGGCGAGTTATGATAGCCTCTATAACGGAGGTAGGTGTGCATTCTTTGGATGAAGTGAACCAATGAGCGTGCATTCTTCTTCTGATCCTCTCTAAATGTCGCGAATTAAGTTGATATCGCTCGACATTCTGCCACAAAGATGACGGACAGGTAGAGGAAGGCAAGTATCGATGAGGAAACTAAACATCGCGGTCTCGTAAGAAGTGAACTTCACGGGTATAGAAAGCAGAGAATCCGACCCTAAATGTGATCGAAGCGCTGAACGATAAGCAGAGCGATCGAGATTTGTCCAGCGGAAAACGAAGAAACTCAAAGGAAGAAAGGTATTGCAGCGACGTCGAGACTGTGATTGGAGAGAGCTGGGGGCTGGAACACAGACACATCAGGCACCCGACAGTCATCTCTGGTGACGATAACGTTGAAGCAGGCATCCGGCAGGTTGGGTGGAATCTGAAATGCCACTTGAAGCCAAATTGTGTCAAGACTGGAGTAAATTCCATCGACTCATCGTCAGTTATGGTCCTCATTGATGATCAACTGAGTGATGTATCTTGACAAAGAACCCCGACGAGGGAGAAAAGTAGACTGGACGGTAAATTAAAGAAGGCGTTGTCGGACAACGCCTGGATGACAGTGAGTGACCGAAAGAGGTCGGGTATTGAGCAGAGACATATGCGCAGGAGGCGTAGACATGTCACCATAGTAGGCAACAAGGACCATCAAATTGATCCTTTAAAGTTGGTAGTAATTAAAACAGAATCGACATAATCTCTGTTAGCATTTGCTCGGTGACTATATAATGATGATTATGGCTGCAGAATGTATGCACATGGTAGGCTATATATGCAAACTAGTTGTATATTGCCGTATTGCGGACTGCAGCGTCGTTATAGGCATTTGCACTGACAACTGTTCCACAGTTTTTAAAGAATTACATCTCAGTGTCATGACTTTCTATTGATGCAGAAGTTTATGTGGTCATACGTTCATTGTATTTAATTTCTTTCAGGGAGTCGGGTCTGTAGTGTAATAACGGACACTACGAGTTGCGCAATCGACGGAGGCTATATGATTATCATGTATTATAACAATATATGATTTAGTTTAAATGTGATTGTTACTATTATTTGTTCATGCTAACATTTGAATCAAGATGGACTACAGAATATAATCAGATCGGCTATGCACTTAATGAACTTTACATATACGTGACAGACCAGTAGTCGCTGCTCATCGCTTCTGTAATTGGCTTAATTAATAAAACTCCCAGCGCATTACCAGATTCGCGCATCTGACAGCAAGAGATAGAGGGATAAATAGAGAGACAGGAAGGAGACGTAGTAAGACACATTATGGGAGATTATGGGCAAGGGCACGGCGACGGAAGCGAGGGAGTGACGAGAGATGGGACAGACAACTCGGAAGGAGGACGGTCCAGACGGACGATGGAAGCAAGAGAGGCAGGGGCGACAGGTGAAGAGATTAAGCAGACATCCGACAGAGGAAGAGAGGAAGAATATAAATATGGGACGCGGGCGAAAGTGAGGGATTCGCCCAAGAAGGAGTCAATCGGCAAGAAGAGTGCGTAGTGCTACAGACGAGATTTGCTTAGCATCTCAAAATGCACGACCTGATGCCGGAGTTGTTTGACTGTGGGCGGATCGGAACATTTAATATTATATAAACCAGTTTGCTGTGAATATACGTGTGGATTTTTAATATATCGTAACATCAAAAAGTCTTCGCTGATTCCGTGGCTAAACGAATTTACACCCACCGAAGAGAAACGCCAGCTACTCACAACGACTTATCACCGTTCGCCACCATATACCTGTGGAAGAGACGATAAGTAAAATCATCTCTTCCAGTACAGGGTTCTTAGCCAAATCAATTGTACATTTCATGCGATGAACTTTGGATTGCGACTTGCCACGTAAAACATCATCAAAGTGCGTTACAATAAAGACCTCTGTCCATGCCTAATCCGTCTTAAAAGTAGCAACAAGCCCGATATCTGATTTTGCATGCACATGTCATGCAAATTACGTTGAAATGCTTAGGGCCTACTACCAAAACGCGTGTATGCGGTGGACTGAATCTACAGATCAGCCAGAGAGCCCCCCCCCCCCCAATGCATCCCAAACTAGAAGGGGGTGGAAATTGTCCAAACATATGATTGAATCAGCTGTTGATTAGAGATTCAACGATTCAAGCTTAGGAGGCAAAAGTTTCTCAGTTGCTGTTTTAAAAAAGTTCTTAGTGAACATGTGATGATATTTTTCCTCTGGGAACAGTTCACATCGCTATTTGAATCTTCAATAGTGATTTGTTGATCGCTGTGATTACTTCTCGTAGCATCTTGCCCTATTGCTGAACATAATTAACTTCTATTGTTACTTTGATTTGTTTACTTTGATTATGATCCCATTTAAGAAAATGTAACGTAATGCAATTCTTCGATCATTTCTCATCGCCCACAAAAGCTTTGTAGGGGAGACCAGCCTAAGAGTCCTGCAAGGCCAAGGAGGCAGCATGGTGAAGTCGTAGAATTTCAACGAGAAGGAGCCTCAAAGCAGAGACGAAAACAATATGTTGATGGGTGATTAGAACCGGTGTGGTGATTTAACGAGTGACCAGCTGCATTGATGGCGTCAGGGCTTTATGATATGCACGACGTGATTCTCAATTGAGCATTACCAGAAATTCCAAATGCAGATGATAGGGTTTTGTTTAGGCGTAGTATGGTCTATTAAGTCGAAAGCGGCAGAGAATGATGTCTATACGAGACTCGTTGACAACGTTTGGCGCATAGTGAGGCGAGGAGTGCTTCAGTAGAGTGGTGATTGGAGCAAGCAGACTGAGATGTTTCTAGAAAATTGTATGAAATGAGATAAATGTAACTGTTGCGATGCGTTGAGGTGTTGCTCTGACCATGAGAGAAGCAAATGGTTATAATATGCTGAAGTTAGTTTGCGTCAATTGTATCCAATCAATATTGGACGCAGACCTCTAGAACTTCCAAAGAGAGCACGAAGCCAAATTGAATTGGATAATTCCTGTATTCATTAGGTTGCCTATGTTCACCATAGCGGAAATCAATTCTGGATCTGATTCATTACATCTGACCAATTCCTGTCTGTAACAGGAACAAAACGTAGTTGTTTCCATTTACGTCTTCTGCTTCTTTTGTTCTCATTCTGCAAAATCTGTACCATCATCTTTTTCTTCGGCGTCTTTTTCATTATTGTTATTACCCTTAAGGTTTTAAAAAGCCAATCTGGACGGATGGAAGTGCTTAAGATCCAACAGAGCACACTTGTAATTTGTATCATCATCCCTACTAACGTCCTCATAAATCTGCTTCAACCTATTCTTAAAATATTTCTCATTTATTTAATCTAATTTCAATCAAATATTTTCTTCCTTCTTCCCATCCTCTTTCACATGTTTGCATCTTCTTCCTTTCTTCTCCCTCTTTCCCCCACATGCTTCTAAAGCGTTGTTAAACATTTACCGGCATTTCCAGAATATCCAGTGACTCTTAGCCTGTATTTATCGGCCGATGAACTGATGGAAATTCTCATATATTCCGCAAAGGCCTTGTTTCCTTGAAAATCTTCCAAATCAACTCGCAGTTTGTAGTTTCGCTTTGATGTCAGAAGATGAAGCATTTCGTTACCTATACAAAGCATTGTTTGCACAAAGCCAACAAGAAGGAACAATTCACGTGATTGCATTATAAGTCACCTTCAATATTATTACTTCTCTCTTCGTATCTCGCAATGATGATTTGTAGAATATGCCAAATTTATCTAATTTAGGTTCAATAGAAGCGCTTTTACACCAAAGATATATCTTGGCATTGAGAGAGATCTCCATCAATTATTCTGTCATGCAAATTTAAAACACGTAAACTTCACGAATCGAAATTAAACTATGCCATTGTATCAAATGACTTCAATGACGCTGTCTCTATAACGACCAATGATTGTCGTTTTAAGCCAACTGTGATAAATCGAAACCCATCGGATAATTACAACGGAAATTCAGTGGCTCGTTGAATGCATTATTCCAACTACGGCGAATGCACCCGTTAAAGCTCGTGATTTGTATTTTCGTATCTGCATGACATTAAAGAACTAAAAAAAGAGACTGATAAAAAAAGAGACTCGCTACCAAGAACGGTAGTCGAAGGAAACGTGGAAGAGAGGCGAGCAAGAGGAAGACCGAGGCAGATGATGATCGATTGCATGATGATATATGGACACGGAAAGCTGAAGAAAGAGGCCAAGTAGCGAGAGGAATAGCTACGTCCGATATCATCACCTGTCTAGCTGTGAAAGAGCCGGGAAGAATAAGTTCATGTAGCTCTCGCAACTATAACATAGCAGACAATTTAATACACGAGTCATCTAAACCTTCTGTAATAAATCACAATTTATATTTTACATTCTGAAACAGCAATAATTCTTGGCAATAATATTTTTTAACTTTATCTGGTCGACTTTAGCGAACACATTGCCTGAAATTTAACAAAAGCCTTACCTAGCCAGAATTCGCCACTTCGATTTCCAAAACCCTGTTTATACTCTGCCCACGTTCGGTTGAAATTGACACTGCCATCTTTGCGTCTCTGGAAAACCTTACAAATAGAATGTTATAATGCTACATGTTATTTCAGCTGATTGACGATTAAAATAAATCAAGAACACTGCAATTTTCATCAAGATATTTGGTTCTATACGACAACGAAAGGTTGAATCGCCACTAGTGTACCTTTTGATATTGCTAGACTCTAACAGTAACAACAATATCTTCGTTTAACTTCACACTGACAAACCTTATTTTGACCACAAATACGCTATGAACGGATGATAAGAAGATTAGTTATAGCAGGAGTCGGATTCAACTGTCGTCAGCCATGGAAACGTAGGGATATGCAAAGTGTACATCACGTGATACAATTGATTTAGCCAATTCCACCGTGTACATCAAAAGAAGGAATAGTCAACGTTAGTGGTAGCGGAAATCGATACCACGTCAAAAGAATAAGATATTATATTCCGTTAGAGAAGTTCTGTAGAAAACTGATAATTTTCAAAAGGTTCCGATGGCCCAACGTTGAGAGGCGCCTCGATCCTCGGCCGAAGTAAAATAATTTTTTCTTATAATTTCATCGATGGCTAGATGCAACAAATTCACTAGTCTTATCGTTGCTGCCCATTCGCGTCAGACGAACGATAGATTCGCGGTATTTATCACACACCAGTTATTAACAGGAGAAAAAAGTGCAGATTTTTACTAGACTACTATAAGTAACAGAATTGCTTTTTAATTGCAACAGTTTTTCTCGCTGAGCAAAACTATTCTAAAACACGATCGAACAGACTCTCGCTGACAGCATCCAATTCAAATGTGAACGAAATCCACCATGTATAAATGCAAAGCACGCACGAAGCACTTTGAATGGACCTTACTCAGTGCGAGCGCGTATGATCAAGGCTCGCTCCAGGGCGCCACAGAGGACACTACATGTACGCAACTGGTGCACTGAACCAGTGGCGACTCCATACACTTTTAGTCACCAGGACATAGCCAGGGTAGTCATGTTTGCAACCAATGGCTATAGCAATATTAACATTATCAAATGTAATGTAATCGAGCATTGTTAAAGCGCTCATTCAAGATATCTACTCAGAGGCGTTCTCTGCACTGACCCAAATGGTGTTAAATTTCATAACGGGCGAGTAAAACACATAAGTTACCAAAACTATGCGTAGTAAGCTGAAAAGAGTCATCAGAGGTGAGCCCACGCACACGCCATGCACCAGTTAACGGGTTCCCGTCGACAGCCGACAGATGGCATGGATAAAGTAAATGGCGACCTTAACATTTTGGTGATTACATAAGCTCGCCAAAGCAGTCAAACCCCATGCCCACATTAGCTCGCCATAAAAAGTTTAAGAAATAGAGCCCCAGAATCAAGCATTCTTTATACAATGCTCAAGGAAGTCGTGTCACATAAGTAGACAAGTGACAAAAATTGGTCTAGTTAGGACTTATAAAAATCAGCTATAAGCGGCAACGTGGGATACACAACTAGGCCTACGCATTTTTCCAAAACCTTAATTGTAAAATCGCAATGAACGGTCTTTGGCAGCCTAGACAATAGACAAAACTGCTACATCTGATCATTGCATATGCAACTGAGCATCTGAGCACAAGCGTGTATTATCTAATTTGAGACAGCTGAATGAGCGGCCTGATTGAGCAGATGTCGGATCATATGGATGTAAAGCCCAATCAAATAGAAGCAGATTGTGAATGCGACGTGAAGATGGATAATTGGGAAGAATTAGATTGAAGAAGGACAGTGCATGTAATGAAGGACAACCTATGTGCGTGTGCTACGTGAAACTAGAGTATTGAAGTCTGGTGGCTAGTGGCAAGTTGCAGGGCAGTAACCCGGGCAGAGACATCTTCCCAGGGCATTTGCCCTGCCTTGTCCTGTGTGTAGCCGCGACTGCACTGACCTATTTAAATTTATTGTTGAAACACAAACCAGCGATGTACGATTTGCAGTCTGCATATCACAAAACGCATCGGTACAGATTCGATTGGATTGATTTCCAACGCACACCTCGTAAACACCACTTGTAGTTTCACCACTTGCCTTTATATCAGAACAATCACACACACACCAGCTGCTGAATGACAGGTTCCTGGAATAGTATAGATAATATGTCGTTACCACTCAGGCTATTCAGTTGCAGTTCATAATTGCAGAACCTTGACATTTGCATGTACGTTCGTGGGGTTCATGAGGTGCCAGGAACTGACCACAATTTTGCATCAGTGGCACATTGTACAATAACGAATGGCACAATTAATGCTATGACGGTGCTGTGTTGGAATGCAAACTCAGACAATTTACAATCTATATTGAAATTCAATTATTTGAATTATTTTATTGCTCCCAACTTCTTGCTGTTTTTCTGAGTCTCAACGCGTGATATGTTTTGTTTTTTGTACACGATGCTGTCGAAATATTACGAAGCCGAAGAGACAAGAACTCCGCTTGTATAGTTGAAATAATAACTGAATAATTTCCTGATTACGGCTACTTAGCATTTATGGTATTGTGAAAATTTAGAGTGGACAGTGGTTATTATAACTCAGATAATAACCAATGTAGAAGTATGCGTTGTAATAATTATAATGATAATGATACTATTGATAATAAAAAATAAATAAAAATTGTAAAAGTAATAATTCTGTTGTTGCTGTGTAATTTATTAAAACGTAGGCGATTCTGAGGCCTTTTATCTATTTAGGCCTAATGAATATAGTTTTACCAAAAATACTGACATGGATACAAATCTAAGAGTAGGTCTGAACTAACACGATCATATAAGAGAGTCGCAGTAGCTAGGGTGCTTCACATTTTTCATTTTACCTTTTGCGATATTCGACATATTCTGACTTTCGTTCTTCTTGGAGATGTCGTGTTCCTGGAGACATCGGTCAATCGCCTGAAGATTTGTAAGAGCGGTGTCGTGCTGACTTTTCATTTCTTGAAAGGAATTATTAAACTCAAATTAGAAATATACTTATAACACTATTAAAAATTATTGAAAAAGAATACAATCATTCATTTTACTTATGGTCTCATTAGTATATATTTCATTATCACAATGACGACGATCACTAGTCCACCAGCTAAAGTCCATAAATCAGTGCAATCGTGCAAAACTGGAAGATAATTTGAAAATTGTTTTTTTGTATACATAGTTGTATACCAATCAATATTAGAAGTCAAACCACTCTCACATTTATCACGAAGTGACTCTAAAATGCAAAAATCCAAGTAGGCCGTCGCAAAATACAAATTTCATGAATTTCAACTTGTAGTCCGGGAGCAATTGTCATCCCGTTGCGATCTTAGCGATGGGATGATGCGGTTGGTGTCATTATCGTCGTATGATGACGGAGATTCATAAAATTTATGGTGGGCATCGTCCAAACCCTGCAGGCTTTCACAAAACAAGATAGCGACCATAACGGCCACCGTGAAATATATGTTGTAATATCTCTGAAACTACACATGATAGAAAGGTATTTTCAGTGTCTAAGGGGTGGCTTTTGGAGCAAGGAATTTAAAAATTATATTTTCAATATCATCTGAACATAGCATGACCTTGGAAATCAAGAAGTCACATGGCTAAAATGACCAATCAAACATTTCTCTTGAACCATAAAATTAATGATACAGAGGTGCTATCGGTATCTTTGGCACGATTTATCTATCTATCCGTCGCACTGCACATGATTATGATATCGTTGTTGAAACGAATGCCATTGACTCGCATTGAAATCTGAGGCAATGAAATTTAGTTGGGCCTAATGATAGCCTAACAGTAGTAATGTAATTTACTCATTACACTAATAAATAATAATTACAAAAGAATATTATCATTCATTTTATTTACTGTATGTTCTCGTTAGCAAATATTTTATGATTACAGTGACAATGATCAAATGATTATTTGTGTATAACATCATTATTGAAACGAATGCCATTGACTCTTATTAATATCTTATGTAAAAAGAATTAGGTAATTATCAATGTTTCACTAGAACACACACATGGAAATTGGACTCTGATCAAGAAACAGTAGACTCGGAACTGAGTCAACCATCATAGCGATGCATTTTACAAATAAGTGACAGTGATTACTAGTTTAACTTTACCATTTGCGAGTTTCCACAGATTGTGAGTTCGGTTCTTGATGGAGATGTCGTACTCCTGGAGACGTTGGTCAAGAGCTTGAAATGTTGCATTAAGAAACTCATGAATACTTAGACTCTGTTTGCTGGAGATATCTTGCTCTTGGGAACATCGTATGTCAATCGATTGCAAACTTGTCTCAACGCTGCCTATTACCTGATTTCTCATGTCTTGAAACGATGCATTAAGAAACTCATGAATACTTAGACTTTGTTTGCTGGAGATATCTTGCTCTTGGGAACATCGTCTGTCAACCGGCTGTACCCTTGTCATAACGCTGTCATGTTACTGCTCATTTCATGAAATGATGCATTAATAAGCTCGTGGATACCTTGGACTTGTCTATTTAGCTGATCAAATAGCTCAACCCTCATCTGCTGTATCTCTCCAACTATGCTGATCAATTGGTCTTCATTGTCGCAACCCTGTACAGTGCACTGTCCCCTCGCTGGAACGATTGCTTCGTGCATCATAAGCATTGCAACGAATGTTGAGAAATGACATGCCATTGAAAAACGACTAACAAAGAAATCTTCTCGACAACCGATTGCTACTCTTTGACAACTTATTCATCATGTTAATCAGGTTTATACTAAGGTCAACTGCTGCGCGTTAGTGTCAATTCTCGCATTAATATAAAGTTACACAGGCCTACTGATTATCCTGCTGGACCATGTGAACAGCCAATAATCACATGCTGTATGATGTACGTGTATGTGGCTGATTGCATATAGTCTGGTTGTACGTATATTTGTGTGTTGAAGATATGTAGGTGTTTGTATGTTTGCAACAGTAACAATCAAAAGCTTTTTGATTAGTAACTAAGTTAATCATAATTTTCTTTTGCTCTGGCATTCAATTCACAAGTCAAAATCGGAGGACACAAATATACCAACCACAATTTGCCCATTAGCCATATGGCCATCTTATTAAACAGAAAGACATCAACCAAAACCACTATATGTAGCAAGTTAACATTTTGTTGCAAATTATTTTGTATAATTATTTTATTTATTTCTTACTTAGTGATTCAGAATTGTGCACTTTTTCTACTAAAAACGGACACATCTACTGGCTGATGCTTTATTATCGTATGGTAATTGTTTCTCATTTTCATTATCAATTAAACATTATGGTTATATGGTGTCATTTGCATTCTCTTGGCAGTCGTTTAGCCTGCATTGTCAAAGGCCGTACTGCGACAAAAATGAAATTTGAAGTAAATCCCAGGCAGTCCTTAATCGTCTAACCACCCAATGTTAACCACGCTGGGTCAAAAAATGTGAATGGTATGACAATGGATGGGGTGGTGGAAGCAATTAGTTATTATCCAACTGCAAGACTGGTCACTTTACGTTCAGTTTCGTCAGTGGACGACCATCAATAAGACCAGAGTGTCGATTATTATGTAGGCTTATGTTATCATGTTATTTTAAACACATGCGCCTGTACAGCTGTAGGCTCGCTATAGTATTTCTAAAACTGCCATTTAAATAGCACTCTCCGGCCGATCTATAATCACTATTTCCTTGGTATCGTCCTTGTCATTGCGTGCTTCTTTATTGAGTGACCTTTACTATTGCGTCTTGATACTAGAAGTTTTAATGCGTCCTTGTTGCATTGGCCTAACGCCATATTTCAGCGCTGTTGTATAATGTTGCATTGCTGCAAACAATGCCATTTATAACAATTTTAAGGAGACGTGATCACAGGGTAATGTATTTGCATTGGTTAACAAGATTGTCAATAACTCAGGATTAGATATAATATCTTGCGTGTATTGTGCTTTTTATTTTAAACGCGTGTGCCTTGCATTAATAAGGAGATTAACGAGGGCATCGGACTACATGTAATTATTTATCTAGAGCAATTCGTTGTAAATTACATGTAGACCTATATACATGTAGAGCGAAATGATTTGATCATAAAACGTGCAATAGGCAAAATATTAAGCACGTTCTTTCGTTTATTTATAAATGTTTGAAGAATCATAAATTTTAGTAGGCTACAGATCGAAATTATGTTAATAATATTTATGAGCAGTAGGCCTACTTTAGAGTGACGTTGATTTGCCAATGCCATAGTCATTACAAAGTGCTAAAAGTTCATAATTCTCAAGTGAGAACAGGCGGGGGACACATTTAACGAATGTAACGAATAACTTACGTTAACTGCAACGTTAACACCATAAAATTCATGCAACATTTATCTTGAACATAGGTAAAAGACATCAATTAAGTATGATCCCGCTGCAAGATTGGTCACCTCATGTTCTGTTTACGACATGAATTTCTTCGGTAGACGGCCACTAACTGAGTTTGAGTGTAGATTATTTACGCCGCAAATTATTTGTGCTTTGTGCTCTATGTCCAAGCAGGAGCGCTGTGCATTGAAACCATAAAAGTTGTCTAATATATAGAAGAACACATTTGTGACGCCATAATTGTAGACGTCATTACCGGATTTACAACTGGTCTTAACAGTGTTTTGGGTCCTTTGTTTCGGTACGCAATTGTATGTAAAGCCAATGGAGCTCAAGTTATTGAGATTTGTAGGATCATTTTGTGTTTGGTAGTTCAGTGTTATCAGTCGCAGACTCTGCATCCGCAACAACTCAGCTAGACCTCCCTTACAAGGAACCACAATGCAACTGATTTCCCACTTGTACCGTATATTACTTTTGCAAGGCAACCAGGTAGCTGCAATCCCACGAACGCCTTACAACACATCATACCATGGAACCGCAAGCCGGAATCACAGTTGGAACACCATAACTCCATATGTTTCAGGCGGCGCCATCTACCCTGCGCTTAGCAACGTAACAGTGTGTTCCATTTATGTTGGATCTGTTCCTATATCTCTTCTGAGGCCTATTTCTTCTCGCAGGGACTTTCACACTGGAGCTCAACTGAATGGCCACTGCTGACGGCGGTGCTACATAAATAAATATCACATTACATTATGTGATCCATCACCATTCGTGACGTGGAAATTGAAAATACGGTAGAGATAAAAATAAATTTTTAATTTTGTATTTTAGTGATAACATTTCATGTAAACTAAAATGTCCATTCAATTATTAGGGGGATGATTATTGCGAGAATGAGACTAATATTTCTAGAGCAATTCGAAGTGAATTTTATGCATGTAGTGCGAGGAACTTCGATTATAAGTCGAGCATTAGACATAGGTCTAATATTACACACTTTAATTCATCATTTATTTATTTAGAAATGTCGAAACAAACATTTAAGAACAGACAGAATAATATTGGGAAAGCTTTTAATTATATGATCAGAAATCTAAAGTAACATAAAAATACAAATATCCTAATCATTACAAGGTGCTTAAAGTTCATCAGAGATTTAATGATTTAATTGGAAAACATTATTATTTGCAATTTTGAACAGACGATAATCACGATAGACGCACGTTAGGAAGAATTGACTTCAACTAAAAAGCGTTAAAATCTCTTAAATAAGACCAACATTTTCCTTGAAAATCGTACAAAGGTTGGAAATCTAGTTCTAAGATGTTACTTGTGGAAATTGATAGGAGTGCACTGGTGTCTGAGACGACATTCGACAGAAGAGGAAATTAGCCTCGTCAAAACTAAGAAAAACCTAGCTTTGACTTTATTTTCAATTTCATGGACAGACGGCTCAGTATTTTAAGACTGCTACTGCAAATTGTTTTAATCGGCGAAAATGACAAAGACGAACACGAACAATATTCGCAAATCCGTATTCGTAACGCATACATGCAATGCTTTTTTCTGAGGAACGGCGTTCTGGCACATTTTTTAAATTACTTAATAATAAATATTGTAGTTATTCAAAAACTCTGGAATTTGACATAAAACTTTACAATTTCAGTTTTGTTATTTATAAAATTATTAAGTTGGCCCTCTGAGTGCATAGACTGTGATCAATTTATTTTAGTTGGAAGCTAATTTTAGCGTCATTTCTTTCAACAATACGGATGCGTTCTGGCACTTTTTTTCTAGAAAAAAGCACTGCATATATGTACAATGTATCTAACTCGTAAACCGAGGAAGTCACCTTTCGCTAACAAGCAAAATATTTCAATGTTATAATACACACAGAAATCTAACATTAAGAGAAAAACTATGCTAATAATTATAGAGCATACAGCATAAACAAGTGCAACATTATACCGTAACAGGATTACAGGAGCAGCGTCTGCTTAGTTACTCTACAGTAGCTGAGCTGAGCAGACTTGTGATTACAGTTACAATTACTAATGTAGGCCTACACAGCATGATCTACAATTGATTGTGCTATGATAAACCAAGTCATTGAATAGATTTTGGTTACAGAAACACAAAGTAACTATGGGTCCTAAGCCACTGGAATGAGTTTCATTTCCGTTGCCTTTAAGAAAATCCAGGCGTTACGCCAATGATACCAATTTATTCCAGTGTATCCGTCAGTAGCTCTAGCTTGCTGATAATATATGCCATTAAGACTGGAATGAAGACAACCGACGAACCACCACCCGCCGCCATTCTTCTGGGCACATTTAAGACTGGCAAATACACTGTTTTCCGAATCTTGAGTGGAGAATTGTCGGTTGTTGTGATATATCAGACTGTCACCTGTAATTGG
Organism: Bimastos eiseni; assembly: GCA_959347315.1. Classification (NCBI taxonomy): domain Eukaryota; kingdom Metazoa; phylum Annelida; class Clitellata; order Crassiclitellata; family Lumbricidae; genus Bimastos; species Bimastos eiseni. The sequence continues at coordinate 18,421,143 of OY365820.1, forward strand.
CATAAAAGCATCTCTGATACATTCACCACATTAAAGCTAACATCTGAGATGCATTCTCTAACGAAGATGTCTAACTATCTTGCTCTGATGAAGATGCAATAGAAATGTCTGACTGCAGGCATTGATTATATACTTTTTCAGACACTTTAGATAAAACAAACACCAAACTAATAGATAATTGCATAGTACATGTATTGCATGTTATGGCATTTGGTACAACTATTATGCCTTAGACATGTAATACATTTACTAGGCAAGTATGAATGCATGAATGTATGGATCATTGTATGTATGTATGTATGTATGTATATACGTATGCTCCTAATATGCGTGTAGTATGTAAATATTCCTGTAGGAATATATTATGTATGATTGTATGTCTATGTATACTAAATGTATCTAGTGCGCATGTATGTGTATATGTAAGAGAAATCCGAACAAGCTATTGTCCAACGTCCGCTCAGTCAACCAAACTTAGCCTTTGAAGGAACGTATGAAAACTTATGGAAGAATCGATCGCTTCTGAGACGCAGAAAGACTTGCCAGTAGATGAATTATGAGGATTAGAGTATAAATGCTATATATACTGCTTTGCAGCCAGACAGGGCTCGCGCAATTTTCTCCGTGGCGGTCGGGTAGGCTGAGTAACCTCCCACGAGACAAAAGCAACTGCCACGGGGAATCCACGCGGCATGTGGGCTTTGGAAGCAGTCTGAAATAACGTGGCCACCACGGAGAAAATTGTGCATGCCCTGGCTGGCTGCAAAACAGTTTATATAACACCTGTTTTCAAATCTGGATTTTACATCTACTCATGCGTCACAGGATCCTGAGGTAGGTGATCATCGAGTATTTCCTGCACGAGAAGCGTTGGCGCAGGATCTAGCTCGTTCGTCTTAGGAGATCATTGAAAGTGGCCCAGAGCTTCTTTGGATCCTTTGACCAGCGTGTTATGATGGCCTCAATCAATGGATCCATGAGGCTCGATCAACCGGTGAGCGCGTTCTTGTTCTGATTCTCTCTATACGTCGCGACTGAAGTTAAAAACCTCAACATTTTGCATTAAGCCATGGAGATGACGAGCATGCAGAGAAAGAAAGCATCGATGATGAGACCAAACAACGCTGTCTCGTAAGAGGTGAACTTCACGAGTGTAGAAAGCAGCGAAGCCGACCCTAGTTGTGCTCGGAGTGAGTGATGATGAGTGCTTTACCCGAAGGCAGGTTCATTGGTTTTGCGCCACCCGAGGATGAGGTAAATGAGGTGGTTTCCCGTTGCCTTCCTCAAAGACAATTATGGGTGAATGACTTGTCCAAGGTCGCTGTTTGACTGGTCACCAGCAAAGGCAAATTCGTCTCTGTCTTTGACTACTGCAGTTCTACTCCATCTCCGTTCTCTAGACGGTAGCTGGAGAGGAGTTTCTTGTTGATCGGTGTCTTATTTAAAAAATGGCTAATCAACTGAGCTTTGACTAGCATGGAAAGCGTGCCGACTTGTAATGCACGACAGCCAAGGTAATCGATCTGCCTATTTATACAATAGACAGATAGATCGATTACCTCGAGTGTGGTAGGAATAAGAATGCTGGAATGGAATCGAAGTGGTATTGTTTGTTCTGTGTGTACAAACGTTTGTAAGTGCAAAATTGTGTAATTTTGACGAAATGGTTCATTGGTAGAAAGCTACATTTACACAACGCGGAACAGAATTCGGCAAATCACACCCCTCCCTTAGAGATTCAAGTCAAGACAAGGTGTAGGGATAAAAGTTTCAATGACCAGAGTGCCAAAACTGCAAATGCGCGGTTCGCAGCGAGCGATACAATGATGATGATCATCATTGTCATCACCATGATATTTTATTATTTCACTATTTTTCTGGGACGGCTGGAACTGGTCAATATTTACTTTTCACCATATCCTTCTAAAATGTCGATTAATATTTACCAGCATTTCCAGAATATCCGCTGACAGTCAATCTGTATTTATCGGCCGATGAACTGATTGAAAATATGGTATATTCCGCAAAACCTTTATTTCCTTGAAAGTCTTGCAAATCAACTCGCAGTTTGTAGTTCCGTTTTGTTGTCAGAAGATGAAGCATTTCGTTACCTAAACAAAAACATTGTTTGCACAAGCCAACAAGAAATGAAATCACGCATAAAATTATTACTCCAAATCAATATAATTCAGTGTCTCCTCGTAGTTGCAAACTTATCTAACATTCATTTTTAATGAAATCACGCGATCAAATTATAATGTCATAGTCATTCTCACCTCATATTAGTTGGAAATGTTAATTATACTTTTTGGGATGCATTGTACAAACAACCAGAATAGTATAGTTTTTACAAGCCATATAATCAATTCTGTGTATTGGAATTACGAGACACGAGGTTTTACGAGAGTGTTCATTTGTCGTTAATGTGGCAATATATCTCTAGAGTAAAAATTGCAGTATTGTCAAGTTACTTAATAAAAACAATGATTTCAAGCATCTTAATTAACCACGTATACTATTACGAATCGCGACTATTTAATTTTATCTAATGAATTCTATAATGCGCATGACGCCATCTGATGATCACTTTCAACCAACCGGTTGAAAATCAAGACCGTCAATTGAAATGAGAATTTAGTTGGATATTGAATACGGCAACTATGCAGATAGAAGCTCTTGTGCTTTAAGTTAAGAGCCGCGTCATGATGAAGAGCTAACGGGACACCCTAAACTGACCACTACGTTTGTATAAATTAGAAAGGAAGCTAATTCATCTAAAATGTTAGCAACGACTAATGGTGGAAGATGGAGAGAATGTGAAGGAGCCGAAGGCCTAGACAGATGATGGTCGACTGATTGGTGTTAGATGGACATATATAGCTCAAAAAAGAAATCCATTGACGATGGGATTGGCCGCGTCTGACATTTAGGCCTAAACTTACGTAAAACCCGCAACCGTATCATAGTAGACAATTGTGATGTATCTTTTACCTAATCTCTCTGGAGTAAATGACAATTTATATTCTGGGTTTTTTTAAACAACGCTCAATTAAATTATCAGTTAGTACCTTGACTTCAGACGCGATTTTAATGGCAATCCCTGAAATATTGAAAATATATTGTAATAGGTCTAAACTTCGTCTTGTAGACTATTGCGAAATATATGTGTGAAGTTTTAATAAGTCTTACCGAGCCAGAATTCGCCATATCGATTTCCAAATCCTTGTCCATATTCTACCCACGTTCTGTTGAAATTGACACTGCCGTCTTTGCGTCTCTGAAAAACCTGAATTTAGTATGCTATAATGTTTTATGTTGTTCCTGATGATCCACACTTGAAATACATCACAATCGATTTTAAACATAAACTCTGGTTTTCAACAGAATAATTGGCCCATGCCGTTCCGATAACAAAATGTTGAATCCACAGAAATAAAAAAAAGCGCCAAAATTGCAGATACATATCATAATCGCTTAGAAACGCCGATATTTAAGAAAAACCAGACGCAAGTTGCTGTGATTAAGAAATGAGAAACAAAATGTGCCAGAAGTTTTTCACCGAGTTACATCACAGAATTAACACATGCTATCGGGGAGGGGATTCAAAAGGTTTGGACCATACATCAAGAACGTCCGAGAATCCAACACTCTATTCCCGTGTATGTTGGAAGACAATAATTGCTAGGCGATGAGTTATCAAACTATTCATGCATTTGGACAACACTGATATTCAACCTCTAGTCTTGAGAGAAACATGTAGGGCAGTGAGCCGAATAAAATTTCTTGTGGTGTTAAACCAAAAAGTGGGTTTAACACATGATTCTATGCAGAAGTTGGCAGCTGTTAGCTTAGAACAAAGCTTGTTGCGCACAATATTTATTTGCACAACGTCGAAGGTGATTAATAGGTTTAAAACAAAATAATGTATGAGAAGGTTTGCGCTGAGCTATATCAGCGAACTATCACGTGTCATTGGGAAGTGAATTCAAAAGGTTGCACCATCCATCAACAATGCCCGAAGACCCAACACTTTTATTGTGCCTGCACTCAGAGGACACTACTTTGTTCGAAGGCAATATTTATCCTACTAGGCGAAGAGTTATCATACGATTCCTGCATTTGAACAACACTGGCAGTCAAATTCCAGTCTTGAGAGCTAAGTGCAGGCAGTGAGCCGAGTAGAATTCCTTGTGGTGCTAATCAAGGAGTGGGCTTAACACATTCTATGCAGAAGTTGACAGCTGTTGGCTTCGAAAAGAGCGTGTTGAGCACAATATTTTTTGCATAACGTCGGATGTGACTAATATTCTTGTCTCAATATGCCTGATGATTGTTCAGAGTGCCGATCTTCTTGTTCTTGGTTCTCTGCCTTCAGGCAGGTTCATACATCCAATGACGCCACTCCTCCCTATTTTGAGCCTCTTCTTTCATCTTCCGTATCCCCCTTTCTCCATCATCCAGTCTAAAAGCATTGTTCTTGGTCTTCCTCTTGTTTTCCCCTTCCATTCTTCCCTCTATGATGTTTTTAAGTAGTGAATCTCCTCTCATTATGTGTCCCATCCCTCTTCTCTGTCGTTCTCGAATCGTCTTTATCATTGATCTCTTTTCTTTTACCCTCCTCAATATTTCTTCATTCGTCTTGTGCTCTGTCCAGCTGATTCTTTCCATTCATCGCCATATCCACATTTCAAATGCCTCTAATCTAGAGTGTCGATATGAAGGTAGTATTAAGGATTTCAAATATCTATGAGGCTGAAATAGGTGAAGAACAGCGTAAACTGTTTAAAGTTACTTTTGAAGGTAGACAATAGTACTCTAATGGCACCCTATTTCTGCCCTGCTTGCTAAACAGATAAACGGAGGAAGATGATATAGGGCTAACTGAACTGAGGGAAGGCATCTCACACGATTTGAGCAAAGTCAAATATAGCAACTACACACCAACCGGCAACTACACACCAACCGGCGCCTACTCAAGAGTCTATTTAAAGTTAAATGCAGACAGCGTCACTTTAAACAAGTCACAATGTACACGCCAAATTGGTATTTTGATCACATGCAAGTTGTCATAATGCTGACAACTGCCAACATGAAGAGTATACAGTTAACCATTACTACAGAAATGCCTGTGCATTGATATTGCTGACTAAACTCACTAGAAAGAAGTTCATTATAATATCGTGTCAATAAAACTCAGTGCAATGTGATATTTTAATTTGCTTGGGTAACACAGACCAGTGATGCACGGCTGGAAGTCTCCATATCACAAAACGCATCAGTACAAGTTCGATCGGGTTGATTTCCAACGCACACCTCGTAGACGCCACTTTTAGTCTGACCACTTGCTTTTAGATCAGAGCAATCACACACACCAGATGCAGAACGACAGTTGCCTGGAAGAGAAACATACATTACGTCGTAAACATTCAAAATATTGCTTACAACTTACCGATTAAGTGCCTGTGAATATGATGACATGCGCAGAAATTTATGCGTAGCCTATATTATCGGTCATGACAGTCGATTGATTGACTGCGTCGTCATTTCGACTGATTTTTCGTTTAAATGCAAAATTTTGCTCAATATGTTCGAACATGTTAAAGTATTGCAGTGGTAGGTTTGCAAACCGAATTTATTCGTTGACTTTTCAAAGGCTTTGTACGTTTCAGAGGTATTTGTTTGCAAGTTGCCTTGACCATGTGACTGGTCTTAGTCACGCGGACCGTGAACATTTAGTTATCATTCAGATTGCAACAGATATGAGGGTAATCGCAGTTTCATCGGTTTTAATAATTGCACTATTGATAATAATAATAACAATAATAAACATTATAAAAATAATCATTATAATCTTGTTGCTGCTAAAACATTCATTAACACGCCTGCGATTATGACGCGTACAGGTTCGAAGTGGCGCGGTGGTTGATCGGTTAGAGCGGTCGGCCCGTAACACTTAGTTTGTGCTGAGTGAGCGGGTTCGACCCTCGTCCGGGGCGTCAGTCACTGTGTTAGAGACTTTGAGCAAGTCTTTCGCGCATAATTGCCTTGCAGTACAACTGCAATTGCGCCGTCGAGGCGTGTGCACTTCTGAGCAAAAGATGTTGGAAGAAGGGCGATATCAAATTTCAAGAAATAACCAAAAAATAAACAAATAACCAAAGTTCCGTTAAGCTAATGACCGCAGTTATACTGGAAAATAAACATGGATATAAAACTCAGAATAGAGTAGAGCAAACACAGTTTTATTAAAGGGTCGTGGTAACCAGAATGCTTGAGATGTTTCAACTTACCGTTTGACTGTATTCACATATTCTGACTTTGGTTCTTCATGGAGATGTCGTGTTCCTGGAGACGTCGGTCAATCGCTTGAAGACTTGTCATAGAGGTTTCATGCTGACTTTTCATTTCTTGAAGAGAATCAGTAATAATGAAAGTAGTACTAATGCTCAGTATACTAATGACAAGTTTACGATAAAAATATTATCATTCATCAAATAAAATTTATGTTATCATTAGCATATATTTAATTATTACAATTATGATGATCATGTTTATGATACCGTTGTTAATACGAGGGCCATTGATTTAAATTGAAATCTGAGGCATTAAATCAAGTTAATAATCATTGTTTCCCTCAAAAACAGGCCTTGAAATTAAACAATTATTTCATTCAAGTAAACTCAGGACTAAGAGAACTCAGCGCTGAGTGTTGCCGTAACTATATAATTTTTTTAATATTTTAAAAATTCAAGATTATGACAGTGATTACTAGTTTAACTTTACCATTTGCGATTTTCCACAGATTGTGAGTTCGGTTCTTGAGGGAGATGTCGTGCTCATGGAGACGTTGGTCAACCACTTGAAATGATTCATTTAAAAACTCATGAATACTTTGTCCTTGTTTTATGCAGAAATTGTGCTCTTTGGAGCGTCGGTCAATCGATTGTAGACTGGTCAAAACGCTGTCTTGTGTGCCTTTCAATTCTTGAAACGATACATTAAGTAGCGCGCGAATACTTTGACCTTGCCTGATGCAAATATCTTGTTGTATGAGAGGTTTGTCAATCTCTTGTTGACTCAAATTAATGGCGCCATATTGACTTCTAATTTCTTGAAGCGATGCATTAAGAAGTTCGTGAATAGCTTCAACTTTTTTATCTAGCCGATCAAATAGGTCAACCCTCAGTTGCTGTATCTTTTCGACGATGCTGGTCAATAGGTCTCCATTGTTGCAGAACTGTATAGCTGAATCCTGTATAGCGAATCGTCCATTTGCTGAAACAATTGTTTCATGCGTTATAACTATTACATCGAATTTTTCTAAATAATATGACATAGACAGCTCATGTCTACCAAATGTGTTTACAGTCTATGTGCTTACAGTCTATACGCTGAAGTCTCAACTATCTGCGAAACCTTTACGGCAACCGACAGACACTCAATGAAAACTAGGATATCAGATTAATCGTATTTATACTGAACTAATCGGAACATGAAGTCAACGCTCTTTCCGTGCTCTGGTGTCCGATTCCGCATTAAGATAAGGTTCCATACTACTTATCCCACTCGACCGTGTGGACGTTCAATAATCATATGCCGTATAATGTAACGTATAAAATGAAGTACAGTAATGAAAGCAGAAATAAGATGAGAAAAAAATAACTAAAGGGTACCATATTAAAATGCTATCAGTTATTCAGAATTTGTTCAAGGCTGAATCCTGAACATGACAGAGGGACAAAATGACGTGGGTTCCCTGTCTATATAAATATATATATATGTACATATATATATAGACATGTATAGACATGTCAACGATTGGTCCAAAACTAACAAATTATCCTTAAATATTACCAAAACTAACTATATATTGTTTAGCTCGCATCGAAAGATTTGCCCCAGCTCAAGGAAGTTCTTGCTATTAATAATGTTCCTGTGCCAAGAGTAACATCAGCCAAATTCCTGGGAATATATAATGATGAACACCTTACATGGAAAGAACACATACAACATATCTCAGTAAAAATTGCAAAAAATAAAGGAATCTTGTCACGAATTTCACACTTATTGCCAATCAATATACGTTTCTCTTTATATTACACAATGATTAACCCGTATTTAACTTACTGCAACCTCATCTGGGCTTCAAACTATCCAACAAGATTGAAAAAATTGAATATCCTCCAAAAAAGAGCCCTCCGTATAATCAACGGCTCACATTACCTCATTCCTTCTGACCACATCTACAAACAAACACGTATTCTATAAGTTGAGCAGCTATTGATCTTTCAAACCAATGAATTCATGTACAAATATACCTACAATCAACTACCTTCAGTATTCGACAACTACTTCTCACCTCTCTCTGAGGTCAATCTCTATAAGTTACGATCTTCCTCAAACTATAGACCTATCTTTTCGAGAACAAGCACTAGAAAAAAGTTCTCGATTAAATGCGCTGGCCCGAAAGCATGGAACGTCATTCCGGATGAATTGCGCTCTCTAAATAATCTTAACGTATTTAAAATAAAATTGCGGAATTATTTAATGGTTCTATAAATGTCTCATTGCGCGTCTTTATCGTCTTCATCATGATTGTATAGAATAACTAACTAGTTAAGTTTCTAACGAATTGCCAATGTATTTCTTATACCTAACCAACTGCAACTATCAATCTAATGTAAGGGTGACCCTGATTACAGGATTTTCTGTCCTTTAAGGGTTTCTGTTAGTCCCTATTGCCTCCCAGCTGATTGTCAATACTTTATAATTTTGTTTGTTGTTTTCGAGACAATAAAAACATTTGGTTATGGTTATGGTTACGGTTATACATACATTTATATATATAAAACCTTTCAAGGTTTCAGCCATAAAGATAAGAAAATTGATAAATGGCTATACTTAATTGTAACCAATCCCTTTACAACTTTTTCAATGTCTCAAACTGGTAACTGCATTCACTGTTTGTGGGTAATCCCATTTGATTAATCGTTATTTTGTTATTTTGTGTGTTGAATATTGATTGTTTATCTTTAGAATGTTGAACCTTTCGTCTAAGTATGGCTTAAAAGCCTTAAATTTGACCGCAAGACAAAAGCAGCACATGGTTAGAATGCAGACGCAGAGCCTACCCATTTGAAATTTTTTCCTTGGCGCATCGTCATCAGCCTCTCGCTGAGCTAGTTGTTGATTTTCAGCTTCACCTTTAATCGAATCGTAAAAGGTGGCAAATGATGTGTCGCTATCAGCTGAATGATCACGTTTCCACTGATGATATCTGCCGTATAGTGTTTGAGCACGGGTTGCTACAGAAAATGTTGTTTAGTTAAAATATACGAGAAATAATGCCAACCAGTTTTATCAACCAAGGCAACATTTACTTTGCGAACTTATTGCGCAGATTGAACATCAACGCCAGACCAAGCAGCAACACCAACAATTGACGAGTCATCTTTATGGTGTCTTTGATGAAGAAATAGAGAAATGTGCCAGGTGCAGAAGAAATTGAACTCTACGTAATCCTATGATTGCGTTCCTTCATTTATAGACGGACCATCTTATTGTTTACTGCCCCCTCTGACATGAAGTGTCTCGAGGATCCATGAAATTGTTGATTGTCCTTTGCCTCATGCTGTTGAACTGAACTCAAGCACAGTGGTCCTTCAGTGGTCAGATACTCAATCGATACGACAGTTTATTGCAGAAATAAATTTCAAATTCGTCCGAACTACCGTATATGCACTTGACACAGAAGTGGCTATAATTGCTGATTTGTTATAGAAGCTACCGAATACCAATAAATATGAAACAAATTAAAGCGCCCTTGTGGTGACACTGTGCAAGTTAGGGGAGTGATCTAAAGCGCATATGACAATTAAGACGCTCACCCCTTGAAATCGTTTAGAAACACTCAGGTTCATAAATTTTAGCTGCGCATTTACATGTAGCGACATCTTGCGCGTTATCCATAGCAGTATTGTTTCGATATTCGAGATGTTGGTTCGATTATCCAGTTTTTCGATTTTGACTACTTTTACATCACTGTATATTTATAAATCGCTTTCATTTTCTCTTTAACTTCATGGACTATCCAGGCGCTCATTTCAAAGTTTGCTTTGGGTTCACTTTTAGTTGTTACGAAGGTTTTATCGAACTTGTAAACATTGGCCTAATTAAATAAAATGATGTCAAGTAAGAAGGACGCGGAGATTATAAGAAGCCCATCGGCGTCCAAAACTTATAGGAAACATAGAGGTTTGAAGAAGCCCATTGGTGTCTTGAACGTAAGCTTATAGGAAGCACAGATGTTACAAGATGCTACCGCAAAACACAAAGTGAAAGAGCTAAAGAGTACAAGGAAACTTAGGTCTATGTGCAGACAAAAGAAACTTGCATGCAGACAAGACAAACCAAAGAGGATAAAAGTAAAAAGCGGTGCACCGTACCCTCAACCTAAGAAGACAACTAAAACAAGCTCAAGTTTGACTGCGATTGCGATGAGAAAATGTTTATCGTGTAGTGAAAGCTTTGGTGAAAATGCTGCTGGAAGAAATGGATAGAATGCAAGAATGGTAAGGGTTGTTGTCATGAAGAGTGTACAGATAGAGAGACATACAAGGGATTTGTGTGCGATTTTAGTAATTAAGCCAAATTGTGTTTAAAAGTAAAATAACGATGGACCTAGCATTGACTTACTTTACCAGTTTTGTGTCTTGTGTTTGATATGTTTAGTACCATTATGGTCTATTATCTTATGGCAATGTTGATTTAGTTCGTGTGGGCCTAAAGCTTTACTGCTCTAATCTAAAATGCAGGATTGCCATTACATTTGTCTTAGTAAATTTTCATTGTTTCAAGATGCCCATCTTAGGGGCGTCTTGTAGTATAGGGTCCCTAAAATGCCCGGATTGAAGACATGTACTATTTTATTGACAAAAATGATCTTTAATGAATTGACTTCTGTAGTTGTTGCAATTGCTTTATTAAGGGTCAACCTTTACATTAGGCACCAAAATGTACTTCTCTTGCAATCAACACATATGTAATACAGAACTTTCGTTAGCATCTTGGGGCACTCTCCCCTACGAGTTTGCAATGATTACATATCAGCTGGAATAAACGACGACAGGGTGGATTTTTCCAAGATAATTTAAAACAATAACGCCATAAACACGTAGCATGTACAGACAGTCATGGGGTTGGGGAAGGATCACAAGGGGAATGTTAGGAAGCCAACCTTATCATGTTTTACTTCAGTGATAAACAATAGCGGATTACACGTGGGCCATTTCTTGACGGCAATGTGGGAATATTTTTACACTGCCTCTTATGCCCCACATGTGATGATGGTGTGGAGTCAGACATTTTGTGGAACAGATTCACTTACTACCTTTTTAAACTTGGACATAATTGACCACAATAGACTACATTGTCGTTGGATAAAACAAAACGGCGTTGAAATTATTGAACGCGTTGTGTGGTCTTCGTAAACGTCAATGCTTTGAGCATGACTTTTGCACCGCTATAGAAACGAAACTGTTTATTTAGATATTTGTTTGATTCAAGCCGAAAGCAAGCGAAATATTTATCCCCGTATCCATCGTTTCGTTCTGTCACCAAGGAACAAACTTACACAACCGATCTCAAGTAGGCTTATCAAGTATTTCTGAGTGAATGATTGCTTATCGTTCCGTTATAAGCAAGAGGGGCCTCGTGTGGCAGACGCATGAGGCCCCCAATCACCCCCACACAACCGATAGCAAATTAATTTGATTTGCGACCGGAATTGGAGATAGACTACGTGATTTACTTGCCTCGTTCACGTCGAAGCTAAACGATTTTTGGCAATATATTCACTTTTATAATTATCTTATAATTATAAAAACGTAATTGCGCTGTTGAGAAGTTGAAGAGATTGCGTAGGTCGTGAATGAATTATATATTATTATACACGTCTATGTGCAAGGCATTATATGCACGGCGCCAATGCATTTACACTACATGTATAATGTGATGTAAAAAAATATGTGTGCGTTGTGCATTTATGATCATTTACAGAGACTTGGGTTTCATAGTCACTGGAAAGAATTTCCTGAGTATTGTCCACAAAATAAACTACCAAAAAATCAGTGATATTTTAACCGTTACTTTGTAATGGAACGCTCAGAATCTTATATTCACATTTACCTCGAACCTCCATTTTGCAGCATCGTGCTTGTTTCGGTTGTGGACCCAACTGCTTGGAATGGTCCCCATTGGAACTTCAGCGCTTGCCTAGGAGCTCTCTAATCCCATTCTATTCTGGTGTGAAATCTGTCAGTTTTGGCCATGGTTGGACTGGGAGTGCCTCTGAGTAGATTTCGGCAAGAGGTGCTATATCAAGTTTTATTGATTGACTGGTTGTTAGTATTCATACGGCTGTAGCACATATTTTCTTCGTCTTCCTTGTGCCTCGTCGAATGTATGGACGTGCGTCGTCTTCCACCAGTGCGAAATTTCTTGTCGAAATCGTCATCGTGCTTACAGTCGTCGCTCTATCATTTCGATAGAGCTTACATTATCTGGTAAAGAAATTACGGAATCGAGATTAAATCTAATCATGGACAGAGAAGGATTAACGTACATTGGAAAATCAACGGCAGAGAGATTTATTTCAATCTATGAATGCTGTACGTGTGTAATCTTCAACTTTCTTTTCTCTCAGTTAAGATTACCGAACATCCAAGGATCGTGACACGTCCTCTTGTTTTCTGAATTTTTCTTTATTAATAACATAATATACAGTACCTAAACAGGTGTAAAAATTAAAACATAAAACGACAGTCCGTGTCCTTCGGAAGTCAGAGCATCAACTGTCCGATTACAAGCAATCAACTGTCTAATCAATAGATTATGTCAGCCACCTCATTCTGTTCTGTATTGACCACATAAAAGCCGTCGTTTAAATCTGGTAAACTTTACGATATTGAGTGTCGTGCACAAGAGGTCTGGTTGTAAATCGAATTATGACATCATGTAACGAAATGGATCAGCGCATCATTGATGAGTGAGTCAAGCGGTGGTGTTCACGTCTTAGCACATGTGATGCCAAGAGAGGTGAATTTGAACAACATTTTTTATTTTCCGAATGCTAAGTACTCATGTTTACTCATCTTTCATCTTTTATAAACTGTAGACTATCAGATTATACAATAAACGAAAATATAATTACTCTTCTATGTTTACTAAGAATTGCTTTGATGTCGGCCTAATCTGACGAAGTTCATGTAAAAACATGTCTGTGTGGGCATTTTATTTATTAACCAAAGCGTATAATAGGCCTAAATACTAAAAAAATACATGCATATAATATATTATATATGTATATCATTATATACTTGCACCCACACATACATTCATGCTCGTTTATACAAATACATATATTGGAGCTAGACTTGAGATAGATCTAGAGATCGAGAGATAGACAGACAGACAGAGAAACAGACACACAGACATACAAGAAGACCCAGACAGTAACATAGAGAGACAGAGAGAAGGGGGGAGAGAGAGATATAAAGAGAGAGAGAGACCGAGAGACAAATTGCAGAGGTTAACCTCTGTGGCTTCCTGTACTGGAAGGCATGCACACATAGTCACAGGTTCCAGACTGGAAGGGCTGCACAGATCGATTTCCCACGTGAATTGGGAGATCAGATCGATCCCAGCAGATACGGTGACACAATTTAACCGACAAAGGTAAGAAGCTGACATAGTAATCGAAGTCTTTATAGTCTACTCCAGATCTTTCGTTATCACACTGTCCCGCAGCAGGGATAAACATACGGGTATATAGACTGACGCACAAATAATATAATCAGACCCATTCAAGTATTTATAAAGGTCGCTGTATTAGGTCACTATTGAGTGCCAATGTACTTGCTTAATTACATTCTTGCATACTTATTCACTTATTTATTCACTCATTCATTTACTCATTTATTTATCTACTTAGGCCTACTTACTTACTTATGCTGATACATATGCCATTGAAGAGGTGCACGATTCTTCGCTGCTCTAATCTGCTCTCCTCCCCTCTCCATTCCCCTCCCCTTGTATACTCTATCTCGTTCTTTCCCTCTCTTTCTCCTCCTCTTGTCTTTGAGACTTAGAGACTATTATTGTAATCTTCTTACGGAAATGAACCACGTGCCCGATTGCCCTTAGATACGACTATAATCTCCTTTCCCTCTCACAAAACCAGATGATGTTTCGTGCAGAGTGTCTGTCGTGTCTTGCTGTGTTGATGTATGTGTTACAATAAACATGGATTTATCTACTGGTTGCAAGCCTTAGTCAAAGGTCACCGGTCCACATCCGGAGTTGGGACCCTTTCGGGGGCAGCAAGCTACCGTCGCATACACGACGAAACAGCTTCAACAGCACATAGGCCTACATCGTGTAATCAACACACGCTATTCGTGGCCTTCAAAAGCTTCACATTAATTTTAGTCACTATCGTCAAAAGTAATTTATAGTCATAATGTGACGTCTTTCATTAGCACAGTTCCAAGGTTTTTCTACATAACTTTGTCTAATTTGATTTCAGATCTGTTTGCGGATCCTCGATGAAAATGCTGACAAGTGCGTTTCTGTACGAAGGGTTCTAAACGCTAAGATTTATTTGGATACAGTGGATGATTCATTTTCGCTGCAACCTTTTAAAAAACAATTAGTTTACTTTGCAATTCTTTTATTAATTGCGATTACTATTACACTGGTCTACTAAAGACAGATCTCGATGCAGTGGATTTGCACTGACGTTGTCGAATCAAGTGTATTTAATTACCAGCATCTAATGATCAGAATCATGAGGGATATACATGTTTGGAACTAAGGTTTGTACTCGGGTCATCGTCTTGACTGCAAATTAACTCGGACACACAGTGATAGCGGGTGCGCGCGCCATGCGTACCGATTTGCGTGGTTTACTGTTTACTGCTCCTGTTTCATAAATTATTCGTATTATACGATTTAAGGTAGTTTTTATTCCAGCCTCTGTCAGGAAACTCTTTGATCATTTAAAATGAATTAAATTCCTTATCAGTTTCAAAATTCTGATCAAAATTCGATCATCGTCTGTCAACGGCGCCATTTTGCGTCACTAACGACAGCAATATAGGGCAGCTAGGGCTGTCCCATACATTTCTTAGTTTAAACTTAAAAACTAGTACCAGTTCGACTTTTCTCAGTTAATACCAGAGCGAAATATATTTGATTTGATGCATGAATTATAAATACTCCAAATATTGACGGAGTTATTTACCTGTAAGTCGGACCATTAATGCTGGCCCATCCTGTATGTATGGCCTGGTCGTCCTCCCTTTATGCGCTGAAGACCCTCTGCTCGCGAGGCATGCCCAAAATGGCCGTGCATGTGGTAACACGAAATACACTACGGGCATGGATGGTGTATGCGTCTCCAGCCTGGTCGGGGGTTCCTGAAAGCTTAAGAACGTGATCGACTTAAGACCCTCAGCCGAAGGATTAAGTGATCCGAGTTCCTACCGCCTGACACACCGACTATTGGTCGGCCGTGCAGACGACGTCTTTTGATCGGCCATAGTAGCTGATAATCGTCATGTGCTGCGAGGATTGTGTCAGGTGCGACCGACTGCTGGACATAACCTGAGACATCGAGCCATCCATTCGTCCTTCCGGTAAAGGACACCAAGAACTTCCTGTTGATGTTTATGTTTAAAATCTCTTATTGATCAGTCCTCCCAGAGTTCTCTCCTTCTAAAGACACGATTAACCCTAACGTTATGAATATTGAAACTCAATGCAGTCTTATAACAATGTGCATGCTATCAAAAATGTAAATTGTTGCGTTCTGACAACAAATAAATTCAATATTGGAAAGTACAATACAATATTGGTTCCTGGCTCGTTCTATTGGTGTGGTATACCAAGCACGCCAGCCCCTCGACGCTTTCTCGTTTCAGTTCAGTTTATTTCCTGACAATACAGGTGCGCAGGCTTAAGAATTCAACTGTCGGCTAATGAACTGAGCTTTGCTGACTAATTGACTGACATGTCAACGATAATTCAATTCGACTTTCTTTAAAAGCAACCACAACTGAACTGGTCTTCCACTTGTCCATTACATCACTTTTGATAGAGCCATATGTAGCAGCCTACAAGGATGGGCAACCAGGCACATGTCACGATGGTACGCACAAATGAAAGTCAAAATGGTCCTTGAAAGTTGATACCGGGTAGCAATTCAAAAGAAGCGACATCATCTCTGTTAGTACCCGTTCGGTGACTGTCACTTAGGGGTGTAAAATGTGTGCACAAGGTGTATATGCAAATAGGCATTGTATTGCCGATTGCAGCGCCGTTAGAGACATTTTTACTAGTAACTTCGAATCATAACCGCCTGGGTACCCGGCTGTTAACGGTGCATAAGGAATGAACTACAGGCATGCATAAGTCTCCGTTCAATCAGATTTATAATTTATATGTTGGGTCGCTTCTATACAATTATATAAACAATGTCTCTGAACATATTTTGGGAAACTTACAAAGGAGTTGAAACATGACTTTCCAACAGTTAAAAATGGCGTTATCTTTCATTGGCATGACTTTCTAGGTGACAAAAGTTGTGAGGTCATAAGTTCATTTGTTTTTCAATTCTCATAGGGAGTCGGACTTCTAAGCCTAATTAAAACAAGTGTATACTTAAGACGATGAACTTGATATTAAATCAAGATTGCGACCGGTCATGTGAAGCGTCAAGAGCATTGTAATAAAGCAACTAACTGTCTTGGAAGCGAATGAGGTGACAAATACATGAACAATCAGCGTATAGTTAATATTAGACAAATGGATGGGGAAATGAGTTTGCTTAGACGGGAGGTGTAAATAATGAACAGCAACGACCGGACACTTGAGCAGATGGTGTACGATTAGATGAGCGACCACCCGCGACATTGGCAATTTAATTGATGAACGTGAGCAAGATACCACATGATCCATGTATGTCCAGTACCAGAGATTCCAAATAGGGAGGAAATTGGCGTTTGGTAAGGGGAGCATGGTCAATTGTGTCAGAAGCAGCAGGTCAATGAGGCACCGATAATAGTTTTGTTGAGGACCTAACGCAACGACAAATTTGTTGTACAGCGGGATGAAGAGTGCTCAAGTGGAGTGATGCGAGACTTAGCAGAATGAGTTGAGTCCAGAAAGTTGTTTGAGGCGAGAGAGTTATTTGGGTATAAGATGACTCGTTCTGAGATCATGAAAAAGAAAGAGAGATTGGAATTAGACGGTAGTTGGAGAGAAGTTTCTTGTTGATCGGTGGGTATTTTTAAGGTGGCTAAGCGACTGAGCTCTGACTAGCATGGATCTACAATTGCTCAATAATAGAGAAGATGATAAAAGTTCATCAACTCTTGAATTCGATAACATAATACTTCGCATTTAAGAACAAACGATTCACGAATGTAATGCATAATTGACTTAACTGTAAAACGCTAAAACCCATAAAATTAACTCAACATTCATCAATGTCAATGTCACTTAACTAATCGTACACCCTATCCATGGTTTTTCTAAAGTTCCTGGTCTTTGCTGTTCATTCTTTACACCTCCACTCTAAGCAATTTCCATTTTCAGGTCTGAAGTATACAATTGTTTGACTTAGGCTTAGAAGTCCGATAAACTTTGGCCACCCCTTTGGCCACGCTGATAAAGCATTCTTGCTTAAGCCTTTGTTTTTAACTATTTTCAGGACATTACCTAAGCTGCATGATTCACACATCCAGCCTCTTTGGATTTAGCTGCAGATTTGATAATAAGGCAGTTACAGTTCGCTCGTTTAATAATCGGGCGCTCTTTGTCTGGCCGCTGATTCGTTGGACGCTTGTTTGACCGGTCACCTGCAAAGGCAAATTCGTCTCTGTCTTTGACTACTGCAGTTCTACTCCATCTCCGTTCTCTAGACGGTAGTTGGAGAGGAGTTTCTTGTTGATCGGTGTCTTATTTAAAAAATGGCTAAGCGACTGAGCTTTGACTAGCATGGAAAACGTACCGACCTATAATGCACGATAGCCAAGGTAATCGATCTGTCTATATTAAACAGTAGACAGATAGATCGATTACCTTGAGTATGGTAGGAATAAGAATGCTGGAATTGAATTGGAATGGCATTGTTTGTTTACAAATATTAGAGAGTGCAAAATTATGTGATTTTAACCAAATGGTTCATTGGTAGAAAGCTACATTTACACAACGCGCAACAGACTTCGGCATATCAAGCCGCTTGTAACATCAAGTCGAGACAGGCTGCAGTGTGTGCAACAGTTAGCAATGATGAGAGAGCCAAAGCTGCATATGAGCGGTTCGCAGAGAGCGATAGAAAAACACGCATGTCATTCTTGTCATTGATCCGTCGTTAAATAAACTTATTACACAAACAGTGCGATACAATGATGATGAGCATTATTGTCATCGTCATGATAATTTATTATTTCACCGTTATTCTGGGACTGCTGGAACTTGTCAATATTCGGTAGGCCTACTGAACACCTACTATTATTATCATCACCATCGCCAGCATCATTGTTCTTATTATTCCACTCGTCTCGTTAAGTTATTTCATTTATTTCATCTCGTTTCATTTTAACATTATTTCTTCGTCCTCGTCTTTTTACCATATCCTTCTAAAACGTCGATTAATATTTACCGGTATTTCCAGAATATCCGCTGATTGCTAGTCTGTATTTATCGGCCGATGAACTGATGGAAAATCTCGTATATTCCGCAGAAACCTTGTTCCTTGAAAGTCTTCATTATCAACTCGCAGTTTCTAGTACCGTTTCGCTGTCAGCAGATGAAGCATTTCGTTACCCATACAAAACATTGTTTGTACAAGACCAGCAAGAAATGAAATCACGGGTAAAATTATTAGTCCAAGTCAATATAATTCAGTGTCCCCTCGTAGTTTCAAACTTAGCTAACATTCACTTTAACGAGATCACGTGATCAAATTATATGTCCTATTCAATTATCTTATCTCTCCTCGTTAGTTGAAAATGGCAATAACACTTCTTGTTGGACGCTTTGTACAAACGGCCGGAATCAAATCTTGTTTACCCAGCCATATAATCAATTCTGTGTCTTGGAATTATGAGACAAGAAGTGTAGGCCCTACATTTATCGGTAAATTGGCAATATATCTCTAGCGCAGGCCTAAAACCTGCAGTTATGTCAAGCTACTTAATGAAAACAATGACTTCAAGTATTAGGTCTATAATTAACTACACGTGTAGACTATTATGAATCGCGACCATTTAATTTTATCTCATGAATTCTATAATGCCCAAGATTCCATCTGATGATTATTATCAACCAACCGGTTGAAAATCAAGACCGTCGGATAACTGAAATGGAAATTGGGTGGGACTTTGAACGCAGTGGTCCAGATACGGCGAGTAGGTCTGTGCAGGTTGAAGCTAACGTGCTTTAGGCTTAAGATAAGAGCCGCATGATGTTGAAGAAATAACGGGACGCCGTCACTGCGTTTGTATAAACCAGAAGGAGAGCTAACTCATCTAAAATGTTAACAGAGACAAATGGAGGAAGAGGGTCAAGTTTTACGACTTTTGTTTGATGAACTAAGTATTTCACGATGCTCCGTTTTAAGAGTTGGGCGGAAATCTTCAAAGTGTGCGCCGTGTGTGAATACAGTGGTTTTCGCTCGACGACTGCTAATCTTCTGCAACGTCATTTGGAGGAAATCCTCTGCTTTAAAATCGGAAGGTTTGTCCGTGCGGGTGCCCTGATCAAGTTTGCCAGAGATTGAGGATGATAGACGTTTCGGGTTGTCCTTGTGCTGCGCGACTTCTTTTCCAAAATAATGCTCTCATTCTTTCTTACTCTAGATATTATGGAGCGTGGTGCTGTTCGTGGCAGGGTCATCGACCTTGAGAAAAGAGGCTATATATAGACTGAAGGTTTTCGAAATGTGAACCTTGGAAAGAATAGAGAAAAACAGCCGAGCGGCAAAATAAATAAAGGAGTGATGGGAGTCGTGATAATTTACACGCAATGAGAGTGAGACAAAAAATATTGATCGTACACACGTTGAGATAAGACTCGCCGCTGAGAACGTTCATTGAAGGAAGAATACTAAGGAGCGGAAGGCCTAGACAGATGATTGTCGAGTGAATGGTGTTAGATGGACAAGGATAGCTCATAAAGAGATCCATTGGCGATGGAATTGGCGGCGTCTGACATTTAAGCCTAAACCTGACTAGATACCTCAACCGTAACATAGTGTACAATTGGGATGCATCTTTTAGCTAAACCTTCTGGAGTAAATGACAAATTTTATTTTTTAGAAACAACGATCAACTAAATTCGCAATAAATACATTAACTTCAGACGCGACTTTACTGACAATCCTTACAAATGTTGAAAATAAATTGTATTTGACTTCGTCTTGTCCACTATTGCGAACTAGAAGTCTTGCTGAGTCAGAATTCACCAGTTGGATTTTCAAATCCCTGTCTATTCTCTGCCCACGTTCTGTTAAAATTAACACTGCCATCTTTGCGTCTTTGAAAAACCTGTAAATGGTATGCTATGATGTTATATATTGTTCTTGATGATCTACACTTGAAATACATCGCAATTGGGAAAAAGCATAAACTTTGGTTTTCAACAGAATCACTGTTTCATGCCGTTCTGACAACAAAATACTGAATTCAGAAGAATAAATGAAAAGCGCCAAAATTACTGCTCTATATATATTCCGTTAGAAACGCCGATGTTTAAATAATACGAAATGCAGGTTACTATGATTAAAAAAATTAAAACAAAATAATGTGCTATAAGGTTTGCGCTGAGCTAAATAAGAGACCTAGCACATGTTATTGGGAGGTTTGCACCATCCATAAAAAGCGTCAGAGGATCCAACACTGTTCCCATGCATGCACCCAGAGGACTCTTAGTTCGATAACTGGCATACGCACTCTAGTCTTGAGAGATAACTGTAGGTAGTAAGCCGAGTAGAATTCCTTCTGGTGTTAAAAAGGAATGGGCTTGACACTTGATTATTATGCAGAAGTTGGCAGCTGTTGGCTTCGAAAAGAGTGTATTTATTTGCACAACGTCGGAGGTGATTAATATTCTTGTCTCAATTTGTGGAATTAAAGGTAGTAGTAAGAATTTCAAATATCTTTGAGGCTCGAATTGGTGAAGAACAGCCAGAACTGTTTGATGTAACATTTGAAGGTAGACAACTTCGTTATCCAATTTTCGTCCTGCTTGTTAAAGAGAGAGATGGAGGAAAATGGTATAACTGAACTGAAAGAAGGCATCTCACACGATTTGAGTCAAGTTCCGTTGCGATCGTAAATATCTATTGCGTGGAAAAATGTAGTGTTTTCACATAAACCGGCGCCTATTCAAAGGTCAATTTAAAAGTTGAATAAGTTACATGTCAAATCGATGTTTTGAGCAGATGCATCAAACTGTGATATGCATACGTTAAAAGAAGACAATATTTATTAATATTACGAGAAGTTTCCAGCTAACTATTATCCCAGAAATGCGTGTGCATTGACATTGCTGAGTAAATACATCTTAGTAGGAAGTATGGTTGCTGGTTCAGATATATTTGTGTGTTAGAGATAATAATAATTATGTTAGCGTGTTTGCATGTTTGCAACAGTAGCAGCCAAAAGCACAGTTGATCACTTTTGATTAGTAGGCTAACTAAGTTAATCATAAACTTCTTTTGCTCTGGCATTCAATTCACAGGTCCAAATTGGAGGACTCACACTTACCAATCACAATCTGGCCAATAGCCAGATCGCCACCCTATTAAACAGAGAGACGGTCAATTTGATTCTGGTTTGCTTGTTATATCTGCATTTGCATGGATCTTAAATAAGCTAATCAACTAAATTTTTGTCTCCATTAACAGGCCATGTCCAGGCCGTGACTAGACGGATGCAATAATAATGCTATAGATGTAATAAGGTCCATATTTATCTGTATTTCTAGCGGATGACGGCAACAGATGCGTGAAAATCGAGCCTCGTGTGGGCGACATATATTAGCTGTATACGTAGATGAGACGAGGCGATATAAAACTGAAACAGGCCTACTGAATAAGAGAATTCACATGCTTCGACTTAATTAGTATAATAACATACAAGATATATATATATATATATATATCAAGCATTAGTTCCTTATATATATATATATATATATAAGGAACTAATGCTTGAAAGTCTTGGGATAAACGATTAAGCTGACCAATACCAGGATTAATTTTTGTTCATGCGGAAATAAACAGACAATGAATTCGCTGTAACAGTAGAGATCACATGCTAAATTCTGAACCTTCCAGATTTTCGCCATAATTTATAGACTTCAAGAGTGGAACTCACAACTCTTTGAATAATAAATTAAACTGTGCTCAAGTACAGCATTAAATAACACAGAATGCTATCTAGTTACAGTAATGCAATTGTGCGCGAAGGACTTGCTCAAGGTCCCTACAAAGTGACGCGCGAACCCGCTCACTCAGCACACACTGAACGTTACGGGCTGACCGCTCTAACCGATCGGCCACTGTGCCACACAGTGGGCGATCACGGCCTTAGACCAGACCGCCACAACCTCAGAACCAGTGTGGACAAATGGTCAACGGTTAAAGTGCCAGCAGGTACAACCCACATGCACTACGCATCCTAGTAAGACCGTCGCTGTTAGGAAAACGTATAAAATTAACCTTATTTCCATCTATGGCCATGACTAACAAGCATCAAATCTTCAACAAGCATCAACTATTGACGTGCGTGAAGACTTGTGTAATGATGCGCAAGCTGAATGGATCATCCCTTTGAAAGTACACTTAATCTAATTACGAAAACCAGTAATTTTATTGAACAGGAACGTGAAAGATGAGGAAGAGACCGAAGGCTTTTCAGATGCTGATCTGTAGAAAAATAGAGTGAGTCTGATGGACTGAACACAGGACAAGTGAGAAGATAATTTATTACATGTGGCGGAAGAAAAAAAAAGGCTCCTGATAGAAACAATCGGAAGAAGGCAGAAGAAATGGGTGGGACATATTCTGAGGGGTGAGAACAGCAATGGAGAGAAGGATAAAGCAATAATGAATAAAAGGAAGACCTTGAGTGATGTTCCTGCACTGGATGATGAAGGACAATTACAGTAGGCTGAAAAAGGAGGAGACAGGATAGCGTGATAGTTGGCGTTCAAACCAGAATTTTGTCAGATAACCTTAGAGAAGAAGAAGTGTGAAAAGCTTTGATTGCAAGACTAGCAATAAACATAAATAACACACGTTAATTAATCAATTATTTATATATGTCTAAATAAACATCTAAATACAAGCAGGTATTTGGAAAGATTATAAATGATCAGTATAATTACTCAAGAGTGATATAGCCTAGCTATACCAATATTATCCATTACAATGCGTAAAATGCTCGTCAGATGTTTTACCCGAGAAAAAAATTAAAAAAATTCATTTCCATTTAATTTCATACTGACAGACCGCATCATAATTACAAGTACAGTACTAACGATTGATGACACGTTATTACTGAAGTCGAATTTAACTGTCTGAGGCCACAAAGGGCTCCCATCACGCGTATACATCTCATTTTTAACAAACGCCGCCGCCTAGCGAAATCGGAAAAAATGTCAACCTTACGGATGATACGGGTCTCGAACTGAGTTTCTCAGCTCTGTGCTCCAGTGTGCTAACCATTACTCTATGAATTTAAGCAATTAACCAAATCTCAGCCGCGCCATCAAAGGGAAAGCACAACATGTATCTGCTTACATGTATATACATGTGCGTGCGGGACATCCTACACCTGCTAACTCTCCTCCTGCGCATTGCATTCACTGGCTACAGTTGAATTAATAGACTTTTTCGACAGCCTATAATGGCGAATTCACTGCGACAACAAATTGATCTTTTTAAATGAGAATTATCAGCTTCATGTAATTTCTAGAATGATCGATTTTACGATTATTTGCGAATGGCGTAAGTTGCGGCACACGACATATGATAAAAGCATAATAATGTTTACAAACACTGAAATAGATTAAAATATATGTTTTAACACATAAAAACAATTCGAAAATATTTGAAAATTGAAAATCCTTTCCAGTGTTTTACCAAGAAAACTGAGGAAGTAGTAAACTTTTCGATAACCAGCAAAATATTGCATTGATTAAAATATACATTTCGTACACAACAAACCTTTATTATAAGAGAAATTAGGCTAAGCCTATTTTAGAACATACAAAGTACAATATTTACTCAATTTGCAACATTCATGAGTGCAACATTAAACCGATATCAAGAATACCGAATCAATCTCTGTTCAATTTACTCTTATTGCAGCTGTTTGCAGAATTGCAGGTATAGTAAGACAATTAAAATTGCAAAAATTTGGTGTGCGTAAAAGGCACGATGATCTATGTTTATTTATGCCATTATGAACCAAGTCATCGATCGGATTGTTTTTTCGAATACACAATATAATTATGTGTTCTAAGCCAAAGGAATGAGTTTCATTTCCGTTGCTTTCAACGAATCACTAATCAACCAATGGTCCCAATGTATTCCAGTGTTAGGGTCACGAGGTTTAGCTTGGTGATAATATATTCCATTGAGATTCGACTGAAAACAAGCGCGATACCACCACCCTCCGCCAAACATTTGGGCACAGTCACCTCTTTCTTTGAAGTAATCATTATTTGAATCTTTTGTGGAGAATGGTTGGTTGCTGTGAAAATTCAGACTGTCACCTGTAATTAAAGTGAATACATCGTTGTTACCTTCATCCACAATTAGATTAACGATTGAGATTTATTTACCTGACGAAAATGCCTAACTGTCTTTCTCCAATGAAGGTGCAACAGAAATGCATTGAGGCGTTTATCGAATAATTTTATAATATATAAAAATACACTATGCATTAAAATATGTTTATATACATGTTTTTGTATGCATGCATCTACTGATGCATACATATAATTTTGAACATATTTTAAAGCTATTGCGTGGACCCATCACTGGAGTATCCTTCAACCTACCATTTTACTAATGGTTTTGACATCATAGTCGACATCATCATCATCGTCATGAATCATCCTAATTAATCATCATCATCAGTCATAATCATCATCATCATCATCATCGTCATCACCATTATTATTATCAACGTTATCGTCATCGTCACCATCATCATAATTAATCATCATCATCATCATCATCACCACCACCACCGCCATTAATATCTCCATCACCACAGTCATCATTCATCATTCAGCAATAATCATCATCATCACCATTATCATCATCATCATCATTGTCATCGTCATCAGAATCGGCATCGTCGTTGTCGTCGTCGTTATGGTCATCAACTTCATCATCATCGTCATCATCATCATCACCATCATCATCGATCATCATCGTCTATCATCACCAATCATCAATCATCGTCACAATCATCATCGTCATCATCATCATCATCAGTCGCCAGTCGTCATCAATCATCACTTTCGACTACTTTCCTGAGACAGCTGTAACTGGTCAAGATTCGGTTTAACGTTGCACATTTATTTGAATTATCCTCATTATTCTGCTTCAAATAATATATATTTTAGTATTCTTTTTGTCATGTCCTTCACAAACGCTGATTAAAATTTACCGGCTTTTCCAGAATATCCAGTGACTGTTAGTCTGTATTTATTGACCGATGAACTGATGGAAAATTTCTTATATTCCGCAAAGCTTCTATTGTTGTGAAAGTCTTCCAAATCAACGCGCAGTGAGTAGTTCCGTGTTGATGTCAGAAGATGAAGCATTTCGTTACCTACACAAATCATTGTTTGCCCAAGCCAATAAGAATTAAATCAGGCGGTATAATTATTAGTCCCATTTAATATTCTTTTTTTCCTGGTAAGTTACAAACTTAGGTAACACTCGTTTTGAAATGATTTGTATAAAAAATCAGAATCAAATCTGTGCCTTGGAATTACGAGGCAAGAGGTTTTTACGAGTGGGGAATTTCAAGCTACTCAAAGTAAACGATGACTTCAAGGATCATAATTAACTACGTGGACTATTATGAATCGCAACCATTTAATTCTGTCTGATGAATTTTAAGACGCCGTCGTTATATAATTATGATGTCCAAGAATTCAACCAGTGATCACTTTCAGCCAACCGGTTGAAAATTGATCGATTGATCCGATACGTCGAATAATTGCAATATAAATTCAGAGGGTCATTGAAAGCGGTGGTTCAGCTAATGCGACTATGCACGTTGAAGATCGTGTTCTCCTAAGTGTAGACTTGAATGATGCTGAAGAACTAACAGGGCGGCCACAACTGGCCATTCCGTTTGGGCACTTTCGACTAGACACCGAGTTCTCCACGATTCTAATATTGTCCCATTAAAACGCACAAGAGCCAGTTTGCTTATTTATCGGCACGTTCCGAAATGGAATCAGTGGCGCTAATGGGTTAAACGATTACTTTCAGCAGATATGCTTCCCGACTGCTGCCAGAGCTCGGAGAACACTGCGCTCTGCTGTGCAAGGCATTCTCAGCGTCTCATTCTCACTTACTGCTATTCCTCAGCATCGTGCGTTCTCTGTTGATGACCCAACCACTTGGAATGGATTTTCTCTGGACATCCGGCTTTTACCTAGGATCTTCTCAACTTCTTTCTACTCCTCTCTTAAAACTGTCCTCTTTGACCATGGTTGAACTGGGAGTGCCTCGGAGTAGATTGATTGCAAAGGCGTTATATCAAGATTCATTGATTGATTGATTGCAAATATGAAAATCTTCTTTATTCTATTGGCTTTCTATTATAAACTTCTATGATAACATTGATTATAATTTGATAATTAATATCGTTTCCTTACCGCAACCTGATCCTGAGAGAGATTTAATCAAATCGAATTCAAGGGAAGGTGATGACAAAGACCCTGACATAGTATCACATACATTTGTAGATCTACATAGCGACTCTCACATAGTAACTATTCAGAGGTGTTCTCAACACTGAAACCATGGTGGAATACAAACGTCCTTGAAAAGCGAGAAGCCAATGAAGAGAAGCCGGTAATTAGATTAGTCTCTTGGTAGATGGACTCACAAACGTCCGTTGCTGGGCCAAGGCAGTTTTAGTTCTATAATTTTTTGAGAAAAAAGATTTGAGACGATCAACAGATGAAGTTGCAGGTAACGGATTTCGCAAATAGTTAGAGATATCCCAGAGTACTGCTTAGATTCGCGACACAAAGAGTAGTTTCTTCACGGATGAGAAGAATTTCTACCTAAACCCTCACATTAGCGAATTACGTACATTGAATTTTAGTGAGTCTTACCTAGCCAGAATTCGCCATTTCGATTTCCAAATCCCTGTCTACACTCTGCCCACGTTCTGTCAAAGTTGACACTGCCATCTTTGCGCCTCTGAAAAACCTGTTAATAGTATGTTACGTGTACATGTATAATGTTACATGTTGTTCCAACTGATTCATACTTGAAATAAATCACAATCGCTAACACATGAACTTTAATTTGAAACGGGATATTTGTTCCATGCCGTTCCGACAACAAAATGTTTAATTCACAAAATTAAAGAAAATAACGCCAAAATCGCAGATAAATGTGATCCGTTAGAGGATCCGATGTTTAAGAAAACCCAGACGTAAATTGTTATGATTAAGAAATTTGAAACAAATGTCTCTGAAGTTTAGCCCTGTACTACATTAGAGATGTAACTTAATGCTATTGAGGAGTGAATGAAAATGATCTGGAACATCAATCAAAAGGATCCGAGGGCCCAACACTGTTCCCGTGCATGAACTCAACGGACTCTTTGTTCGAAGGCAATCAAGATTACTAGACGATGAGTTAACACACGATATGGACAACAACAGCATTTAAATTGTAGTTTTGGGTGCAAAATGTAGGCAATGAGCCGAGTAGAATACCCTGTGGTGTTAAACAAAAGGAGGGGGCTTAACACGTGAGTCTATATAGCAGTAGCAGCATTTGGCTTCGAGAGCGTGCTGCGCTTAATATTTTATTGCATTATAACGTCGGAGGTGACTGGCATTATTGTCGTGCACGAGAAGGTATCAGTAAGAATATCAAATATTGTCGAGGTTGGAATGGGTGAAGAACAGCAAGAACGTTTTTGATGTGACTCTTAACCATAACCAACGGACTCTTTGTTTGAGGGCAATCAAGCTTACTAGGCGATGAGTTATCATGTGAAGCTAGGCAATACCGACACCATATTAATGTTATGCTTTCTAAAGCGAGAAACAGAAGAAGATGGTATGACACAATAAATATTCATCTGCGCACGTGTCGGCCATCGTGGTCGACTTATTACGTGTTACTCTCAGTCATTTTGGAGTTCTCTAGTGCTAACTTTGCGTTCCGGATTAATTCATCGGCTTTTGCACGAAATTTCTTACGTTTGAAAGCCATTTTATCACAAGTAGCCTGGGCCATATATATGTGGGACTGGGCGGCCGAGGTTCAGCCACGTAGCCATATCGCGGCCATTGGAGTAATCTTGACCGTTAGTCAAGAGTGGCTATTCAATCTACCGACAAACACGCGATGAATCCTCGTCTACATACTCTTTGAACCTCGACGATTATCCGGACCTGCGTCATCTTCCACCATTGAGGGACTACTCGTCGACATTATCCCGTGTTTTGTCTCACACGATTTGAATCAGTTCCATTGAGAGTATAAATATATATTGAATGGTAAAATGCAGTAACTTCACATAAACCGGCGCCTATTCAAGTGTCTAATTAAAGTTAAATGCTGAGAGCATCACTTTAAACGATTTACATGTACAATGCCAAATCGATCTTTTGATCATATGCAACCACTGTCATAATTATTCCTATATCACATATAGGGCCTACATAAAAAGAGACAACGGTTACCATGATGAGAATTCAGTCAACCATTACGACATAAATGCTCTACTTTATGAACTTATCCTCACTTGTCTGCTTCAGCTCTCCATTGAAAACCGTCACTGAGTAAACTTCCTCTTATGATGTTCATGACGACGTGACACTATCTAAGTGTAATGTTATGATAAATTTGATAGGAGAAGCACAAACCAGCGATGTACGATTGTCTGTCATCATGTCACAATACGCATCAGTACAAGTTCGATTTGGCTGATTTCCAACGCACACTTCGTAAACACCACTTGTTGTTTGACCACTTGTTTTTAGATCAGAGCAGTCACACACGCCAGATGCAGAACGACAGATGCCTTGAATGATACAAAAACCATATAAATTATATGGTCTTTGCCATTCAGGATAAAAGACTGCAGTGCATAAATTCAGAACCTGACAATTACAGGTACGTTCACATGTAGACTAATTGGATTCATGTATGTGTTCCGTAACATCAGTGGCACCTTACACGCTTGCAATTTTACACAATTAACGTGGCTCTGTAAGAAAACAATTTCAGACCAATACTATGATGTATGTTGAATGACTAGCATTATACATACATGTAGACCTCCTTTCCGCATCACATAACTGAGCCTTAGCGCTCCAAATGGATTGAGTTTTGAATATGGTGTACGAAGAGATGTTGTATAATACGTGTAAATGTAGACTAATTGACATAATGGATGGCCTAATTACTTACAACTTGCCGATTAAGTGCCTGCGAATATGATGTCTACGCGACTTCACATTTTGGGAGCAGAATAAATTTTGAGTTGACAATTCATTATTCAATCATTTATTACGAAAATTCATATAGCGACCCTTCAAGATTACTACTCAGGAGCGCTCCCGACCCCGGTACAGATAAAAGGATCAGTTATAAGGCGAATAAAAAAAAACTGCAGTTACATGTACCATTCAGATTACAACAGATAGAAGTGTCATATTAGCTGTATCGGCAGCAATAATAATACTTACATTGATTACAATAAAAATAATAACGATTATAATGATAATCATTATGATCTTGCTGCTTTAAAATGTATAAACAAGTAGGCGAATCAGCGACGTTGAAGTTCAGTTAGGTTACTGACCGCAGTCTTACTGGAATACAGACATGGACATAAAATCAGAATAGGATAGAGCAAACACAGTCTTATAAGAGAATCGTAGTAACGAGGATGCTTGACATGTTTTAACTTACCAATTGAAAGTTCCCAAGTATTAAGACTCTGGTTTTTGGTGGAGATGTCGTGTTCCTGGAGATATTGGTCACTCACTTGAAGACTTGCCAGAGTGGTGTACTGCTGACTTTTCATTTCTTGAAGCGAATCATTATTAATAAAAGTAGCGATAATGCTCATGACACTAAGAATAAGTTTTAAAATAGCAATATTATTATTCATTGTATGAAAATTATCATTACAATATATTTAATGAGTATAATTCAATTCAATTCAAGTATTTATTGAATCCAAGATAAATAAAAAATTAATCATATATACAAGAAAATGAATGAAAAATGGCTCAAAGGAAGAAACCTAAAAGGGCCTAAACCCCTCTTACTATGTACCCCAATATTTTACAAATATCATTAAGCAGACGGAAAACTTCTTACTTGGATATAGTACAATGTGAGGTATGGAAAAATTATACTTTACTAGTTAACTAAAATGCACACGAAATAAAATTAGTAAACCTGTATAAGATTATGTAAACGAAGTTGCTTTTGAAATGCAGAAATGCAGGATAAATTTCTAAGGAGCAAAGGAAGCCCATTTCATAAATTCGCAACCCTAAATTTAAGAGAGAATTGACTTGAACTGGTTCTTGCAAAAACCTCTTCCTCTTGTATATTTGAACCAACATATCTCACATCATAATCATGAACTGAAGCGACTGGTTGGAGGTAGCCATCAACAGTAGGGAAGAGTATGTAAATTATATTTATACATGGCTTCAATAATTTGTACAATTTTAATCTGCTCCAATCGTGGGATGTAAAATTGTTGAAAGAGGATGAAAATCATAATGATCATGATTTTGTATGATATATCGTTGTTCATACGAAGGCCATTGATTTGCATTAAAATCTGAGACATCGAAGTCGAGTTAATTCATTGTCAATATCAATATCATTGTTTCAGTCGAGCATAACATTCATGGAAATTATAATCTAGTCAATTTATACGGCTCATGACTGCCTTCCAACAAAACTGCTCAAGCAATGTTCCCATAGCAACACCTACAGAGCCTCAAAGAAACCATCTTTGGGGAGATAGCTCTATTTATACCGTGGCACCGTGTTGACCCTAAGATCGTAACATCCAGAGAATGGTCGATTCTATGATAATTACTTGCGAATAGCGACCTCACGACAATGGAAGAATAATGTCAACAATGACTGCTTGGAAAATAGAAATCGATCCTTTCCAGTGTTTATAAGAGAAAACTGGAAATGGTGTTTCGCTAATAATCGGAAAATTGTCATTATTAGAATATGTATACACTTCATACGGAGGAAATCTTTATTATGAGATAAATTTTTGCTATTTTGAAGCGTAGGCCTACACACGTACAATATTAAACTGAAATCAGGATAATCGGATCAACCTCTGCTCGTATAATCTGATAACAGCGCTTTGCCGATTTGTAATTGCAGTTTGAATTACAAAACTTAAGCATGCAAGGCACACAGGATGATTTATATTTAATTATGCCATGGTAACCCAAGTCACTGATTGGATTTTGCTTCTAAATAAAGAATATATTATGTGTTCTAAGCCACTGGTATGAGTTTCATTTCCGTTGCCTTTAAGGAAATCCAGGCATTACGCCAATGATACCAATTTATTCCAGTGTATCCCTCAGTATTAGCTCTAGCTTGGTGATAATATATGCCATTAAGACTCGAATGAGAACAATAGTGGAACCACCACCCTCCGCCATTCCTCTGGGAGCAGTTTACATCGGCTTTACGTATATCGTTATTCGAATCTTTAGTGGAGAATTGTTGGTTGTTGTGGTGAGCCAGACTGTCACCTGCAATGAGCATGAAAACATCTCTGCTACAATCAGCCAAGACTACAACTGCCTTGTTCTAGAGATGATGCAACAGATGTGTGCTGGCTGCAGGCATTGATGAATGATAATATACTTTATTCAGACACTTTAGATAAGACATACATCACAAGTCATTCCATTTATGATCGTTTAAATCTTCCGAAGTTTATCGATCATAAGATGCTCTAAAAGTGCCGTGAAGTTGGTTTCGTATAATATACATAATTATATGCAAATACATTTATATAATTATCTTTATGAATATGTATGCATGCATTAGTACATGAACAAATGTTTGTATTTATTTATTTTCAATGCACTTGATATGACTCTTCAACAAATCTACTCAGAGGCTCTCTTTGAGGCAGACATGATAAGAATTATTGTTATTTCAACGTCTGTTAGAATAATAATTAATAAAACAACGCATAGTAAACTATACGAGTCGCCAATCATGGCTGGCCCACGCATATAAATTAAAACACGCGATGTCAATGAATCGACCAATATTGCCGACCACGCGCGCGGAAGTCAAGCATAATGTGCTAGAACATAATTATAAACATGCAATACAATGCGAATATCAATGAATGCATGTATTCATGTATGTGTGCATGTATAAGCTAGAGCATACATAATGTATATACATGTACTAAAATCTTTCATTAAACTCTTCAAAGACTCATTTGAGCTGGTTGGGCACCTGCCAGCAGCTGCTTAAACTTAATTACGCTTTACTTGCTAAGCGGTTCCCTCCGTTTAATTTCTCTACAAATGTCCGAAATCTGGGTGTTACTCTGAACTAAGGGTGTAAACGGGTACCCGGATACCCGCCCGAGGCCGACTGCCCGGGCAATGAAATCGGTTATCGGGTACCCGACATTCCGTAAAAATTTGCAATTCTCTACATTTCCTAACAAAATGTCCGCACAGTAGGGTACTCAGGTGGATGGATACCAGAGCCGCCATTTCAACAGCTTTTAAGTTTTATTATTGACATTATTCTACCCTTCTCTGCACATATTATCTCTAACCTATCCCGTCCAGCTTTTATCATTTGCGGCGACTACGACAAATTTTTTCGTTCGGTCTACCAAAATTCAGTCACGCTCCGTTCCAGTCTGTACTTACCGCAGCTGCTTGTTTGAACGCCCTTGTTACTCGTTTCTCGCATACTTTTCTTTCATGACTGAATATCTTCATTTTCTTCTCTAATGGGATTCGGTTTAAAGATCTAGTTCGTATATACAAAGCATCATTGGGTCAAGTTCCACGCTACTCTTATGATCTTATCAGGCAACATAGGCTATCTCAGCTACCTCTGGACATCCTCTTCGTTCTTTAGACCGTCACGATCATCCGGTGCCTCGGTCTGGAACTGCCACAGCTCAGCATCGCCATATGCCTTTGCTGTGGAACAACCTTCCTGCTGTTACTCGTACTGAAATCTTATCTAGTAGCACAACATAATCATGTAGAAATGTATGTCTACATGGATACACGTATGTCTATCCATACGTGTATATATGTAAGTGTCTAGTGTGTATGTAGATACAAAATGCAATTAGGTGTATGTATGCAGGTATGCATGAGTACAGGTAGGTATGAGTGTGAGCGTGCGTGTGGTGTGTATGTATGCACATGTCTGGTTGTCTTTCCCCAGCGCATTTAGAGTCGATGCACTTGTTTGGCGTTGCCTTTTCGGCGCTGGACCAATTTACCTCAAGGAGCTGTTTCGGCCCGTTGAGGCCAATTAGTCCAGTGACCGACGCCAACTTCGTTTTGATGACCATCGGGACCTAGTTGTCCCTTTCGCTCGTACCACAACGATGCAACATCGGGCCTTTTCAGTGGTTGGCCCCGAGAACTACGCCTCTTGCCGTGAAATTCCTCGCAAGTACTTTACTGTTCATTGAAATCCGTTTTTTTTCAGCCGTAATCAGAACGGGAGCGCATATGAGTATATACCTTAAAGGGGCACTACATCAAATTCACAGTGATTGATTAACTTATATAGCGCCCTTCTTTAAACTCATTCAGCAGCGTTCTCAGCCACGGTTTTAGCAAAAATACTTAAGTGATTTTTAAAATCCGGTTTAATTATCCAAACGCAGCACCGACATAAGATCATTCCAGATGGAGGATTGCAACCGAGAAAACTATCGGAGCGAAGCGTTCCATGAGCTACAAAGTCGCTTATTGAGCGGAAGAGATCACACATGTAATGGTGGAGTATTGTCAAGAATTCCAAATGAAACCAAAGCAGTAATACAATTTGAAATCCAGTTGGAAAAAAGGCAACATGTACGACACATCTCGTATGTAGTCAGACACAGACACGGATTTGGGAATTCGCCCAAAGAGCCGATCAAATTGATACAGAACAAAGACTGAACGCATGCACTCTATTGATTAAACTGTGTGCTTATTAAATGTGAACTGACATGATTCGATGTTGTTTGCTTCTACTTCACAGTTTAGCACAAAATTAATCACAAATTTGTCAGGCAATTTGTCA
Organism: Bimastos eiseni; assembly: GCA_959347315.1. Classification (NCBI taxonomy): domain Eukaryota; kingdom Metazoa; phylum Annelida; class Clitellata; order Crassiclitellata; family Lumbricidae; genus Bimastos; species Bimastos eiseni. Next base: position 18,455,785 of record OY365820.1, read on the forward strand.
AATTTTCACCTCAGACTTTCGCTATAGAACAACAAATGGGATCTATACAAGGATCGAGCAACAGTGGTCCATTTGACTTGTAACAAAAACCACTTGGACTAGAGAAAGACAAAATAGAAACAGAGAAAGAGGAAACTGATAGCGGATGACCAACGAAAACATAAGGAAGTAGAGAAGCACTGAACAAGGATAGAGTGGTCCACGGAGTCAAAGGTAACACTAACATAGAAATGATCTAATACAGTAAGAAGGGCTCGATTCAAAGCGACCTATAAGTCAGATAGAAATCGAAAAAGAAGAGTCTCTGGGGAGGGATTCCTATACGGAAACCAGACTGCTGTGCAGGGATCAGCTCATTTCCGTCTATATTTGCAACAAATTAATGAACAACTGTGCGCTCTAGAAATTTTGACAGAAAAGTTACTCTGACTAAGTATTGGTCAATGGTTGGCCGGATCTTTCCAATGCAGACTATCTGGAATCAAAACTAGTAGTAGAGGTGATTGCTTCTGAGAAGCTGGATGGCATGGTGTCCGATGATAATGTCGCAAGGAAAATATGGAAAAAAAATGTCGCAATTTAGAATGTCGCGCGGTAATAATGTCGCACGATAATAAAATCGTCAGTCAAAATGTCGCATATGTATAAATTCTGCCTAAGTAGAAGCTTAAGCGGAAGCGGGATCGATGAAAATAATGGTGCTTAAGTTGAAACCGAACCGAAACACAAAGAATTATGCTCAGCTGCAAGCTGGATCGATGAAAGAAATAGTGCTTAAAGCTGGATTGATGAAAACTGAACTCTATTCATCGATCCAACTTCTATTTAAAGAAGAATTGTTTTCATTAATCCAGCTTCTATTTCAGCAAATTGTGTTTATCGACCCAATTTCTATTTAAAGAAGAATCGTTTTAATCTGTCCAAATTCTAGTTATGCATTAGCATTTCCATCAATCCAACTTCTATTGAAATAAGAATGTTTTAATCAATCGAGATTTGGGTGATGCATTAACAGTTTCATATATCCAGCTTCTATTTAATGAATAGTTGTTTTCATTAATCCAGCATACATTTGAGCAATATTATTTTAGTCCCTCCAGCGTCTAATTAAACAAGATTCTATTAATTATTCCAGCTGCGATTTAAGTAAGAATTCTTTCCATCAGCCCAGCTTTTATTTCAAATTGAGAGAGCCTTAAGCAATCTAAATTACATGTAGGCCACGGTTTACCAAAGCTCGTCACAAGCGCATAACACAAGTAGTTCGCAAAAGAAATAATTATTAATATTATTATAATTCATTATAATGGTCAATTTAACGCACACCTTATACAGGCCCCATATATATATATATATATATATATATATGTTACATTTTGACTTGCGATATTACAATCGTGCGACATTATTTACATGCGACATTAGGTATATTTTTTTATTGCGATATTTTAATTGAGACATTTTTATTCGCAACATATTCCTTGCAACAATTTCATGCCTTAATGATAGACCGGTTGCACAGGACCTTAAGGTTGGAGATCATCGATAAGTTCGTGCACGAGAAATGTTGATGCAGAATCTTACTCGCATGTCATACATTGTAGGAGCGGCATCGAGAATAATTCAACGCAATTCAATGTTTGAAGTCACGTGAAAAACAGGGCTGTTGGAAAGAATTCTTACTTAAATCTCAGTTTCCCGTATGTGAGAATGTGGATGGAGTGGATGCCACAGTTGTGCTTCGAACCGAGAAGATCTTGGCCGAAAATCGATTTTTTTTAGAAACTTCTCTACTGAGAATAGTACAAGAGCCTGGGACTGTTGACCATCTCTCTAGCAGTCAAGGAGGGAGGCCATTGAAAGAGGTACAAGGCCTCTTTGACTTCATCGACTGGCGATTGATGATGATCTCACAGTGCTCCCGCTTTCAGTCACGGTAAGAGGTATGAGTTTTTCAAATGAAGTGGACTGTGATGTTCACTCGATCAGCCTGTGAACGCGTTCTGAAAGTCGTGCTTCGAAGCGCTTGAAATTCGGCTTCAACCCACAGAGATGATGCATAATTGGCGTGTGAGGACGGTGCGCTGAAGAAGTAATGTATCGACGATGAGACCAGACATCGTGGTCTCGTAAGAGCTGAACAGATGTAGTAAGCTGAGATGTCGTCCCAAGATCTCCGAAGAGAGGACAGGCTCGAAGCATTGAGCAAAATGCCGATTGATCGAGATTTGTCCATAGCTGACACTGTCGAGCAGAAAAAGAAAGAGGTTCACAAACTGAATTGCATCGACGATCAGAGCGTTGTCGCGGAGAACAAGAAGGAAGACAGTTACGCAACAACATGTGTATGAAATCCCCGACTTGCTGCTTGAGCCTGCACACATTCCTAGACTCCTATGTCACCAGATTCTCCAGGTCTAAGCTGAGGTCCCCAGTGAATCCCGATGAGGGAAGACAGTATCTTGGAAGGTGAATGGTTAGAACCGCTGTAGAACCTAAGAAGTTGACGAATTCCAGCCCTCTTCGACTGACGAGACTGCGCCATAGACTCGTTCAGTGAACGAATGAGGTCAGCAGTTTACACAAACATGTACGCAGGAGACGTAGACATGTCATAATAGTAGGCAACATAGAACGCAAAACTGATAATTGAAAAGAGAGCGACGTAGACCTAATCTCTTTTAGTAACAGTTCAGTGATTAATGATAAGGGCTGCATAATGTGTGCACGTGTTGTATATTCAAATTTGACGTGTATTACCAATAGTATTCGGCGCTGTTATACGCATTTTCACGGGTAACCGTTCGAAACTTTACTGCCTGTAATAGACCATACCCAAAATTACTCCACTCGACGATACATACTTATATCGGCGGGTTCGCAAAGAGATTATTCAGACAAAATTAGACTAAATAAAAACTAACAACATTGACCAAATGAACAATAAAACATTGAAAAAACGGATCGAAACAGGAAAAAACGAGTTTTTTTAAACAATAGAGAAACAAAACAACGTTTCTACATCTTTGCTTTAGCCGATGAAGTTTACATTAAATCAGCAGTGTGACTTGTCTAGTGAAACATCAGGATCATTGCAATAAAACCTCCGTCCTGGCCGTATCCATCAGTAGCAACAGACGCGATACCTTTCATCACTTAAATTAGCCTCAGTTTGCATTCGCTTGTCACGCAAACAACCAAGATTGGTGGCGGTGGGCGTAATTCCTTGAAAATGGATTTCAAAGGAGTCCGGGATAGAAATTGTCCAAAAGCATTAAACGATTCAACCTAATTAGAGATCCTCCGACTGAAGAAAAAACATTGGAAGCAACGTTGCCCAGTTGCCGTTTTATAAAAGTCTAAATAATGATCATATGCTGATCTCTTTTGGATAACCGCACACTTCTCGAAACATCTTGCCTTGTCACTGCATTTTATTAACTGATGTAAGAGTTTTACTTTAAGTTCTTTATTTAATTAAGAGGTTATTCAGGGTAATGTGATGTTATGTAATTTAAATCGTCAACCATTTCTTAACGCTATCAAAAACTACGTAAGAGAGACCAGTCGGTTCGCCAGTAGGCCTACTATATCAAAATAATAGCAAAAGTCAATATTCTCTGTCTGCTCTGATGCCAGGTCAAAATCCGGCAAGGTCAAGGAGACAGCGTGGCGCCACCGTGCCTATCGCTGATGATGGTGGTCGCAGAAATAGAATCACGATCGTTTGAAGAATCCTTTTCAGCCGTGAGTGGAATGTATGCGAAGAGATTCGAAATTATGAGGCGAGACATGAGGAAGGTGAATTGTCGATGATCTTTGGGACTGCGGTCCAATGAGCAAGTGCAGCTTAGACTAATTGTGTCGAAAACAGCAGAGAAGTCGATGAGGCACCAAAAGAAGACTTGCTAGTCTACCTATCGCATTGTACGTTAATTACTTATCCCACTGTTTCGTTATCATCATCATCATCAACGTCGTCGTTATCATCAGCATAATAATAATCGTCATCGTCATGAGTACTTATTATCTCACTATTATTCTGGGACGGCTGAAACTTGTCAATATTCGGCACTGCACAATTTTTATTAGGCCTCTGTTTTCATCGCCATCGCCAGCATAATTACCCTTATTATTCCACTCACCTCGTTAAGTTACTTTATTAATTCCATCTCAATTCATTTTAAAAATATTTCTTCCTCCTCTTCTTTTTGCCATATCCTTCTAAAACGTCGATTAAAATTTACCGGCATTTCCAGAATATCCGCTGACTGTTAGTCTGTATTTATCGTCGGATGAATTGATGGAAAATCTCGTATATTCCGCAAAACTCTTATTTCCTTGATAGTCTTCCAACTCGACTCGCAGTTTGTAGTTTCGTTTCGACGTCAGAAGATGAAGCATTTCGTTTCCTATACAATACATTGTTTGCACATGCCAACTATAAGTGAAAAGAAGCTATAAAATTGTATGTCCTATTCAATGATCCAATCTCTCCTCGTAATTGCAAACGTCAATAACATTTCTTTTGGGATGCTTTGTACAAACAACCATAATCAGATCGACTTTGCACATCCATATATAATCGGTGACCCGACAAGAGCGCGCACGACAGAATTTCTCGGACATACATGTAAGCGCGCGCAGGACAAAGGCGTGCAGTGACATTAGCGCGCCGACAATCAAATCTTCGAAGGGTGACGCGCAAAGGTGAGATATTTGTCACCGTGTCTCGAGAAACAAGAAGCTAACTATCGTTGGGTCCTTCGCTGCTAGTGGGTCTAATCTAGTTGCTGCTAGACCAGTTGTGCAAAATCCCTCTTTCTTGTGGACAATGCTTCTGATGGATGCAATACAATTGTCATCATTGACCATCTGAAATCGCTGGACATTCCAGTAGTCTCTTGTTCCGAGTGCAAGTCGTGTAGGAAACTTGGGACGGATGAAATTGCCAGTGGAGCTTTGGCGTGTGTGTGGAGAAGGAGAACATCCACAAATATTAGACAAACAAATCTGGCCATGTGGCATCATGGCAAGGCCGTGGACGTTCAAATCTGACGAAGCCAAGAAGCTCACAGTAGATGGCCGATACAGCGAGAAGCGCCACGTCAAATATAAACATTAAACAATCATCCCACACCAACCATGTGGTAGATTCAGCTGACAAAACTAAACAGACGAGGATTGATTGTAAGTTCTGCATAGTTGGTTCCTTTAATTAATCTGCATAGGCTAAATCAAGGAAAATGTTGTCTGAGCCGTGCATAATATGCTGCATTATTTTTGTGTAAGAGTTTTGCGTAATAATTATTGGTTGTTGCCTAATAACCTGGATTGTTTATCAGACTTAGATGCCAAGTTCACTGCGTTAATCGAAGGAGGAGTCTGTGGCATAGTGAGGCAAAGTGCCGCCTGGGACGAAGGTACAAAATGCCGCCCCTGTTTATTTTTCCATCACTTTGTTCTTGTGCATATCTCTGTATATGCACAGAGGGATAGGCATAAGACGCCTGTTTGGAATGTTTTCATTATATACATTATGATTATTCTATTCACTATTCAATACATTGTACTGCCAGTTACAACATCACTGCATGCACTGTCAAAATAAAAAAATGACTAATTAAAATGCGTTATCATTCGATATAAAAATTGTAAAATACAAAAAGATTGTATTAATTAGGAAATGGACCATATATAAAATATGCAAGTAAAACAAACTTCACAATAAAGTTACTAAATGGAAATGGATCAGACGGAGGCTGAAAACACATTGCTGAGAACGTTAATCGAAGGAAGAAAGGAAGAGAGGCGAACAAGAGGAAGACCAAGACATAATATTATGATGATCGATTGCATGATGAATGATAGACATGGACAGCCCAAGGAAGGAGTGCAGCAGCCAAGGGATTGACAACATCCGACATATTCACCTGCCTAGGAGGGAAAGAGCCAAAGAATATATAGGCTAGCCACTTTTGCAGCCATAACGTAGCCAACAATTTAAAGTACCAGTCAATTAAACTATTCTGGAATAAATCGTTATTTATATTTATGCATTCAGAAACACCAATCAATTTTATTCTCAATCTTTTAATGTAACAAACCATTGACCAATTCGTAGGCTTCATCTGGTCGCCTGACACGAGCTAGATGTCTGAAATTTCAAAAAAGTCTTACCTAGCCAGAATTCGCCACTTCGATTTCCAAATCCCTGTTTATACTCGGCCCACGTTCTGTTAAAGTTGACACTGACATCTTTGCGTCTCTGAAAAACCTGTTAATGGTAGGCCTATGCTATAATGTCACATGGTTGACGACATTATTATTTAACCTGATTTACGCATAAAGTAAATCACGGACAACAAAACAGAAACTTTCATTTTTATCAAGATATTTCGTTCAATACGACAATAAAACGTTGATTCCACAAAGGCACCGTCATTGGCTTCAATTTTAGAAACATATAATGCTCTAATAATAAAAATAATAATTATCTTCGTTTAGAATCGCGTTTTCACCACAAGCACAGTATATATGAACTGACGCTAACCTGACCAGTTATTGCACTTGACCCTGAGGAGAAGTTGGCGTCGAAAAGATATGTTTTGAGGATTTCTTGTCTCAATTTGTCTGCTCACTGTCCAGAATGTAATATAGCACATGAAGGTAGCAATAAGAATAGGCCTATCAAACGAGTCGCCTCTCAAAACTGTCAATCAGTAGTAGTCTTTGCTGTAAGAAGTTCAAGAAATTACGGTATCATAAGGCACTGCAATGTTATATTAAATTTGATTGGAGAAATACAAACCACAGATGCAGTCGCCATATCACAAAACGCATTTGTGCAAATTCGATTGAATTGATGTAAAACGCACACCTCGTAAACACCACTTGTAGTTTGACCTCTCGCTTTTATATCAGAACAGTCCCTCACCTGGGATGCAGGATCAAAGATGCCTAGAATTGAATGTCGATGGGATGAAATTACCAAAGACGTCTATAATTGTACAGATATTGC
>OY365820.1:18465305-18660305 GCA_959347315.1 Bimastos eiseni
ACAGTAAAGGACGTCGCGCATGTAGCTGGATGTGTGGTCGCTATTGGGTGTTTGACCAGTAAGTGGGGCTGCAGAGCGCAGAATGCAAACCAGGCAGCTCAATCGAGGACAGCTGGGAGCAGCTGGGAGACCAGCATAAAGAGAACAGCAGTAGTCAAGTCTGAGTGATTGTTGCTAGGATGCTTGACATGCTCCACCTTACCATTTGCCAGAGTCCAAATATTCTGACTTTGGTTCTTGATGGAGATGTCGTGTTCCTGGAGACGTCGTTCACTCGTTTGAAGACTTGACAGAACACTATTATGCTGACGTTTCATATCTTGAAATGATTCATTAAGATGCTCGTGAATACTTTGACCCTGCCTGATGCAGATATCCTGTTCCATGCGATGTTTGGCAATTGCTTGTTGACTCATATCAAAAGTGCCATGCTGACTTCTTATTTCCTGAAGCGATGCATTAAGAAGTTCGTTAATGCTTTGTACCTGCTTATCTAGCTGATCAAATAGCTCAACCCTCATCTGCTGTATCTCTTCAACGATGCTGAACAATGGGTCTCTACTGTCGCAACCCTGTACAGTGCACTGTCCATTCACTGGAACAATTGCTTCATACATCATGAGTATTACCACGAATGTTGTGAAATAATATGCCATTGCAAAGCTTATGTCTGCTCTATCTAGGCTCTGAACTGAAGTCTCGACGAACAACGAAACCTTCACGGCTACCGATGGCTACTCCTTGACAACTTTGGCATCATGCTAAACATGTTTATACTGAACGTAACGTGATGTCAATGCCCTTGCTGCGTTCAAGTGTCAACTCCAGCATTAAGATAAAGTTACAAACTGATTACCCTGCTGGCTCATGTGGAATGTCAATGATCACATGCTGTAGGTTGTGTGTTACTGATTACATATTATATAGATGTTGAAACAATATCTGATGCTGGTTAGTTTGTGTTGACAACAGAAGGTCGTGCGCACTAACTAACAGAATTGCTAGCAGCCATTTGAGATTCTGCTCATGGCGGTCGATTGATCGACTGCTCGTTATTTAATGATTATTTACATCTAGATGCAGAATTTACTCAGTAACTTCGAACACGTGGTAGTTTTTTGGTGGCAGGTTTGCATACCCGATTGTTTGCTGGCTTTGCCAAGGATTTGATGCATTTCAGTGGCATTTTTTGCAAGTTGACTAGTTCGTGTGATTGCATCGGACGTTGCCTTCGGGTGTGCGCGATCAACCGTGCGGGAGTGTCTCTGAGTAGCCGAGTGTTTACCTCTTGGTGGCGGGCGAGCGATGCGACCTCCGGTACGACCTCGACCGATAGTCACGGGTGGCTATTAAATCTACCGAACAAGACACGACGAATGCGCGTCATCTTCCACCAATGAGGAACTGCTTGACAACGCAGTCCTGTTTCTGCGATCGGCATTGACATTTGTCGCTCTGCTAATTAATCGACGCAACTTTGCCTAGAGACTCTGAACATATATGTCATCTGTTAACTGTCGACGGGAATTCGTTTGCTAGTTCCACGCTTGTGCGTGGGTCTACCACCTGTAACTCATTTCAGCTTGCTGTGTATTGGCTTGCTAACAGACGTATTTAGATTATTCACTATGACATTTAACATTATTAATGCCAGCGTAGAGAGCGCCTCTGAGTAGATATCTTAAAAGGCACTACATAAATGCTAGGTTACATTACATTACATTGTCATGGTGTTTCTCCTGATATACAGTCATGTCCGTCTTTGAGGTACAGCTCGTGGGTCCTGGCGTCATGCACAGGACAAAAAAGTCTAGGGATCTATTACATTGCGTCAATATTTCTCTCTTCAAATAATTCTTTAATAAAGACATTCAACGATTTCTTTTTTACAGTTGCTTTGATTATCTCAAGTCTTAAAATCACTGTTATTTATTCCATTCAGCATTAACTCAACAATCTTCCATGCTTCAAGGGACAGGTTCGATTGAATTCCTCGTTATAGATGTTTCATGATTAGCGACAAGAACTTTATCCAGTCACACTTGATATCTTGCAACGAACTGGTCGCCTTCTGCGTCTACGATGGCTAATCCACTATAACAAATTTTTTAATGTCAGTCCTCATTGACTCTCCATGGCTTTGCCATACGAAAATAGGTTATAGAATTAATGACATCGGCATTAACTTGGATTCTAGTTGATGATAGAAAACAGATACTTCAAAATTGAACCTCTGTAAGTGGGTGACATATCAGCTGTTACAGTAGCCTAGATGAGGCTGTACAAAATGATACGTGGTAGAACGGAATTCACATGCTTCGACTTAGTTATTGCAATAAAAATATAAGTAACTTTTGGAATCAAAGCTTGAAAGTCATGGGATAGACAATTAGGCCGATCAATATCAAGAATAATGGTTTGTGCTGGTATGAAAATAAACAGACAAGGAAGTCGTAGATATATTTCTAGTTCTGCAGCAACTCTAACCCACGCTTTCGTCACGAGTCGTCTAGACTGCTGCTCAACCCTACATGCTGGCATTGCACGTGATAGGATTGTGCTTGCCTGATATGTTGAATCTCCAGGACTGGTCACGCGTCCGCCTATATGCGGGCATTTTACATTGGTTGGTGGTTATCCATACAGATGCGCCTTGCATTTCGGATGTCTTCTCTTGTCTTATGCTGCCTTTTGGATTTCTGCAGCTGTCCTGTTGCCGCTAATAGAAATGTTGACAGGACGCTGCGCTCTGCCTCGCAAGGTCTACTTCCTGTCTCTTTCTCTCAGGCCTCTACGATGTATAATCGTGCTATTACGGTTGTGGGCTTGGAATAGCCTCCAATTCGATTTTTGGCGCTTGCCTAGGAACCATCCAGCCCATTATTTTTTTCCACTCTGAAATCTGTTTTATTTTGCCGAGGTTGGGCAGGCGCGCCTGTGAGTCGTTTTTTTAAAAGGCGCTACATGTATATTAAGTTTCATCGATTGATTGATTGAAAATACGAAATCCTGACCCTGCCAAATTGTAGCAAACAATTTTTATACCTCAAACGCGTCACTCACTTCTATTGTATTAGTAAATTATGTACAAGGAAATCATTATATGACACTAATGCTTTCTATTTGCAGTAATATATCGGGTTTATCGTGGCATCCTGGACAAAATCCTTTATAGTCAAATTTAGTTATCGAGATTATTGAAATTGAAATTCTTGAAATTTGATATTGCCCTTCTTCCAACAACTTTTGCTCAGAAGTGCACACGCCTCGACGGCGCAATTGCGGTTGTGCTGCAGAGCACTTGCTCAAGGTTCTTACGCAGTGACTGACGCCTCGAACAAAGGTCGAACCCGCTCACTCAGCGCACACTGAGTGTTACGGGCCGACCGCTCTAACCGATCATCCACGGTGCCGTACATATCATCATACGTTGCCAAGATAGTACAGTCGATACATCTTGTCCATTGACACCCTCATAATTAACATAATATAACATAACATAACAACTGGTTTTTATTGATCCAAGCAAGTACTACAAGTATAATTCAAATCTAGTTTTTTTAAGGAAAAGAAGCCAACAAGGAAGAAACCCCAAAAAGGACACAAGTCCCGTAGCCGGGTCACCCTAATACGACAAGTAATTGTGGCAGCTGACATGACATTGAAACATGGAAACAATTCTTAACTAGTTAACTACGTGCATAGTGACAATAAGTTTATATATCTATAGGTGCACACATAATCTGAATTGATCAAATATTCAAATGTTCAAATATTCGCGTATTCTTTTTTTAAAAGAACCGAAATTTTTCCAGGAACGTATCTCCTCTGGTAGGTTGTTCCAAGCCATTGGGCCGTTGTATCTAATTGAAAACATTCGTGTATTAGTTCTGGAAAACACAGGTCTGAAATTATGTCTGCCACAGATGGCATAGAAGCGGGTGGTGACACATTGTATGAGACACGGAACCCATTTGTCGAATCAGGAGCAACTCACGTCAGTCAGTCAGACACACTGCAACATTGAGGATTTAATCTTGGACTAATTCTAGATCCATGCTATGACTAACAGCGTTTTCACTTGGTACATTTTCATCGTATTTTCACCAATTTCATTTTTCTATAACTTTTTAAATGTAATTTTGTGAAACTGTCGATTTTTTAGACTGACTGGGTCTTTTTTATTTATTTTCCTTACGATTAAAGTGCTTTATATTTTTGCGATATAACTCACTGACCCGTAACTTTGGTCAAGTTTGTTCTCAGTCAGAGCATCTTAACACACTTTAGCGGTTTTACATTTCCAAAACGTGTAAACTGGATGACTTGAAATCGTATGTGGGTGACTCAATGGGCCTATATCAATTCTTAACAAAGGACATTTGCAGGCGATAGAGTCACAAATACCAAAAATATTATATCTAAAATAGGGTTTATATAACTTGTCACCTTTCGGGGGCAATTTGTGTCAATGTTGACTTAAAAAATAACCTCAAAGTTTATTTCAGTCGTTTATTCGTCATCTGCGTAACAATGAAATTGCAACTTCTATAATTCCGGAGTCCATAATTGTAAGTTTACGAATCGAAGTTATTCTTGTTATTTCATGACAACATGTCCCGTCTGCATGTGCACTTCGTCCGCATTGTCGTTGTATGTCATTTTGGTATATACACGACTGCATGACGAGGGATTAGAGTGTACACGAAACGATTGGCAATAAGAACGATCATGTGCATGTACTTAACTTAGCGACTTAGTCCTCCCTCCTCCCTGTGTAAGTCTACACATCGAGCAACGCACTTCCTCCATTCGTCTCTATCCAAAGCCAGTGTCTCAGCCTCATCCCACGATATCTCCAAACATTATAGGTCGTCTCTTATGGCCTCTGGTCAGTTTTTTCTCAGTCTTCCTCTCCTCCGTCGCACTCCCGCACACCAGGATATATTACGTGTTTAGCTCTTCTTTCCTCCTCCATGCGTCAGACATGCCCCATCCACCTTAGTCTTCTCCATCTGATGTTGCTCTCGATGTCTTCTTGTCCCGTTTTTTCTCGTGCGATCTTGTTGGTTATCTTAGATCCATACAACAGTTTGCATATATCAGATAAAATATGGCAAAGAGATTTATGCGAATAAGGATCTAAGCACGGGTGTAACAAGTGGGGGGCCGGGGGCACCACCTCCCCAGTTTGCCCACCCTCCACAGTTTTAGTGCTTAGTGCCACCCCCATGTACTCCACCAGGACAAACAGTCACAAACTATAGAATTGGCGCCGCTTTTCTAAAAATGTGCTAGGCTACAAATCTCGGATAGCATGGCCTGTAATCTCATGGTGCAAAAATGCACTTCAGGTGCAAAAATGCACTTCAGGCCAATACCGGGCTAATTAAAAAAGGCCTAATATAATTATATTCAAAACAAAAGTACAATTTAAGCGTACTGCATATAGTGCAAATAGTTAAAATATTCAAATTTACAATTCTTAATTTGTTTGCCATTGTGCCACACGAAATAATAATTATATTGTCGATTGTTATTTTTGTTGAATATGTTAAGATAACCAGACATATCAAAAACTATATAGTTTATACTACATGTATGTCAAATAACTAAACTACGGACTTATTATTTTTAATCTTTTGCACTTAAACCGTTATCGTAATTGTGATCTCCAAACTCGCAGGGAGAATGAGAAGGGTTGTCCACAGGATAACCTGCGATTTCACGAAGGTCAGGCAGAGAAGCTCTTAAGGAAGGTGTCGTTTTGGTCCAAGATTGCCAGGTGGAACAAGTACATGTAAGTAGTCTGGGTAAGAGTTCTTGAAACGGTGATACTTTAGTTTAGAATGGAAAGTCCGAGGGGTGATGGATAGGAGAACTTGGGATAGATGATGCTGAATGGTATAATAAATAGGCCTAGTGTGAACAAATCTCTGAATTTTCCATACTTAGATTACTAATTAGCCGATGCCAAATTTGTGTAGATGATATTGAGACCGTATTCCACTTAAAGTACATGAGGGATAATATTGCACTTAAGCTGGAACTGATCAATATGATTTTATAAGAAAACGGCGATTGGTTAAGCCTAACATTGTTTATGTCATTTTGTCTTAAATATTATATCGCCCCCTACTGAACTGTAGTGATAATCGCCAGTGGAGCCCGAGGCGCCAAAATCATGATTGACGATCTGTTTATAATGATGATATTTTGGGGCGTCAAAATTAGATCTCACTAACTTAGTTCAGATAAATAAGTTTGAATCAAAACAATAAAATATCAGTAGTTTTAATCCTCATCTTTGCGCCCCATTAAGCTGGCCCCTAACATTACAGATGTAATTTTGTCATGAGTTACGTTGCCCCTTATGGGCCTTTGGTGTTCACGGATCAATGGGAACTGTGGGCCCCAAAATCATGTCTGACAACCTGCTCGTAATGAGTATATTTTGGGGGCGCCAAAATGAAACATTACTAACCTGGTTCTGACAAATTAGTATCCATCAAAATAAAAAAAGTAATACATTTAATCCTCATTTTGGCGCCCCCTCAAAGTGGCGCCAATAGCTACGCCTCTGGGTTTGGATATCTCAGGAAAGTATAATATTTTGCTTGTATTTTGCTTTTTTAACAGTTGAGCTCTGCTTAAATTAATTTGTACATAAGAGAAGAAGGATCAACTGGGCAACATGTACGCCACAAGTTATTTGTGCTTTGTGCTCTATGTCCAAGCAGGAGCACTGTACGTTGAAACCGTAAAAGTTGTCTAATCTATTGAAGAACACATGTGTGATGCCATTATTGTAGACGTCATTACCGGATTTACAACTGGTATTAACAGTGTTTTGGGTCCTTTGTTTCGGTACGCAATTGTATGTAAAGCCAATGGAGCTCAAGTTATTGGGATTTGTAGGATTATTTTGTGTTTGATACTTCAGTGTTTTCAGTCGCAGACTCTGCATCCGCAACAGCTCAGCTAGACCTCTCTTACGAGGAACCACAATGCAACTGATTTCCCACTTGTACCGTATATTACTTTTGCAAGGCAACCAGGCAGATGCAATCCCACGAACGCCTTACAACACATCATACCATGGAACCACAAGCCGGAATCACAGTTGGAACATCATAACTCCATATGTTTTAGGCGGCGCCATCTACCCTGCGCTTAGCAACGTAACAGTGTGTTCCATTTATGTTGCATCTGTTCCTATATCTCTTCTGAGGCCTATTTCTTCTCGCAGGGACTTTCACACTGGAGCTCAACTGAATGGCCACTGCTGCCGGCGGTGCTACATAAATAAATATCACATTACATCATATGATCCAGCACCATTCGTGACGTGGACATTGGAAAATACGGTAGAAATAAAAATACATTTTAAATTTTGTATCAGTGTTAAAATTTTATGTAGACTAAAATGTTCATTCAATTTTTAGGGGATGATCATTGCGAGAATGAGACTAATATTTCTAGAGCAATTCGAAGTGAATTATATGCATGTAGTGCGAGGAACTTCGATTGTAAGTCGAGCATTAGACATAGATCTAATATTACACACTTTAATTCATCATGTATTTATTTAGAAATGTCTAAACAAACATTTAAGAACAGACAGAATAATATTGGGAAAGCTTATAATTATATGATTGGAAATCTAAAGTAACATAAAAATACAAATATCCTAATCATTACAAAGTGCTTAAAGTTCATAAGAGATTTAACGATTTAATTGGAAATCATTATTATTTGCAATTGTGAACAGACGATAATCACGATAGACGCACGTTAGGAAGAATTGACTTCAACTAAAAAGCGTTAAAATCTCTTAAATAAGACCAAAATTTTCCTTGAGAATCGTACAAAGGTTTGAAATCTAGTTCTAAGATGCTACTTGTGGAAATTGATAGGAATGCACTGGTGTCTGAGACGACATTCGACAGAAGAGAAAATTAGCCTCGCCAAAACTAAGAAAAAGCTAGCTTTTACTTTATTATCAATTGCATGGACAGACGGCTCAGTATTTTAAAACTGCTACTGCAAATTGTTTTAATCGGCGAAAATGACAAAGACGAACACGAACAATGTTCACAAATCCTGATTCGTAACGCATACATGCAATGCTTTTTTCAACAATACGGATGCGTTCTGGCACCTTTTTTCTAGAAAAAAGCACTGCAAACATGTACATTGTACAATGTATATAACTCGTACACCAGAGGCCTATAAAAATAAATTCTTAATATCAGATTGATAGTAAATATCCATACGTTCTTATTTATAATATTGTAGAAATCAACGTATCTCAAACTGTGCATCTGCGTGCATGATCGAGAATTGGATAAAACGGGCGCAACATGAACGGATTTTATTAACAAATATCGCGTAGAACAAGGAAACCGAGTTAGTCACCTTTCGCTAACAAGCAAAATATTTCAATGTTATAATACACACAGAAATCTATCATTAAGAGAAAAATTATGCTAATAATTATGGAGCATACAGCATAAACAAGTGCAACATTATACCGTAACAGGATGACCGGAGCAGCGTCTGCTTAGTTACTCTACAGTAGCTGAGCTGAGCAGACTTGTGATTACAGTTACAATTACTAAAATAAGGCATGCAGTGTAGGCCTACACAGCATGATCTACAATTGATTTTGCTATGATAAACCAAGTCATTGAATAGATTTCGGTTACAGAAACACAAAGTAACTATGGGTCCTAGGCCACTGGAATGAGTTTCATTTCCGTTGCCTTTAACGAAACACTACGAAAAGTGGTCCAATGTATTCCAGTGCGTCCGTCAATAGCTCTAGCTTGGTAATATATGCCATTAAGACTTGAAGTAAGGCAGCCGACGAACCACCACCCGCCGCCATTCTTCTGGGCACATTTAAGACTGGCAAATACACTGTTTTCCGAATCTTGAGTGGAGAATTGTCGGTTGTTGTGATATATCAGACTGTCACCTGTAATTGGCATATAAGCATCTCTGATACATTCACCACATTAAAGCTAACATCTGAGATGCATTCTCTAACGAAGATGTCTAACTATCTTGCTCTGATGAAGATGCAATAGAAATGTCTGACTGCAGGCATTGATTATATACTTTTTCAGACACTTTAGATAAAACATACACCATAAGCAAACTAATAGATAATTGCATAGTACATGTATTACATGTTATGGCATTTGTTACAATATATTATGCCTTAGACATGTAATACATTTACTAGACAAGTATGAATGCATGCATGTATGGATCATTGTATGTATGTATGTATATACGTATGCTTCTAATATGCGTGTAGTATGTAAATATTCGTAAAGGAATATATTATGTATACTAAATGTATCTAGTGCGTATGTATGTGTATATGCAAGAGAAACCCGAGCAAGCTATTGTCCAACGTCCGCTCAGTCAACTAAACTGAGTCTTTGAAGGAACGTATGAAAACTTATGTAAGAATCGATCGCTTCTGAGACGCAAAACACTTGCCAGTAGATGAATTATGAGGATTAGAGTATAATTGCTATATAAACTGCTTTGCAGCCAGACATGGCTCGCGCAATTTTCTTCATTGCGTTTACCGCCTAACTCTGATATCCAATTTGGTGAACTCTACAAAGAAGCTGCATGATCAAATTTATCACAGTTGGATTTCAATTGGGAGCTTTTCTACGAGGTTATTGCACTCATTAAAAGTGATATAACTTTGTTCTGCTTGAAATAGTTTAATCAATTTTGGCGGTTATATGCAATTATCAATTGGTTTTGAGCCTGTAAGATTTTCATTTCATATTTCCTACTTTTGGCCGAAATATTAGCAAATAATCGTAGCGGTTTACTTGTTTTTGGCCCACCCTGTATATATATACGCATGAATACTGTACCAGTCAACGCACCTGGAAATCTGACTAGCTATTACTATACATATGTACACACATGCATACCACACAGACCACCATAGGTCCCAACTAACAATAAAATGGCTTCACAGACACATTTGATATGTGAAATCATTGTGTTCTGTGAAAATTATGGAGCAAATATAGTTATCCGATTCCTTATATCTATCCAAGAATTTAAAATTCACTTAATAAATAGAACATCATTTCAGTGTACGTTCAGGAATATGCCATGCAATTCAAGTATCACCTATAAAAAGATAGTTCCTGACTCGGGAACGTGTTTATCATTGAACCCAGGTAAGCAGAGTTCGGTGAGAATGTATCGGTAGAAAACGGTTTCCTCATAAGATCTGTAGAAGCTAAATTTAAAGAATTGATGCTCATGATTAATATGTTACACCGTCGGAATACCAACGTTTTCAGAAATGTTACTGTCTGGATTTGTCAATGATTATAATTTTCAAACCAGTTTCAAATACAATTTGAATTGTCCAGTCAGCCTACCTATGGCAGAGGCATCTATAATTTATTGTCGGTGGATTATTATAGGATTATGATATAGGATTATTATTGTCTCTGAATTAAACTTTTTGGCAGGATTACTTTGAGTATTTTCATTATGTTTCTTTCAAACTGACATATTAATTCTTGGTCGCTTGTCACGCACGACACACTAGACGATGGCGCTATATAAAATTCATCGACCAGCAGCACAGGCGTGAGAGGACTACGGATGAAGTGTCTATCTGAAACATGAGAAAGGAGACCTCAATGAACTTCGCCTGAAGCATACGGCCTCAATACAGACACCAAAGATTATGCAAATATCAACGAAGTGTCAAGCAGCGAAACCCGACACCTCGAGGCGGACGCCTACTCCTTCCATCTCTACGACCCACAGACCAGAAATTCATGAATCAGTTGGAGATTTGGTCTGGACCGGCTGGTTGACACGGATCATGAATAGGGGACAAGTCCGACACGAACGGTGCGATCTGTTAGGCGGCATTACTGTAGTAATGGAATTCATTGTCACTAATAAGGCTCAGTCATAACAGCCGCTAGTAAAACAATAACTGGACGCCCCTAGGAATTTGACGTTACGCTAGGGACGCCAAGACCCGCCCAACCAGGGTTTAGTAATGGTTTCTGCAGGTGACCTGTCATCCAATAGAGATACGAGTTTTGCGTTTGGGATGGCGAAGGAAATCGCCTCTAGAAGGATTCATATAGCGTAGCAAGAAAAGGAACAGGGACTTGTTTCGAAACTGGGGAAGACGCTAGGTCGTTCTGACGATAAGGGTAATCAACGTAGTTGGAAACCTCGTCTCTAACGTGAACCAGAGAAACATTTCAGAAGGACACTAATAACTCCAGTAAGTGTAGATAGGATGAGTGGTGTGTATATATTTCATTAAATATACATATTAAAACCATCAAGTGAGTCGAGTTGCTGAGCTTGGTGATAAAAAAAAGAACCAGCGGATACTCTCGTCATCAAGAAGAAGGAGTAGCTAGAGAGTGAATTTCGCGACATCTCTGTTTTAAGTAAGTGAGAAATAATATTCTCACCGTTCTAGACGACTCTGTGTTTCCTTTAGATACACAACTCAAATAAATTCGAGATGTGTCAAGGAAGTAGGCCTATTTCTTCGTGATGGCCTATTTGCGAACCAAACTGCAGGGCAGATAATAAAGAGTGACGTATTAAATAATCTGATAAGTGTACACGTTGATGTTTATCTAAGTTTACTTACAAAAGGCTACTCGTTTGGCGGAGTCTACGATTAGGCCCTCGATGTCGTCGACTAGGGAGTCATCGTCTAAAATTTGATCCTCTTACCCTTGTGGAAAAGTCTGAATTTTCAATATAAGCCTAAACGCGCTCCTTACCTGAGTAGCGTTTCACTACAATCATTCCGTAGTTGTTAGATACGTTAATTAAGTGTTGTCTTATTTGCACGTAATTCGCAGAGCCTAAAGTATTAATATTTTCTGGTGAATATAAATAGCAGCGACTTACGCAACGACTCATCCTGGACCGAAATATGGACTCCGGCTTGTGCTGTGGGTCAATCAGTCTGATGCTGGCGTTGTCTCGACCCCAGTGCCATCCGTCTGGCGTGGTCATAGGCTCCAGGAAGGTTGAATCTTCTTATACAAGGGTGGATCCGTTTAGTGGAGCTTCTGTCCCTCTATGGATTTCTTCTCCCTTGTTCCCTTGCTATTGTGAAATTTGCTGTTTTAATGTTATCCAATGTTTATCAACTATCATGTGAGGCAATCATCCCTAGACTACATATCTACTGGCTACACGCTATAATAAATTATTTGCACGTGATTATTGTTTTCTTAGGTTTATTTGCATGACGAGCGGGACATGGCTATTGTGACGGAGACAGGATTCAGAGTGGGAACCGGAATTTCAACATCCGTTTCATTCACACTTAGAAACGTAAGTAAAACGTTATATACACCAATAAACATATACACATATTATGTATGTTTAATTTTTTAAATAATAAAGTGTTACACATCCCATATATTGTTATTATTATTATTATTATTACGTGCTTGAAATATTATATCTAATATAGAATAAGTTGAAAACTTGTGCACGAATATAAACTTAGACGGAGGATTTACTCTGACCGAGGGGCGCTCAGCCGAGTTATGATTTTAACCAGCTCTTGAGAAAAACGATCGGAAGTCATGTCTATATAAATGGCAAGGCCTTGCCGAGGGGAGGAGCAGCGGGGTCGTGGTCAAGGGCGCAAATGTGGAAAGGGCTAAAATTTTAGGATGGAATAACTTATTATTCCATAAAATGCAATATTTTCGAAATGTGAGGGCGCCAGATTGATGATAGGCACAGCGAAAATACTATTTACAAAATGTGGGGCTCCAGACTGATGCTAGGCACAGGGCACAATTATAGCTCGGTACGGCAATGATAAATGGTGAGGATTGAATGGCACATAGTAGCAATAGCCACTGTCGCTGACTCACTAGCTATTGGCTATCTCTCATCTCTGTCCTACAGAGCGTGCTAAAAATCAAACAATAGGATATTATTTTAGACATCATAATATAATTATTATATACAATTATATGCAATATATTATAATTTTATATTTCATTATATTAACACGTATGTTGATTTGACAGATCATTTTTTCTGCACCATTATAGCTAATTCAAATAATCCTGTGAGCTAAAATTCAATCTCTTGGATTGTTCCCTTTACGAATGATTTCGAATGCTTCAATCAGATTAAAATTAGTCCCGAAAACTCTCATCAAATATACTAAATTAATATTTCTACTGGAGGCCTTAATATAAAATCTCGTTCCATTGTTTTGTAAATGTCCATGTTGCCTGCACCTTATGGCGATTGTCGCGAAGCTGCAAACTACACGTTCACGAGATGCATTGGGCAATGCCAGGGACATTTTGTTCTGTCCATATGTGGTTGTCGACCAATATTATCTGATGCTAGGAGGAACATTACTTACTATTGCAGAATTGTCCCAGTTCTTCGTCCAATTAATCAAGAAATTTGTTACATCTGCAAGGTTCGCTACAATGCAACGCCGTTGAGGACCTATTATTGAAGCATGTTTATTGTAATTTTATCTAATTTCATTATTAACAAATGTTCAATAGTTATCAAATAATTTGATCACTAGTGTCCCTTTGTTAATAGAATTATTACCCCTAATTATTAGAGGTAATAATTCTTGAAAGAGAGTGAAGGGAGCATGACAATTTGGTGGATTATGTTTTGCATGCTTTCCGTGAAGTATAGACCTAGTAATTATCCATGACAATTATTATATTTCATCATACTTATCTCACGTATATCGGGTGTTGGGGATCTGTGCGGAACCATACCTGCTCTTCGGGTTTCATGGTTATTACACTAACTATTGCACCATTTATTTTGTTGCTATTGCCACTTAAAATAATCTTTACCTATTTCTTGTACTGTGATTCATTTAACATTAACATTATTATAATAACATTATTACCAACAACAAATAATAAATTATTCTGTTACGGTAAATTAATGATTGTTTATGCTGTTTTACATGAGGTATCATGTATCATGTATCATACATGTATTATCAAATGGTAAGAAGTGATATGCATTCATAGTAGTAAATTTGCGGTGAAGGCACTAACCCGAGGTATTTTAAAGCTGAGGGTCGCTACAACGTTGGAGATAATTATCAGAGGGTTACATGACTATAAAGGTTGAGGACCGCTGGTCTAAACAGGTCTGGACTCATCTGTACAGTGTCTGACCCCCTACGCAATACCATGCACACAAGAGCTTCAACGAAAGTACAAGCGAACCCTATTGTTTTACTTGTTTTGAAATTATTATGTTTTAAAAATAAATAATAACGGGGATTGAATGAAATAAAGATACCAGTGTCTACTACAATGCCTGACGTGGCAGAGAGAAGAAAAATCAGAACTTGGATTGTAGCACAAAAGAAAAATCAGAACTTGGATTGTAGCACAAAAGAAAAATCAGAACTTGGATTGTAGCACAAAAGATACGCGTGCCAGTGAAACTGAATATGAAGAAAGCATTTCAGCACCTCAGCAGTTCTCTCAAGAAGACGTCGATGATCTGATACGGGATCAAAGTCTGTCAAAGCAACCATCTGGCCTCTGAGCATCCAGACTAAAGGAAAAGAACTGTCTAAAGCCAGAAGCTAAAATAACAGCTTCCCGGACAAGTGAGAAAGAGCTTCTTACATCGGCCAAAATAAAGAACTTGACCACTGCAATAACATCTATGGACTTCTTCTCAAAATCCGACTTGAATATCAAACTGAGGATTGGCTGATTGTTATAGATAGCTCCAAGAGAAGCATGAAATGCGTTTTATTGCACAATGGTAACCTATATTCTTCTCTTCCACTTGCACACAAAACAAAGCTTAGAGAAAAATAAGAAAACTATCCAAATGATCCTCCAAAAAAGTCTGCTATCATGAACACCAGTTGTCCATTCGCGTTGATCTAAAGATGGTAAATAATATTGACGTAAAATGTAAATGCATAATGTGCATATAGTCAGTTACCGAAACGTTACAGTATGTTTACTATAATTGTCACTATTAAGTAGGTCACGATGTTATTATGCCGTGTCCTGTCAAACCGAATATTTCTAAATAGTATCAATAATGTTTAAACATATTAACGTTTCGCTATTCTTATTGGTATCTTATGAATTCCACGTTTCTTTCTGAAACAAAACTGTCACATGAGCATATTTTGCCTGGGCTAATTATTTGATCACCAAATTGATAGTTCAATAGCAAACTTTTCAACAGTTCAACGTTAGTCTGTTGATCTATATTAATTGCTAATCAAACGCGTCTCACCGATCTTTCTCTCAAATAACACAACGAAACATTCGTTAACTAGGCCTACTAAAGAGTTTATAGAAACATAACAGTGATAGTAACGCCATAGTTCCATATCTTTAGCAGTCCCTAAATTACAAAAATTGCAGTATCAAACTGCCTACTACACTAATCATCTCGAACGTCGATATAACTGACTACATTGCCTCACACCCTTAGCGTATACTCTGCTCATGTCTCGTTATGGAGTTCGATTGGTCTCTAGCTGAGCTCTAGTTGCAAAGGAGAACTATACATGTGCGACGATCCTGTGCGGAGGTGCTTTGGTGACATAGATTCGCGGTGGAAGGACCAAGTTGCTGAAACAGCCTTCCACTTTCAATGCGTAAACTTATTTAAGTTGATGCCTAGAAATCCAATCTCAGTTGATGTTTACCAACCTAATCATAATAGTCTTAACATCAAATAATGTTACGTCGCTGTGGTAATTGTCGGTTTTGTCGTCGTCGCAACATGATCATCATGATCGGTCTGAACAACTATGAACCGATCTCGAGGAAATAATTGTCCTGTTATAGCAAAATGAACAACACTCTCGACAATCAATGTTACAAACCTAAATTTTATTGCAGTGTTAGGCTCAAGACGCGACAAAGTTGAACATCTTAATATCTTAGAAACAGACGCTCTGAAGACGAAGTTTGAGTTTGAATTTTATCTGTTGATATTCCTCTTCACATTTTATAATCCACCGCAACAAATCGCTGTCCAAATCCCCGTCTATTACTATTATAGTATAGGTTATGATACTAGACCAAAGAATCTGGCAATTAAACAATTAGACAGAGTTTAATTTCATAACTCTAGGATTATCTATCCAATGTATTCAACTTCGCATGATGTAAGTCAAGATAACTCTAATCAATAGTAAATAAAACACATAGCACAAACATAAGGTAACATAAAAACATCGCTACAAGTATCTTGTTTTGCTCGTTTCCTGGTTTAGTTCTTACAGAATATTATTTTGGATGTACTTCTTCATTGATGCGATTATATCTAAGCAGATTATATAGGCCTATGGAGACCAATAACTCCCCGGTATACCAAGTATGACAATACGCAATCTTGTTGTAACATTGGTCATATAATTTTATTTGCATCGATAGTTTTGAACCTCATAACCTATAAGTTAATGAAGTGAAGATTAAATGGAAAAGGAATCCTCTGGTTTTTGCAACAATTTGCTAACAGGGAACATCACTGTCTTTACATGTCTTTGAGCTGTGATTTTCAGACGGGGCTTTCGTACTTGGTGCGCCTCTGATTATGTTGTACTTCGAGTGGCACTTTAGAAGTTGTTATATAAGATACAATAATCTAACAAAACAACAATAAGGAAATGTTCCAAACAGGAAATTAGAAAAACCAATTCTTTATTAAGCTAGGCCGATCGCCTAAATTGGCAACATTATTTGATGTAGTTAATCGGTGACCGGAAAAAATGGTAGCGGAGAAAATGGTACGGACAAAATGGTACGGACAAAATGGTATGGGGACAAAATGATAGCGGACAAAATGGGACAGACAAAATGGTACGGAAAAAATGGTATGGGGACAAAATGGTAGCGGACAAAATGGGACAGACAAAATGGTATGGACAAAATGGCAGCGGATAAAATGGTACGGACAAAATGGTATTATCGGTCCTCATGAAATAACCCGCAATTAGTGTGTTTAACGTCTAATCAGTAAGTTAATAAGTTGGTAATCCGGAAATAGAAGATTGCAGACCGCTACATCAGAAATTGCCTCTTACTACACATGCGCTTGTCTCCTTGGCTAGACCCGCCTGATTTTTATATTAAGTCCTTCAAGTCACAAGTCCCCACAGTGTTTTGGATGGGAGTGCCTCTGGATAGGCATAAGACATTTAGAAGAAGGCCATATACCTTCTCAGAATGATTGAATTAATGGCTCAACTGAACGCAGAATTGCTCTTAAGTTTTAACTGTTATCACATGGGTTTGGGAACAGCGAAGTCAGTCATCGGGAGAAACGTATTATCTCTCTGTTATGACTTGATTTCACTTACGTGGCTGCCAGGAATTATTACCGTGATATCTTGAAATTTATATTCCGCTTAAAGATACTATTCACTATATTCAGGGTGACACAATGTGCCTTTGACCAAGAAGGATTTCGTGATATATTTCAAGTGATTCTTTTTCTTACGGTTTCCTGCGTCTGTGACTTCTGGCTTGAAGATGGCTTTGTATAGTGAATGTTTGTTTCACTCTGGCTAGAAAAGATTACAGCTTGTGTGAACAAATAATGTTTTTCCTGAGCACACATAGATTTATGGGTCTCGGTCCTCGTTCTACTGTATATACATGCATTAAGGTGCGATCAACATCTTCTGAAAGTGTTTGAATTTTGTTCCTGGAATGAATCCTGTCGTTAACTGACTTAAATTGCTAGCCTACTAATATGAAAAAATTATGATGACATAAATTACACGCTTTTTTCAAGTTTTGCATTTGCTATGATGCTCAGCATATAATTACTTTCAAATTGAGGCTCAAAATTTAGAAAACTCTGAACTCTGATCAACTGCATTGATTAAAATCAATAATTATTTCTCACACTTGTCATTATCACAACTAGGTCGTATACTTCTTTCTCAGGTCAAATCTGAAGCACGAATTCTTCTTGGGAAACGAATCTTTTCTGTCACTGAACTAAGTCTTGAGAATCTTGTTCTTGTGTCCGTCAGTTCTTCTCAGTCATTAATATGTATGCCATTTCGTTCAAATTTAAGACATAAATAACTTAAATCGCTTATCCACATATACCTGTATATATCTTTCCCCAATAGCCACAGGCCTACAGCCAACAATTAACAGTGGCCCCAGTATCCGGAACAAGTCAATTGGCTAATTAGCCGTCCTCGTGAACCATTATCGCTGCAACGGCGTGACACCATCTGACGAGGAAGTAAACTCAAAAACAACGCATCAGAACAGAGAATTTCCGGCCAATTATTAGGAACGTATCGTTTCGATTCAGTATGAATTCAGTTGGCTTTCAATACGTTGTTAAGGTATTAGCAGTGAGCATTCACAAACTTTGTTTGTCGATTGCACAGTGAATTTGAAGTCGTCATGAGCTCTCGACTGGCATATTACTTTGGGGCGTTGGCCGTGATATTAGCACATAGCCATTTTGTGTCAGTTCAAGGACAGTGCACTATTATAGAGGGCTGCGAAAATGGAGATCCATCAATGAGCATTGAGGAAGAGATACAGAAACTGAGGGTTGATCTGTTTGAGCATGTTAACAAGCACGTTAAAAGTATTCAGGATCGTTTGACTGCATCGCTTCAACAAAGTCAGAATACACGGAGACTGGCAAACGGTGAAGCGAACCATGACTGCAATAATGGCAATCATCTCGGTTTCTATCACTCACTTTTAAAATCTTAGTTCGGTTTGACCTTCTGTTCTGAGTTTGTGACATGTACGATTCTTGTCTCCCCCTCGTTGCTCTCCATTCCCCTCTGTCGCTCGCTTTCCTCTTCGTAGTTATGACATAAGGCTCTTCATTGGTCATATCATTCAATAGGTTCAACTTTCTTCCTCCCTATGTTGCCTTCCTCAGCATGCTTCCTTCCAGCATTGCCAGCAGCCGACCCCATTTCCTACATCTAGAGCAGGACCGAGACCAAGGCCGAGAGGTCCATGACCAAGACCGAGACCGAGTGGTCCGAGACTAAGACCGAGACCAAGACTGATACTCCTTTTATAAACAATTCAATTTATTAAGACGCTTAAACGAAAAACACTTAAAACCTAAATTGTATTGCTGAAGAATACTAATATTATTAATGGTCCAGAAAACAGTTTTATCAGCAACTCTGAAGTTTTGCGGGTTCAGCCCCTGGCTTCGGCCTGAGAGTATCACACTATAAATTACTCACAGTTTACGAGCAGTAAATACTTTAAGACACATCATGAACAATTCGATTAACGTTCCGTTTGAATGGTGTGCCTGTATCACGGACCTCGGAATTGTAGTTTTACAGTGTCTACACGTGGCCGACCATATAATTATTAGATTTTATCAAACCTAGAAATTTGTTATTGCAAATTTTGAAAGAGCTGGCTCCTATGCAAATGCATATTTTTCTGCCCATAGTAACATGCCTATAAAGATCTATTAGTTTGGTCAACACGCCATAGATCGATAACAATCGCGCAGGGCATAAACATCCTGTGTCTCAAATAATCGAAAATAACGGACAGATATCGAAAAAAATTTTCAGGTAGGCAAATCACTAACAACGCTAATTTAAGACGAAGTAAAATCCCAAGATCGTTCTCTTATGACCAAGACCAAGACCGATGCATTCGTGACCAAAACCGAGACCAAAACCGATGGTCCGAGACCAAGTCCAAGACCGATGCATTTGAGACCAAGACCTCAGTTGTCCGGTCTCGAGACTGTCTCAAGACCAAGGCTGCGGTCTCGAGACCACATCCCTGATCTAGAGGACCTTTAAATCACCCAGACCTAGCTTATAACAGCTTCCACAACTCAATGTGAGCCCAGTTGGCTAGAATTTCATGGTTCTGGTTTCTATACATCGCATACTAATATCTTGAGTGATCGTTTGGGACATGTAATATTATCTGTGCTATTCTAGGCATCTGTGGACCTACATCAGAAGTGTGTGACTGTTCCGATATAAAAGCAAGTGGTCACACTGCAAGTGGCGTCTACGAGGTGTGCGCTAGACATAAAGGCGATCACGTTTGCAGCGATGCATATTGTGACATGGAGACTGCCGATAACACATCGCTGGTTTGGATTATACCTATCAAATTTTAAGCTGTATTGAACAATTATTTCATTGCTGAATCTAACATAGGCCTCTTACACAAGACACTATATGATGCTATAATTATTGAAAAGTAATTTGGAACAGTAGGCCCAGACCTAGGGTAATATAATGTATAATGCGCCCAAGTTTTGACACCAGAGGAGAGAGCAGTTAAGAAGGTCACACTTTCCAAAAATTAATTATAGTTATACTCAACTAACTTATTTTTTACTTAAAATGAAAATATTGGAACGCATAAAAGAGCAAGAGCAATATGTATGGTATAATTTAATGAGTATTATTAGGCCAACAAGAGCAAACAATAGGCTATTGACACAAGCCAAATACAGTCGGTGTTTGTTTGAGTCTGTTGAAGGACCGTACCGCTGCTCCGCACCATCACTATTTACTGACGAGGTCATAAAAATACGGTACAATAATTATGGGCATGCTAGGAAAATTAGAATAGATGCCATCGGCGATCACGAATTTTAGTAGTTCATTGATGTATTTTCTTAAGACAGTGACAGCTTCCTAAATGAAAATACTGGTTATTTTCGGTACATGACATAGTCCTTAAATGAAGGAAACTCTTTCGCAATTTCACTTTAATTTCTGATGGTGTACATCCGAGTACATTGCCAGCGTTCAAAGGCTTTGCGAATAAAAATATGTTGTTGTCCGAAAAGCCTGCAACAAAACAGATCTTGATGAAAAATAGTGTTTCTATTCTCTCGTGTGTGAATTATTTAGAAAGCAAAGCAATTAGTTACAAATTATGACAATAAATCAATTGCTCGCAGGTTTTTCAGAGACGCAAAGATGGCCGTGTCAACTTTTACAGAACGTGGGCAGAGTACAAAGATGGATTTGGAGATCTAAATGGCGAATTCTGGCTTGGTATGGTCTGATGAGAGTCACGTATCATTTTGTATATAGTAGGTCTATGCTAGGCTTGCTAGAGTCTACATTAGGAAGTTTAGCGCATAAGTTCAAGTAATTCAAATCAATGCATGTAAAGTGACTTGTGTAGTCGGTGCATTGAATGAGAATAAAATCATTTGCTGTTTTACATATGAAAAGATATTAATTCTGACATGTTCTTGAAAAATTTGTTTGAATCGTGTTTTAAACTGGCCAGCGATGGTTTTTGTTGTTGGATAAAAGAGTAAATAGTGTCTACTTACTTTCTGTGGCATCATGGAATTTCATTTCGTACATAAATATTTCACATAATTTCATTTCGTACATAAATGTTTCACATAATTTCATTTCGTAGGCCTACATAAATATTTCACATAATTTAAGAAAGTCACACATCAAACACTGACTCATGTTGTGCCTTGCAGTGGCATGAAGTTAGAATTATGAGCGTTCTTGTTTGCTAACAGAAAGCTATTTAATTCATTGATAGGTTATGTGCGTCTTTTCACGTATTCAATGTCAAGCAGATCCAAGCTTATGATGCATGTGCTTCAAATTGACTCCTGCATTTTATGACCCACTAAATTTCGATTAAAGTTATCTATAGGATTACGTACTTCATGGGTTTTGCTGGAAGCAACCATCGCTAGATACGATGAGCATTTTAATAACGGTTCTATTGAAGATTGGATAGAGGCAGTTACGTAGTAATATTCGATGAAGTTCTCGAAACCTTTAGGGTGAAGTTATTACTTTGAAATCGCATTGTTAAAGCGTATGATATATATATATATATATTCTCATTCCTCTTCCTCCACCTCTTCCTGCTATTCCTCCTGCTGTTCCTCCTCTACCTTTTCTCCTCCTTCACCTCGTCCTCCTCCTGCTCTAAATTTCTACTGCTGTTGCTGCTCCTATAGTGTTTTCTCCCTCTTACCCTTCCTCTTCTCAATCTTCATAACTAGATTTTCCTTCTGCTTCTGTCCGTCTGGTGCATCTCTTCTTCCCTCCTTCTTATTTTTTTACTTGTCATTCTTCTCTTCTTCCTCACTTCTCAAATACCGTTCTCAACTTCTACCTCTTCTTCCTCTTTACCCTCCTCCTGCCCCAATCTCCTCTTCGTCCTCTCTCTTCTCCTTCAACTCTTGTCACTTCTGCTGCCTCTCCTTTCCATCCTCTTCTCGATTTACCTCTCCTCCAGCCTCCGTCCTCTTCCTCTTCTTCCTTTCCTTTCTCCTTTTCCACTTCCTCCTTCTGCTTCTACTTCCGCCGCCATCTCTACCCCACAGCTGATATCACTGATGCTATTGTCGTCGTCGCTGCTACTGCTACGACAACAACAGCATAATGCTTAAGAAGTTGTGAACTTATTAGTCTGGCAGGCAGCAAGATTATGAGAGGACATGCTAATGACGTCACGGGTACGGTATGCCCGTGGGCACGGGTCAGGTAGGAATTTTGAGTACGAGCCGGATACGGGTGACGGTCGTGTGTTACGGGTACGCGACCCGTACCAAAAATGATTTACCCGCAGACCTCTATTGTGTGGTCAAAATGGCTTGGCACTATATATTTACATATATATATGTATAATGCCAAGCCATTTTGGCTACATAGTAGAGGTCTGCGGGTATATATATATATGCGAAAGTAATAATAATTAGTAGTATAAGATCTGAAAAGACTCTTTCCATGCCAGTAATACGTTAATTTTGTTTTATTTTAGTTATTCAGGTAGTTGATCCAATCTTTGTAAAGACTTAATCGGCGTTTACCTTGTAAATGATAGGCTTCCTTACAGTTTTCTCGATATTTTGATAATATTATTAGCTATTGTATGGACCCAGTAGGCCTACATTTTTTCAGCTAAGTTTTCATTTTTATGGATTTTGAACTAGGAAATTATTAATGTCATTTTACAGGTAACGAAATGCTTTATCTTCTTACATCAAAACGAAATTACAAGCTGCGAATTGATTTGGGAGACTTTGAAGGAAATAAACGTTTTGCCGAATATGACAGATTTTCCATCAGCTCATCCGTCTCTAATTACACACTTAAAGTCGACGGATATTCTGGAAATGCCGGTAAATTTTAAACAGGTCTTAATATGAGAAGGAGCGTTAAAGCCACAAATGTCTCTGTTTGTAGGGAAAAAGTGCTTTGAAAAAGAAGTGGTAATTTTTTTCCCTTATGACTGTGAATCACAACGGACAACAATTCAGCCCCAAAGATGTAATTAGATCATGACAAAATTAGTACATCTACAAGCTTTGCTATTCGTTGTCGCGGAACATGATTGTTATTTGTAATTGCAATGGAAAACTTATATAGCGCTTCTCGATATCAGAGGCGCTCCACAACTTCACACATATGCTAAACGGAGAGCAGGAATGCCTTCAGGCGCCCCCGAAGGCAGCAGTGGGAAGACTCACCTTCCTCTTCGGAAGATGAGGCTGTTCCAGCTGGTGGGACCAACGTTGGCGAAGCTTTTTGATTGGGCTGCGGCAAAGCGCATGGGAGGAACCACCAGTAGTCCACGGGCATAGGAACAAAATTCAGTCCGGTGCAGAATAGAGCAGACCCTGGTGCAGAGGGCCAAAAGTAGGCAAGCACCACGATTCTAATCTTAATGGCATGTAGACCATATAGCAGCGGAAGTAATTATGAATCTACAAATCGGAAAAAGGATTAGTGTGGAATTCCAATCATGGTTTTCATGCAAAATTTAGGTCAACGGAGAATAAACTTCTTCCGGTGACTTAGAACACATCACGTAACTGGAAGCAAAGTAATAGGCCGGTTGCCTTTTCACTGTACTTCACGGTGAATGATGTCCAAGGCATCGTGAACTCACACTGCTGCTCACTCTATGTTGACCTTCTAGCAATGTGGGTGCGGTGCCTGGAACAGGTCTTGTGTTCATCGTACCGTGTATCCGGCTACATATGCTGGATGTGCTCCACTGGCTCTTCTCGTACGGTTTCATCGTTTTGGTCTGAAAGCTCCTGCATGACTTCCACTCTTCCTGTCTTATCCACTCTGCTTTTGATTCGAAAGAAACGTGCAATTGTTATTTAACTCCAATCGTATTCTAGCACCCAAGGAATCTCACAAAAGGCGATTTACACAATGTCGAGTGTGTCTATTCAATCCGATATGATCACTGCGTCGTTCGGCGAACATGCCACTTGACAATGATGGGTCCACCCGCATAACTTTTGACGACTTCAACATCTGCCAAACGATCGCTTTGAAACTGACACAAACCTTGACGTATTTGATGACGATTCGTTTCTGCGCATTGGCTTCAATTCGTATTTCGTAATACTTGTATGGCTCCGACAATCCGCCGTTATTGGCTTTGTGTAAGTTTCGTCAGTAAAACACTATTCTCCACTCTTAACTTTCTCAGGTCGAAACCACTTGATACACTCACGTGACGCAGTAACACTCGCTAATAGCAAGAGTTTACTTCCGGCCGAGTTTATTTGGCGGGAAAAGAGGATGGTCTTTAGCCATACTGCCATCGCCACAACTTTCCATCGTCGGGCGGGAAAGTTTCCGACGCTTGACTCGTCATTGACGCCGTCAGCAGGGGTCGCCTTCCATGGACGGGAAGGTTTTGCAGCCCCTTCACTTACTCCGTTTGTCTAAGATAACCCCTGATGAGACCATTTCTCGATATTCTTAGTTAAAGAATTATATTTGGGCGTTGGAACTACACTGATCTGTATTGTACTGAAGAATGTTTTATACGAAGGTAGTAGTAAATTGTTTTCCTGATAACTGTAGGTGACAGTCTGACATATCACAGCGGAGAACAATTCAGCACCAAAGATGTAGATAACGACAAAGCTAACTCATCTACTAGCTGTGCGGTTGGTTATGAAGGTGCGTGGTGGTACAGAAGCTGCCACTATTCTAATCTTAATGGCGTGTATTATGGTGGTAATCAATCAGATCCTGCAAAAAAAGGAGCTGTGTGGATTCATTGGCTAGGCCGCTTCTATTCTTTGAAGTCAACAGAGATGAAACTTGTTCCGGTGACTTAGAACTTAATTATATTGAGCGGATTAAAATTGAATCCAATCTAAAACTTTCCGTTCATTCAACTCAAGACGACAAAACTATTTTATTTGCATGCTAGACTTCTTGCATTTTCAATATCATATTGCACTATAGTGCGTTCTAAAATAATATGGCTCACCATGTAAGGGCCTAATGCCTCACAAAAAAAACTGCGTATATTTCGACTGAAGAAAGAATATTCTTTCGTTGTTTGTCAATACAATACTTATTTAACTTTTATGGTCACAATATAAAATTGCCTGGCGTGAGATAAATCAATAATTTGACTAGAATTATAGCAGAATAAGCGCCTGAACCCATCAAAACTAATTACGTCAATGGATATGTAAAAAAAATTATGCATTTAAACAATGTGTCACGAATCATAACCGAAAACCATTGACAATTTTAATAGCAAATAAAATGCAAGTTATTTAATACAGTGAAAAATTCTAAACTTATTACGTCAATGGATATGTAAAAAAAATTATGCATTTAAACAATGTGTCACGAATCATAACCGAAAACCATTGACAATTTTAATAGCAAATAAAATGCAAGTTATTTAATACAGTGAAAAATTCTAAATTTCAAAGAAAAATAATTCCCGTCCGAGTTATTAGACAACTTTTTGTAGGCCTATTTATGAGAAATTTGTAGAAACGATAGGCATTTTATAAATCTATGATCTGCTCTAAATTTGCATTAAATTCCTTTATTGAGGTCAAAATTATATCTCACTATCGCTTTTTATCTTACTTTAATATCGCAAGGTTATTCACGAAACACCATTATTTAAGCTTTACTAATCATCAAATCAACTGCTCCTGCTAAACTGTAATCTCGTACACAGACATTTTTTGCTCAGGAGTGCACACGCCTCGACGGCCTACTGCAGAGCAATTGTGCGCGATGGACTTGCTCAAGGTCCCTACACAGTGACTGACGCCTCGGACGAGGGTCGAACCCGCTCACTCAGCGCACACTGAGCGTTACGGGTCGACCGCTCTAACCAATCGGCCAAAAGAAGCACAGTAGGTATAAAGCGAACCTGAGGCACTAGTAGAGAGAGAGAAAGAAAGAGAGATATAGTTAGATAGATAGATAGATAGATAGATAGATAGATAGATAGATAGATAGATAGATAGATAGATAGATAGATAGATAGATAGATAGAGAGACAGAGAGACAGAGAGACAGAGAGACAGAGAGACAGAGAGAGGGAAAGAGCGAGAAAGAGCAGAGGAGAGATAGCGAGAGAGAGAGAAAGATTGAGCGAGTTACAGAAAGAAAGAGAGAGAGAGAGTGAGAGTGTGAGAGAACGAGAGTAAGAATGAGACAGAGAGACAAAGTGAGAGAGCAAGAGTGAGAGAGCAAGAGTGAGAGAGTGTGAGAGTGAGCGAGTGACAGAAAGAGAGAGAGTGTGAGAGTGAGAGAGTAAGGGAATGAGAGAGAGAGAGAGGAAGATATGAACTGAGAGGACGGATGAAGTAACGAAGAGGCAATTGAAGGGACGAAGTCACGTAGTTACGGAAAGAAGAGACGAAGAGAAGAGAAGGGACCGCCGGAGAAAGAGACAGACGGTCGGACGGACAATGAACTGAAGGAGGGGCACAGAGAGGCATGACAGGAGATTCGGAGGAAGGCACAGAAGAAGTCACTGATGGGGCGATTGATGGAGGCGATTTTTTTGGCGTCTCATAGAAGACTTTCAAAGTCTTTATGTCAATGGTAGTGATGCAGTAAAAACCATCAAACTACCATAGCTTCTTTCCTGTCAGAAAATAGCGCTGGCTAAACAAGTTATTCAATTCCATCCCCTCCTAGTTATCTCAAGACGTCTCTGGGAGTGAAAGTCCGCCAATTCACGTTAAGCTTTCCGTTGGCATTGTGGTATTATTGTACTCACCAATTTTGTTAATGTGAAGTGAGTTGCGTTAACTGGCAGCGAATTGAGCTGTGGAACAAACTCAGGAATCTTTTCGAAAATCTTGTTTGTGGCAATTAAGTTGACATTCTTGCTTGTGTGTTCTATCTCTGTTTGGATTAACGATCGTTGACCCTAAATTTGACCTTGTATTCAGTCAAATGTTCCATACCCTTCCCACCGCTTATCTCCAGTCGTAGCCTATATTAATGTGCTTCTGCCAGGCCCATTCTAAAAATGCCTGTAATAGAGATGAAGCGACATTTTTAGAAATGCTTGTTAATAATTCTACAGCTTCTTAAATGTAATGTAACGTGCCGTACCACGGTAGAGGGACGTCCCTAAACCCTTCCTAATAACGCAGAAGTCATTCATACTGATTTATATATTCTGTGAACTTTGTATTCGTGATTGTAGACTTACATGTAATAATTATCCAAATTTCTCATAGTTAAATTCATTCAAATGGCTTAGGCGAAGAAGCAGAGATTATGATAAGTTAGGAAAAGCATTGCCACCCCGTTCTCTCGACCGATTCTTATTTCGATGCCACAATGTATACAGCCGATAGCCTGTCTACTAGCGTTATGCAATACAACTGCATTTATATGTCCCTTCTTACAAAGTTCAGAAGGTCACACACTCGCAGAAGTGGCACATCATTTATTTTAACCGTTACTTTTGTTTTGGAACGCTAAGAATCTTATATACACATTTATCTCGGACCTCCATTTTGCAGCAACGTGATTGTTTCGGTTGTGGACCCAACTGCTTTGAATGGTCCCCATTGGAACTTCAGCGCTTGCCAAGGAGCTCTCTAATCCCATTCTATTCTGGAGCTTACATTATCTGATAAAGAAATTTATCAGCTCTCTAATCCCATTCTATTCTGGAGTTAAATCTGTCAGTTTTGGCCATGGTTGGACTGGGAGTGCCTCTGAGTAGATTTCGGCAAAAGGTGCTATATCAAGTTTTATTGATTGACTGATTGTTAATATTCATACGGCTGTAGCACATGTTTTCTTCGTCTTCCTTGTGCCTCGTCGAATGTATGGACGTGCGTCATCTTCCACCAGTGAGAAATTTCTCGTCGAAATCGTCATCGTGCTTACAGTCGTCGCTCTATCATTTCGATAGAGCTTACATTATCTGATAAAGAAATTACGGAATCGAGATTAAATCTAATCACGGACAGAGAAGGAGTAACGTACATTGGAAAATCAACGGCAGAGAGATCTATTTCAATCTATGAATGCTGTACGTGTGTAATCTTCAACTTTCTTTTCCCTCAGTTAAGATTACCGAACATCCAAGGATCGTGACACGTCCTCCTGTTTTCTGAATTTTATTTATTCACAACATAATATACAGTGCCTAAACTAGTGTAAAAATTAAAACATAAAACGACCGTCCGTGT
This sequence comes from Bimastos eiseni, assembly GCA_959347315.1. Taxonomy (NCBI): domain Eukaryota; kingdom Metazoa; phylum Annelida; class Clitellata; order Crassiclitellata; family Lumbricidae; genus Bimastos; species Bimastos eiseni. The sequence continues at coordinate 18,493,836 of OY365820.1, forward strand.
CCTTCGGAAGCCAGAGCATCAACTGTCCGATTACAAGCATTCAATTGTCTAATCAATACATTATGTCAGCCACCTCATTCGCCCCTAACAGCCCTTCCAAACAGTTACTTGCTTGCGCCTTAAGTGTTTAAATAAACAATATTAAACAATATTAAACAAATATAGACTGACAACGTGATTACCTAGTTAGATGAATTGGGTCTTGTGTTGCTTAATACAAAGACGATTGGAAGACAGCCATTGTTCATGGACGGGAGAGGCTTATAAAAATACACTCAACCGTACATGCAATGGCATCTTCGGTGACAGGGACTTTGCATCAGAGAAAATACTCGTTCAGTGTAAGCACCGTGTGATGGAATGACAAAAAATAAGAACGGGGCGGACAGAGAAATCCCGGTCAAAAACCATTATTTCTGAACGCAAGGGCAGAGGACCCAAAAAATAGAACATGTTCGGTGAAACCCGGACACATGGTAACCCCAGTGTTATCTGCCCTCGGTCGTAAGAACGCCTGTTTAATCGAACCTGGTATTAAGATCGTTTTAACAATGGCACTGAGATGCAGGGTCGTACCGAGGGGGGCCAGCGGGGCCGTTGCCCAGGGCGCAAATGTGGAAAGGGAGCAAATTTTAGGATGAAATAGCCTTTATTCCATAAAATGCAATATTTTCACAATGTAGGGGCGTTCTGTATTGACCACATAAAAGCCGTCGTTTAAATCTGGTAAACTTTACGATATTGAGTGTCGTGCACAAGAGGTCTGGTTGTAAATCGAATTACGACATCATGTAACGAAATGGATCAGCGCATCATTGATGAGTGAGTCAAGCGGTGGTGTTCACGTCTTAGCACATGTGATGCCAAGAGAGGTGAATTTGAACAACATTTTTTTATTTTCCGAATGCTAAGTAATATCTTACTCATCTTTCATCTTTGATCAATTGTAAACTATCAGATTATACAATAAAAGTAAATATAATTACTCTTCTATGTCTACTAAGAATTGCTTTGATGTCGGCCTAATCTGATGAAGTTCATGTAAATACATGTCTGTGTGGGCATTTTATTTATTAACTCAAGTGTATAATAGGCCTAAATACAAAAAAATGCATGCATATAATATATTTTATATGTATATCATTATATGCTTCACCCACACATACATTCATGCTCGTTTATACAAATACATATATTGGAGCTAGACTTGAGATAGATCTAGAGATCTAGAGACAGACAGACTGACAAACAGACACACAGACATACAAGGAGACTGAGACAGAAACATAGAGATACAGAGCGACAGGGAGAGAGAGAAGGGGAGAGAGAGAAATAAAGAGGGAGACCGAGAGACACTTGATTATAAGGCAGAAGTTGGCAGCTGTTGGCTCCGAAAAGAGCGTGTTACGCACAATATTTATTTGCACAACGTCGGAGGTGACTAATGTTCTTGTCTCAATTTGTGGATTTGAAGATAGTAGTAAGGATGTCAAATATTTTTTAGGCTGAAATAGGCGAAGAACAGCCAGAACTGTTTGATGCCAAATTTAAGGTAGACAACTCCGTTACCCTATTTCCGTCCTGCTTGTTAAAGAGAGAAACGGAAGAAGATGTTATAACTGAACTGAAGGAAGGCACCTCACACGATTTGAATCAAGTTCCATTGCGAGCGTAAATATCTATTGCGTGGAATAATGTAGTGTTTTCACATAAACCGGCGCCTATTCAAGGGTGTATTTAAAAGTAAAATGCAGACAGCGTCACTTTAAACTTAAAGAAGTTACATGTCAAATCGATGCTTCGAGCACATGCATCATACTGTGATATGCCTACGTGAAAAGAAGACAATTGATACCACCAAAAGTATCCAGCTAACCATTACCACAGAATTGTGTGTGCATTGATGTTGCTGAGAACAAATCATAGTAAGAAGTTCACATTACTAGACGATGAGTTAACACACGATATGGACAACAACAGCATTTAAATTGTAGTTTTGGGTGCAAAATGTAGGCAATGAGCCGAGTAGAATACCCTGTGGTGCTAAACAAAAGGAGGGGGCTTAACACGTGAGTCTATATAACAGTAGCAGCATATGGCTTCGAGAGTGTGCTGTGCCTAATATTTTATTGCATTATAACGTCGGAGGTGACTGGCATTCTTGTCATAATTATTTGTTTGCTGATTGTCCAGGTTGTTGATGTGCACGAGAAGGTATCAGTAAGGATATCAAATATTGTCGAGGTTGGAATGGGTGAAGAACAGCTAGAACGTTTTTGATGTGACTCTTAACCATAAGCAACGGATTCTTTATTCGAGGACAATGAAGCTTATTAGGCGATGAGTTATCATGTGAGGCTAGCAAATCCGACACCACATTAATGTTATGCTTTCTAAAGCGAGAAACAGAAGAAGATGGTATGACACAATAAATATTCATCTGCGCATTTGTCGGCCAACTTGGTCGACTTATTACGTATAACTCTCAGTCATTTTGACAAATGCTTTAATTTATAATCAGAGTTTGTTCAGTAATTTATAGCATGTTGGAGTTCTCTAGTGCTCACTTTGCGTTCCGTATTAATTCATCGGCTTTTGCAAGAAATTTCTTACGCTTGAGAACCATTTTATCACAAGTAACCTAGGCCATATAACTGGGCGGCCGAGGTTCAGCCACGTGGCCGTATCGCGGCCATTGGAGTAACCTTGACCGTTAGTCAAGAGTGGCTATTCAATCTACCGACCAACACGCGATGAATTCCTTCATACTCTTTGAACGTCGACGATTATCCGGACCTGCGTCATCTTCCACCAGCGAGGGACTATTTGTCGACATTATCCCGTGTTTTGTCTCACACGATTTGAATCAGTCCCATCGAGAGTATAAATATATATTGAATGGTAAAATGCTGTAACTTCACATAAACCGGCGCCTATTCAAGTGTCTAATTAAAGTTAAATGCTGAGAGCATCGCTTTAAACGAGTTACATGTACATTACAATGCCAAATCGATCTTTTGATCATATGCAGCAAACTGTCATGATTATTCCTATATCACATTTAGGGCCTACGTAAAAAGAGACAATGGCTACCATGATGAGTATTCAGCCAACCATTACGACATAAATGCTCTACTTTTATGAACTTATCCACACTTGCCTGCTTCAGCTCTCCACTGAAAACCATCACTGAGTAAACTTCCTCTTATAATGTTCATGACGACGTGACAATAACTAATTGTAATGTTATGATAAATTTGATAGAAGAAGCACAAACCAGCGATGCACGATGGTCTGTCTTCATGTCACAATACGCATCAGTACAAGTTCGATTTGGCTGATTTCCAACGCACACTTCGTAAACACCACTTGTTGTTTGGCCACTTGTTATTAGATCAGAGCAGTCACACACGCCAGATGCAGAACGACAGATGCCTGCAATAGTACAAACACTACACTCCGTCTAAAACATTCAGGATAAAAGACTGCAGTGCATAAAATCAGAACCTGACAATTACAGGCACATGTAGACTAATTTGATTCATGGCTGTTCCGTAACATCAGTGGCATCTTACACGCTTACAATTTTACACAATAAACGTGGTTCTGTAAGAAAACAATTTCAGACCAATACTATGATGTATGTTGAATGTCAAGCATTTGATATACATGTAGACCTTTTTTCCGCATCACATAACTGAGCCTTAGTTTTCCAAATGGATTGAGTTTTGAATATGGTGTACTAAGGGATGTCTTATAATACGTGTAAATGTAGACTAATTGATATAATTGATGGCCTAATTACTTACAACTTGCCGATTAAGTGCCTGCGAATATGATGTCTACGCGACTTCACATTTTTGGGAGCAGGATAAATTTTGAGTTGACAATTCATTATTCACTCATTTATTATGAAAATTTATAAAGCGCCCTTCAAGATTAATACTCGGGATCGCTCTCGACCCCGGTACAGATAAAAGGATCAGTTAAAAGGCGAGTAAAAATACTGCAGTTACATGTACCATTCAGATTACAACAGATAGAAGTGTCATATTAGCTGTATCGGCAGCAATAATAATACTTACATTGATTACAATAAAAATAATAACGATTATAATGATAATCATTATGATCTTGCTGCTTTAAAATGTATAAACAAGTAGGCGAATCAGCGACGTTGAAGTTTAGTTAGGTTACTGACCGCAGTCTTACTGGAATACAGACATGAACATCAAATCAGAATAGGATAGAGCAAACACAGTCTTATAAAAGAATCGTAGTAACGAGGATGCTTGACAGGTTTTAACTTACCAATTGAAAGTTCCCAAGTATTCTGACTCTGGTTTCTGGTGGAGATGTCGTGTTCCTAGAGACGTTGGTCACTCACTTGAAGGCTTGTCAGAGTGGTGTACTGCTGACTTTTCATTTCTTGAAGCGAATCGTTATTAATAAAAGTAGCGATAATACTCATTACACTAATAAGAAGTTTTACATTAGCAATATAATTATTCATTATATGAAAATTATCATTAGAATATATGGGAAGAATTTTTTCGAAAGCAGTCGCTTGTCGCTGGTTACAATCAGGCTTAAAATGACCAAAAATTACGTGAAACCTCAAACCGGTCGTAATTGATAATTAATTGCAGAAACGATTACAAAAATATATATTTAATACAAATAATATATAAGACTTTTGTTTGGACTTTCATAAAGGCTTCAAAAAAGATTTTTACCATCAGCCCTATAATGTTACGAGACGGAAAATCATAATTTCGATTCAAATTTCGCTCTCTTTGTTGTCATATTTAATTAGGTTATGTTTCGAGATTTCCCGCCTTCATGGTCTCGTTTTGAGGCAGAATATCTTCTTTTCCTGTTCTATTAATATTATGACCTTACCTATTTATTACGCATACAGATTGCCCCAAAAGAGGTCGACTTATGTAAACAATAGCCGATTAATGTTAGCAACCGAAGCGCGTGATTTGATCACGTGATACAATCTTGAACTGCGGTTGGCTGATGGTTTTAAGGTCAGATATGCGCATGCGCACTCGGTATGACCCGGTCTCTTTAAATGTCACGCACACACGGAATGCATTCTAGTTTGTTGATTTTGAAATACTTAATTCTCGAAAATGGTAGAGATTAGCGCGAATTTGATTAATGCAAAAGGGTCGGATCGAGCAAAAGTGCACGAATTGTTGCAAGAGTATTTGATCATCGATCGCGATGACGATCGCGATGAAAGCGAGGTTTTCAGTGATGATGATTTTCGGACAGAATCTGATGCCAACAACGATTCAGATGACCAAGAAGAAAATGAAATGAATGTTTCGGATTTCGAAGAGGTCATTACGCACGCTAAAACATCTAGTGAGTTCGTAACTGATGACAATGCCGTTGAATATCAGAAAGCGGTTGAATTCAGGCAAGCCCCGATTATTTTTAAAATGCTGTGCACCACAGGATCCTTTTTTATAGACATTCACGTACTGTTTCTGATTCACTGCGACTCCTATACGAAAATCAGTTTAAACTAAGCTCTAATTGAGCTAATTATTATTATAAGTTTCAGGCATAACTGTAAAGATTAGCCTGTTCTAGTTGAGCTTGTCTTTCTAAATATTCAGGCACAACTACTAGGTTTAGACCCTCTTCTCACTGTGCTCGTTTTTATAAGACCTTAGGCATAACGGTTAGGTTTACAACCTGTATTATTGAGTTTTTTGTAGTAACTATTGAGTATAAATGCAAAAGTTGTGTCATTTCCTCTCTTGCACTACTTCATCTTTTACAATCCTTATTGTGCAATGTACAAGTTTATCCTTAATTGATTAAGTTAATGATAGGAAATAATAATTAGTATTTCAATTGCAATTTACTTTTTATCAGGATTCTTCTCGATAATCAATAATTGCAGTTTACCGGTTGATAAATCTTGTAAATTGCTGTTGGTTTTGAATGCAGGGCTTTTAGCATTGGCTTTGCTTTTTTGTTGCATGGCTTTTTTAAAAGCAAACTGAAATGAATTTGATAAATATAACAAAATATTTTTTTATGGGTTGTTTATTTGTAGATGTCAATGTAAGCTTAATAATGGACTCCCATGCAGTAGCCAGTATGCTCCGGAGGACATGGTCAGGCGTAGAATGGAAATGGCTGCACTTGTCCCACGGTATCAAATGATGGTGCTACTTGGCAAAATTTCTTGCGCAATAAACATGTCCGATGAGACTTGTCGCAGCAGGAAATCCAGCCAAGTGGTGCGTCAACATCAGCGAACATTATATTATTTGGAAAGCCGTCAGATCTGCCGTACAACCTTTAAGTTCATCCACGGGATTACCCAGGACACACTGACGGGGATTCTGAAGTGGTATAAAACAGAAGGTTTAACACCAAAAGAAAAACAAAGCGGTGGATGTAAGAACAACACTCACTGCTTTCAGTTTAGCGAAATTGAAGATATCATTCGCTTCCTGACAAATTATGCCAGCGAGCATGTGATGATGCTTCCTTGAAGGGTTCCTGGATTTAAGCGGGATGATATCAAGTTGCTGCCATCGAGCCACACCAAGACCAAAGTGTACGGCCTATACCAAACGTGCATGGAACAACATGGAAAACGAGTCGCTCGATTTTCGATCTTCAAACAGTACTGGCTTCAACTCGTTCCATTCATCACGACGTGCAAGCCAATGACTGATTTGTGTTGGACTTGCCAAAACAACACGTTGATCTACCGTTGTTCCATTATCGAGGATCATGATAAAGATTTTACTTGAACTGCATATGTTACTATGATTTTCCTGAGAAAAGCAAAAAATTATTTTTCAGAAATCTGAAATGCTCCAGTGGTGTTCTGGCATGAGGAGCACCTGGGGCTTTGTTTACATTTGAGATTACAATTTGCACTTAACATAACGGTGACTGGCTGAATAGTCACACGTTTTGTCCGAAATATAAAGACAGTTCTCCTGCTGGACTAAGCGGCTAATTCATTTATAAAATATTGTTTATGTGTGGGTGGGCTCGATTGTGTTGTGGGATGTGTGCTGGATTGTTAAGAGAGAGATTAGAGATTCAAATCTTCTCGATTTGCATCGAGATTTCTGCTCCACCTGTGCCATTTTACCAACTCAGCTGTGATGAGTACATTGCTCGTACACTGTCGGTGGAAGGATAATACGGCGAGGGAGAGAATTTGTCACTCGCTCTCATATGCTGAGGCTAAGATATGAAGTCACAGACACTTCACACCAATTACTGCCTCTCAGATTAGTTTAAGGAAATGCTCTTTGCTATTTATCTATAATTTAGATCTAAAATTTAATATTGTGATATTTAATTCCTGTGCAAATTATTCCTCTTAAATGTCTTGTAGTATTTGAGACTGTATACTATAAGATAGGTCTTATTGTTGTAGATCCATGGAAGAATTTGGTTGCCCTCTACACATAGAGGAAGAAGCCGCCATGGACAAAAACAGAGTCGATAAAGAATACTGAATAAAGACGCAGCAAATCCTTTTTTACTCTACCACTACCATTACTCTGGCAGTGCCAGTCTCAAGCCTGGATAAAGGAGGAGGGCGACGACAATGATCTTTTTTATCACACAGCATCGTTAAAGTGAAGCTTGTTCATCGTCTTCCGACGATGCAGAACCACAAATCGTCTTCGCACCAAACTGGAGGACATGATAGCAGGTGACCTGTAAACAGTGGCAGTGGGTAGACTGAAGAATTGGACCTTGTTTCAACAGAGGAGCCAAAACAAAGAGGAAGCTCGTAATCCAATGATGATTCACAATCACCTACTGCTGGAGCATGTAAAACTCTAGGTCGTGGTGGTGGATGACCCGAGACTTTGCCAGTTGACGCTGAATACATAGTGTGACTGGAATAAACTGTCATTTTATTTCTGTGTTTTATTATTTGGATGTTAATTTTATCCATTACTGTATTGCAATATCTAATTCCTTAGCAGGTAATAGCTGCTAAACCTCTCTCGGAATTTGAGACTTTTGTAATAAAATTGACATTTAGTTTCAATGATTTCTCGTTGGTCAACTGGAATAACTTTAATAACTTTGTTCCTACTTGAGATATCTATACCAAATTTCGACAGGACATTTGCAATACATGCAGCTACAATGGTGCCAAATTTAAGTAAAATCGGTTCAAAAACAATAGCCGTTGCTAAGGAGAATATAAAAATAATATGGCTAAATTTTGCACGCAGTTTTCTCGAATAGCACTTTACGTAAACGGTCACATTGGAAATTCTATAACTTTGGCTGTATGCAAGACATAAACTAGCTGAAAACGGTTTTGGAAAGGTAAATCTAGCAGCTGCAGGATGGTGCAAAAAACAGGAAAAAATATTTTGTATACAAGTGACTGGTTTCGTGCTGACGAGTCACATATTTAATGAGTATAATTCAATTCAATTCAAGTATTTATTGAATCCAAGATAAATAAAAAAGTAATCATATATACAAGAAAATGAATGAACAATGGCTCAAAGGAAGAAACCTAAATGGGCCTAAGCCCCTCTTACTATGTACCCCAATATTTTACAAATATCATTAAGCAGACGGAAAACTCCTTACTTGGATATTGTACAATATGAGGTAAGGAAACAATTAAACTTAACTAGTTAACTAAAATGCACATGAAATAAAATTAGTAAACCTGTGGAAGATTATGTAAACGAAGCTTTTTAAATGCAGAAATGCAGATTAAATTTCTAAGCTGCAAATTAAGCCCAATTCATAAATTCGCACCCCTAAATTTAAGAGAGAATTGACTTGAACTGGTTCTTGCAAAAACCTCTAGTATATTTGAACCATGTCTCACATCATAATCATGAACTGAAGATACTGTTTGGAGGTAGCCATCAAAAGTAGGGGAGAGTATGTAAATTATATTTATACATGACTTCAATAATTTGTACAATTTTGATCTGCTCCAATCGTGGGATGTAAAATTGTTGAAAGAGGATGACAATGATAATGATCTTGTTTTAAGTATGATATCGTTGTTCATACGAAGGCCATTGAGTTGAATTAGAATCTAAAGTATCGAAGTCATGTTAATTCATTGTCAATACCAATATAATTGTTTCAGTCGAGCATAACATGCATGGAAATTAAAATCTGGTCAAGATACAGTATACTCAAAACTGAATCTAGTTTTGTAGTGGTGTTTCAAACTAGTTTTACTGATTACACGTTTAATTTACCATTAATTTTGCTAGAGTCGTCAAATTGAGAGTTCGGTTTTTGAAGGCTATGTCGTCCTCCTGGAGACGTTGGTCAACCACTTGAAGCGATCCATTAAGAATACTCTGATCCTTCTTATAGGGAAGTCGGTCAACCACTCGAAGATTTGTCTTAGTTCTATTTTCAATTTCTTGAACTAATTCAGAAAGAAACTCTTGCATATATTGACCTGCCTTCTGGAATCGTCGGTCAACAGCTTGAAACCTTTTCTTAACGCTGCCAATCTGGCCTCTAATATCTTGAAAAGATTCATTAAGAAACTCATGGATAATATCACCTTGCTCCTGGCAACGTCGGTCAACAGCTTGAAGACTTGTCTTAATGCTGCCAATCTGAACTCTCATTTCTCCAAACGATTCATTAAGAAGTTCATGAATACTCTGACCTTACCTGACGAGACGCTTGACAATCGATTGGTGACTCATATTAATAGCGTCAGGGTGACATCTCATTTCTTGAAACGATGTATTAATAAGCTCGTGAATACCTTGTACCTGTTTATTTAGCTGATCAAATAGCTCAACCCTCAGCTGCTGTATCTCTTCAACGATGCTGGTCAATGGGTCTCTACTGTCACAACTCTGACTAGTGCACTTTCCATTCACCGGAACGATTGACTCAAGCATCAGAAGTATTACTACAACTGTTGGGAAATAATATGCCATAGCAAAGCTCGTGTCTACTCTTTGTAGGCTGTGAGCTGAAGAATAGATTAGCAACGAAACCTTCACGGCAACCGATTGCCACTCTGTGACAACTTAGGCATCAGATTAATAATGTTTATACCGAACTGAACGGAAGATGATGTCAATGCTCATGCTGCTCTCTAGTGTAAACTCCCGCATTAAGATTAAGTTACATACCGGTACTAATTATTATTATTATTATTATCGTGCTGCACCACGTGGACGGTCAATAATCACATCCTATGGGATGTGTGTGGCTGATTGCATGCATTGTCGCAAGTATAGATGCCTGAAGCCATTGACTCTTCTAGTAATTATATTGCAAATGTCTGTTTATCTAACGAAGTACATGTACTATGCTTAAAGTGACACCTAAAGAGCGCCTCTGAACAGCTAGTTCCGTGAGATGCGCTTTATAAATTCTCAATACGATACAATATATGTATGGCTGTAGCATATGTTATGAATATGCATCGGTCCTTCGTCCATCTCTGCTTGAAATGACGCCTCTGTCAAGTGGTGCATCGGTTCCTTGCTCCAATAAAGACGACCTCATATTCCCTGCTTTATTCTCAAATACGATACGTTGTATGTATGTCTGTATGTTAAGAATATGTCCAGTGGTGCACCGGTTCCTTCGTCCAATAAAGACGACCTCATATTCCCTACGCCTTTGACTTCAATAACTGTTTTATTTCACAATATAGCAACAGAAGAGAAATTAAAGTCTATGTGAAAGCCATCGATACCATGCAATACAATAACATTTTAAATAAATACAGTGAACTGAAACTAGATTGCAATGTTTAAATTGCAATAGTAGGACACAATGGTTTCCCGATAAATGGTTCACCGTCATATAGTTCACCGACAAATTTTTCACCGACAAATTGTTCACCGAAAGTGGTTGATGACAAGAGACTCACAGAAGAATTGACGAAAACTCACAGCGTTAGTACAGAAAGTGGATCCATGAAAAATAGGTAGAAGCTGAATTAATAATTAAAAAAACTGATAGCGCAAGTAGAATGTGGATTAATGAATAACTAGGTCAAATTAGAAGCTGGATTAATGAAAAAACTGCTGGTTGGATGAAAGCGGGTTCGATGAAAAATTATCCTGCCTAACACGTAGCTGCATTGTCGAAAAATAATGAAGCCTAAAAATAAAACTGGCTCAATGAACAGATTTCTGCGTTGCTAGAAGCTGGATTGATGAGAGTTGCTCACTTGAGATGTTGCAAGATTATACATTGATGGCTTTACATTAGAACGTTATGCATCATAGCTTCTGATCAGACCCTACCTATAAAGCACATGACCCGAAACAACCTTACCCGGCTTTAATTCTTATTTTACTAATGATACCATTATTTACCGTCAAAAATGCAAAGCAACCAGACTGCTATATAGGATAATAATATTAAGCTTATAAGCATTAGTTCTAAACGTGAAGATTCTTTTCTTTTGTTGCATTTGACCTAAACAAAATTTCTCCATATATTTATGCGAAAGAATTCCTGATATTACTTGGTACTTACTGGATTTATTAACTGGATGTCATATTATAAGAGCATGAATCGTTTATGTTATTAATTCGACTTTTCTGCTTACAAGCTTTTGTATGCATAAAGTGTGTCTATTAGTGTGGCGGGTTTCGCTCTCGCCAGCTCCTTTTTCTAGAGGACGAGATAACCGCCGGTTCTTTACTCAACCACCAAGCTCAGCAACACGACACACTGGATGGTTTTAGTATGTATATTTAATGGTAGATATACACATCACTCATCCTATCTACACTTACTAGAGTTATTAGTGTCCTTTAGAAATGTTTCCCTGGTTTACGCTGGAGACGGGTTTCCCCAATTACGTTGAATACCCTTATCGTCAGAACGACCTAATGTCTCCGCCAGTTCCAAAACAAGTCGCTGTTCCTTCCCTTGCTACACTATAAGAACCCTTCTAGAGGCGATTTCCTTCGCCATCCCAAACGCAAAACTCGTATCTCTATTTAACAACAAATCACCTGCTGAAACTATTCCTAAACCTGGTTGGTCGGATCTTGATGTCCCTAGCATAACGTCAATCACTATAGAGGCGTACAGTTATTGTTTGACTAGCAGCTGTCATGGCTGGGCCTTGTTAGGTGTCATATACAGGTAATAGGTCCCAGGGATTGCGTTACATCATTTTAGTATGCATAAAGTGTGTCTATTGGGAACCTAAATGTTTGATTGTACATGCTGTGCGATTGCCGGCATTCTCATTTATGGTTCGGTTTATAATCATCAATTTTTATATTCTTATTATTGCAACTTCCTTCATTATTCTTTCTAACAAAGGTGCTTATTTGTCGTTTATTCAAATTAGGCCTTATAATTCAGATACATTTAATGAGACTAAAATAATAGGACCGGTGGTGCCCTTAGTTTCAATTCCATCGCCATATTCACGCTGACTGGTAGCAACTGATTAACACCAATGTATGATGAGGACCGCAGTCCGATTCCAAGACCTGGCTTATTTCAAAGATATTAATCTCGGACTAATACGGTCTTTACGCGGAGACCCTTAACCATTTGACAACCAACGATTAGTACAGCGTAAGGCATGATCGATGACGCTGGGCGTTAAAAGGTTAAAAGTATATTCAAACGGGCAAGCTGGGATGAAGTAGGCCAACATGTATATCGTCACATTAAGCCTTCAATGCGATATAAAATGGATCGAGGCCGCGTCTCGTATCGACTATCTGCTATTTTTAGCTGATTCAGAATTAATTTGGTAGAGTTGAATGTATATTCTTACAACTCGTTGTACAGTGACTGACCTTTAAATGCCCGATTATTTGTCTTGGTCTCCCTTTATGTCACGTACCAGTCCTCGGGCAGTCTTACAATCTGACGTGCTTAGAAATATCCTTAGGGCTTCTTATATTGTTCTCCTCTCAATGTAAAGACATACATTGTGACCCTAAATCCAGTCACGGAATCAATTTTGAGTCGAGGTGACAATTAGACTCTGCGAAAAAAAATGGTTGGTCGATAATGAGACCGGTCTTGAGACCCGATCCGATCTACTGGGATCTTGACCAAAAAGTAAAGATATTTGTGATTGAACCCGACTTGATTCGTGGGTCGACCCGACGACTCATAGCCAAGTTTGTTTTGCACGAGAAAGCTCTAAAGGTCGTCCGTCAACCGCCTGTAGACTTGTCACAACGGTGCCAGGCTAACATTCATATCTTGACATGATTCACCGAGAATGTTATAAAATTTTCCGAATATTTTAATATGAATAGCATGTTCATTATGACCTTTGTCAGCGGCCTGAACACTTATATTATCACTGGTATCGTGCTGAGTTTTCATTAATTTAAATGATTAAGAAACAGGTTATCGAATACGATGAAATTGCACATACATGTAAAGCTGACATTTTGTCTCAACACTTAGCTGTCGGATCTCTGGAACTATAATGCTCATTGACGGGTTTCAATTACCGAAGCCATCTATACAGTGCGCTGTCCTTTGACTACAAAGATAGTTAATATTACGACAAATGCTGCAAAATAATATGCCACATTAGAGCTCATGGAGACAATATGTTCACTGTGAAATCACCTAGAAAATTCAAATGAACAGTAGCAGGTACTGAACAAGTCGTTCCTCAACAAGCCATGTTAGCAATTATCTGGAAACATATTGACACCTAAATTTGATTGTTTACTAAAGTAATTATCAGTAATTCCGTGGACCCCCTGCGTTGTGTGCGTATATCATTCTTCCACGATGGAGAATGTAAGAAATCAGCTGCGCTGGTGGATCGTGATAACGGCATAGTCCTACTGTTGAGTTGTTGATATTGAAATCGATGTTAGGTTTTAGGTCTTATTCGTGGGTTATTCCTGACTTCCTGTTTCATGCAAATTACAGATAATTCGTCTAATATACACGACCAATGTAGGCCTATGATCGTAACATCCAGAGAATGATCGATTCTATGATATATGATAATTACTTGCGAATAGCGACATCACGACAATGGAAGAATAATGTCAACAATGACTGCTTGGAAAATAGAAATCGATCCTTTCCAGTGTTTATAAGAGAAAACTGATGAAATGGTCTTTCGCTAATAATCGAAACATTGCCATTATTAGAATATGTATACACTTCATACGGAGGAAATCTTTATTATGAGATAAATGTTGCTATTTTGAAGCATAGGCCTACACACGTACAAAATTAGGCCGATATCAGGATAACCGCATCAACCTCTGCTCACATAATAATTATGATAACAGCGCTTTGCCGATTTGTGATTGCAGTTTGAATTACAAAACTTAAGCATGCAAGGCACACATGATGATTTATATTTAATTATACCATGATAACCCAAGTCATTGATTGGATTTTGCTTCCAAATACAGAATATATTATGTGTTCTAAGCCACTGGAATGAGTTTCATTTCCGTTGCTTTTAACAAAACACTGGCGTTACGCCAATGATACCAATTTATTCCAGTGTATGCGTCATTAGCTCTAGCTTGGTGATAATATATACCATTAAGACTCGAATGAAAACAAGAGTAGAACCACCACCCTCCGCCATTCCTCTGGGCGCAGTTTACACTGGCTTTATCGTTTCTCGCTTCTGTAGTGGAGAATTGTTGGTTGTTGTGGTAAGCCAGACTGTCACCTGCAATGAGCATGAAAACATCTCTGTTACCTTCAGCAACAATTACATGTAGGTTAACAACTCAGACTTATTCATTTGCCGAAGATGTCTAACTGCCTTGTTCTAGAGATGATGCAACAGATAAGTGCTGGCTGCAGGCATTGATGAATGATAATATACTTTATTCAGACACTTCAGATAAGACATACATCACAAGTCATACCACTTATGATCGTTTAAATCTTCCGAAGTTTATCGATTATAAGATGCTCTAAAAAGTGCCGTGAAGTTGGTTTCGTATAATATACATAATTCTATGCAACTACATTTATATAATTATCTCTATGAATATGTATGCATGCATTAGTACATGAACAAATGTTTGTATTTATTTATTTTCAATGAACTTGATATAATGACTCTTCAACAAATCTACTCAGAGGCTCTCTTTGAGGCAGACATGATAAGAATTATTGTCATTTCAACGTCTGTTAGAATAGTAATTAATAAAACAACGCATAGTAAACTATACGAGTCGCCAATCATGGCTGGCCCACGCATATAAATGAAAACACGGGATGTCAATGAATCGACCAATATTGCCGACCACGTGCACCGAAGTCAAGCATAATGTGCTAGAACATAATTATATTTTAAACATACAACACAATGCGAATGTCAATGAATGCGTGTATTCATGCATGTGTGCATGTATAAGCTCCGAGTATACATAATGTATATACATGTACTAAAATCTGCCATTGAACTCTTCAAAGACTCCTTTGAGCTGGTTGGGCACCTGCCAGCAGCTGCTTAAACTTAATTACGCTTTACTTGCTAAGCGGTTCCCTCCGTTTACTTTCTCTACAAATGTCCGAAATCTGGGTGTTACTCTGAACTAAGGGTGTAAACGGGTACCCGGATACCCGCCCGAGGCTGACTGCCCGGACAATGAAATCGGTTATCGGGTACCCCACATTCCGTAAAATGCGCGATTTTGTCATAACATAATTATGCTAGTAATGTTCCGTTGGTCATATTGGCTGACTGCCCGGGCAATGAAATCAATTCTCGGGTACCCGACATTCCGTAAAAATTTGCAATTCTCTACATTTCCTAACAAAGTGTCTGCGCGGTAGGGTACCCGAGTATCCGCTCCGCGGGTCGATGGGTACCCGGGCCGTGATTTCAACATTTTTTGATCGTTTTATTCTTGACAGTACTCTATCCTGCTCTGCACATATTATCTCTAACTTCTCCCGGTCCAACTTTTATCATTTGCGGCGACTACGCCGCCATCCGACGATCTGTGTCTTCGACCATTTTTTCGGCCATGGCTAATGCCTTCATCTGTTCCCGCATTGACTACTGTAGCTCATTACTTCATCGGTCTACCACAATTCAGTCTCGCTCCGCTCCAGTCTGTACTTACTGCAGCTGCTTGTTTGAACGTCCTTCTTCCTCGTTTCTCACATATTTCTACTTTCATGACTGAATATCTTCGTTTTCTTTCCCTGACTGATATTATTCGGTTTAAAATTCTCTTTCATACATACAAAGCGTCATTGGGTCTAGTTCCATGCTACCGTTGTGACCTTATGAGGCAACATAGGCTATCTCAGCTACCTCTGGACATCCTCTTCGTTCTTTAGACCGTCTTGATCTTCCGGTACCTCGGTCTGGAACTGCTATAGCTTAGCATCGTGCCTATGCCTCTGTTGGCCCTTTGCTATGGAACAACCCTCCTGCTGCTGAGACTCATGCTGCAATCTTGTCTAGTAGCACAACTGTTTCTGCTCGTTCTCTTAATATTTATCAATTCTATAGAGACTCTTAGGGAGTCGCACTGGGAGCGCCTCTGATTAGGTTGTACTCTGAGAGGCGCTTTACAAGTCCGTAAATAGAACATAGTTTAGTAGAATAAACTACATAATCATGTAGAAATATATGAATGTTTATCCATACGTGTATCTATGTAAGTGTCTAGTGCGAATGCGGATAAAAAAATGCACGTTATCGACTACCTCAGGATCTGTACTGGGCCCCTTGCTGTATATCCTATACACTTCGAAAGTAGAAATTCTATTATCTTCTTATGGAATCCTTAATCAAATTGGTGCTCATGACATTCAGGCCTATGTTCAATGTCGGCGTCTGATGCACCCGCTACTGTCCAATCCTTGCAGGCAGCCATTGACTTTTTGATCTTGGATGCCCACAAATCGACTACGGCTAAATCCGTCTTAACCGGAATTTATTTGGCTTGACACTAGGCAGCAATTGTTAAGAATAGGCCTGGTTGCTCTCTCAACTCGGAGAGAGCTGAGGGTTGGAACACAGACACATCAGGCACCCGACAGTCATCTCTGGTGACGATGACTTTGAAGCAGGCATCCGGCAGGTTGGGTGGAATCTGAAATGCCACTTGAAGCCAAATTGTGTCAAGACTGCAATAAATTCCATCGACTCATCGTCAGTTATGGTCCTCATTGATGATCAGCTGAGGGCTGTATCTTGACAAAGAACCCCGACGTGGGAGAAAAGTAGACTGGACGGTAAATTACAGAAAGCGTTGTCGGACAACGCCTGGATGACAGTGAGTGACCGAAAGAGGTCGGGTATTGTGCAGAAACATATGCACAGGAGGCGTAGACATGTCACGATAGTAGGCAACAAGGACCATCAAATTGATCCTTTAAAGTTGGTAGTAATTAAAACAGAATCGACACAATCTCTGTTAGCATTTGCTCGGTCACTATATAATGATGATTATGGCTGCAGAATGTATGCACATGGTAGGCTATATATGCAAACTAGTTGTATATTGCCGTATTGCCGACTGCAGCGTCGTTATAGGCATTTGCATTGGCAACTGTTCCACAGTTTCTAAGGAATTACATCTCAGTGTCATGACTTTCTATTGATGCAGAAGTTTATGTGGTCATACGTTCATTTGTATTTCATTTCTTGCAGGGAGTCGGGTCTGTAGTGTAATAAAGGACACTACGAGTTGCGCGATCGACGTAGGCTATATGATTATCATGTATTATAACAATGTATTATTTAGTTTAAATGTGATTGTTAATATTATTTGTTCAGGCGAACATTTGAATCAAGGTGGACTACAGAATATTCAGATCGGCTATACATATACGTGACAGACCAGTAGCCGCTGTAATTGGCTTAAGTAATACAACTCCCAGTGCATTACCAGATTCGCGTATCAAGAGATAGAGGGATAAATAGAGAGACAGGAAGGAGACGTAGAAAGACACATTATGGGAGATTATGGGCAAGGGCACGGCGACGGAAGCGAGGGAGTGACGAGAGATGGGACAGACAACTCGGAAGGAGGACGGTCCGTACGGACGATGGAAGCAAGAGAGGCAGGGGTGACAGGTGAAGAGATTAAGCAGACATCTGACAGAGGAAGAGAGGAAGGATATAAATATGGGACGCGGGCGAAAGTGAGGATTTGCCCAAGAAGGAGTGAATAGGCAAGGAGAGTGCGGAATGCTACAGACGAGATTTGCTTAGCATCTCTAAACGCACGACCTGATGCTGGAGTTGTTTGACTGAGGGCGGATCGGGACATTTAATATTATATAAACCAGTTTGCTGTGAATATACGTGTGCATTTATAATATATCGTAACATCAAAAAGTCTTCGCTGATTCCGTGGCTAAACGAATTTACACCCACCGAAGAGAAACGCCAGCTACCCACAACGACTTATCACCGTTCGCCACCATATACCTGTGGAAGAGACGATAAGTAAAATCATCTCTTCCAGTACAGGTTTCTTAGCCAAATCAATTGTACATTTCATGCGATGAACTTTGGATTGCGACTTGCCACGTATAACATCATCAAGTGCGTTACAAAAAAGACCTCTGTCCAGGCCTAATCTGTCTTAAAAGTAGCAACCATCATCTTTTCTCCCTCGTCTTCTTCATTATTATTATTAGCCCTCAGGAATTAAAAAGCCAATCTGGGACGATTGGAAGTGCTCAAGACCCAACAGGGTCCACTTGTAATTTGTATCATCATCCCCACAAATGTCCTCATATATCTGCTTCAACCCATTCTTAAAATATTTCTCATTTATTTAATCTCATTTCAATCAAATATTTTCTTCCTTCTTCCCATCCTCTTGCACTTGTTTGCATCTTCTTCATTTTCTTCTCCCTCTTCTCCCCCACATTCTTCTAAAGCGTTGTTAAACATTTACCGGCATTTCCAGAATATCCAGTGACTGTTAGTCTGTATTTATCGGCCGATGAACTGATGGAAAATCTCGTATATTCCGCAATCGCCTTGCTTCCTTGAAAGTCTTCCAAATCAACTCGCAGTTTGTAGTTTCGCTTTGATGTCAAAAGATGAAGCATTTCATTACCTATACAAAGCATTGCTGCACACATCCAACAAGAAGGAACAATTCATGTGAATATATTATTAGTCACCTTCAATATTATTACTTCTCTCTTCGTATCTCGCACTGATGATTTGTAGAATCTGCAAAATTTACATAATTTAAGTTCAATAGAAGCGTTTTTACACCAAATATTTTTCTTGGCATTGAGAGAGTTCTCTATCAATTATTCTGTCAAGCAAATTTAAAACAAGTAACTTCAGAAATCGATATTAAACTATGCAATTGTATCAAATGACTTCAATGACTCTGTCTATAACGACCAATGATGGTCGTTTTAAGTCAACTGTGATAAATCGAAACCCATCGGATAATTACAACGGAAATTCAGTGGCTCGTTGAATGCATTATTCCAACTACGGCGAGTGCACCCGTTAAAACTCGTGATTTGTATTTTCGTATCTGCATGACATTATAGAACTAAAAAAAGAGGCTGATAGGAGACTCGCTACCAAGAACGGTATTCGAAGGAAGCGTGGAAGAGAGCGAGCAAGAGGAAGACCGAGGCAGATGATGATCGATTGCATGATGATATATGGACATGGAAACCTCAAGAAAGAGGCCAAGCAGCGAGAGGAGTAGCTACGTCCGATATCATCACTTGTCTAGCTATGAAAGAGCCAGAAGAATAAGTTCATGTAGCTCTCGCAACTATAACATAGCAGACAATTTAATACACGAGTCATCGAAACCTTCTGTAATAAATCACAATTTATATTTTTCATTTTGAAACAACAATAATTCTTGGCAATAATATTTTTGAACTTTATCTGGTCGACTTTAGCGAACAAATTGCCTGAAATTTAACAAAAGCCTTACCTAGCCAGAATTCGCCACTTCGATTTCCAAAGCCCTGTTCATACTCTGCCCACGTTCGGTTGAAATTGACACTGCCATCTTTGCGTCTCTGGAAAACCTTGCAAACAGAATGTTATAATGCTACATATTATTTCAGCTGATTGACGATTAAAATAAATCAAGAACACTGCAATTTTCATCAAGATATTTGGTTCTATACGACAACGAAAGGTTGAATCGCCACTAGTGTACCTTTTGATATTGCTAGACTCTAACAGTAACAACAATCAATATCTTCGTTTAACTTCACACTGGCAAACCTTATTTTGACCAAAAATACGCTATCAACGATGATAAGAAGATTAGTTATAGCAGGAGTCGGATTTAACTGTCGTCAGCCATGGAAACGTAGGGATATGCAAAGTGTACATCACGCGATACAATTGATTTAGTCAATTCCACCGTGTCTATCAAAAGAAGGAATAGTCAACGTTAGTGGTAGCGGAAATCGATACCACGTCAAAAGAATAATATATTATATTCCGTTAGAGAAGTTCTGTCGAAAACTGATAATTCAAAAGGTTCCGATGGCCCAGCTTTGATAGGCGCCTCGTTCCTCGACCGATGTAAAATTATTTTTTCTTATAATTTCGGTCGATGGCTAGATTCACAAATTATTCACGAGTGTTAGCGTTGTTGCCCGTTCGCGTCAGACGAACGCCTGATAGATTCGCGGTATTTATTGCGCACCAGTTATTACAAACCCGCGTCCAGCCCGTAGGGCCTCTGTATAAACAACCTCCAATATCACAATGCACATGTGCTTTCAAGTTATTAAAAACAAGCCATTAAGTTAGAGCTAACCGAAATTGTTGACATGATTCCACTCGCTCCGCATAAATACGTCCAACTTGCACAATTTAGTCCAAATAGGTCGTTATTTATGATATTATTCAGATCAGTTGCTCGGCTGCACATAAGCGCAGTAATAACCAGTGTTCGTTGAAATGAACGCATTTTCATAACTTTTCTGTAGAAATCTTTATAATCTTTCTGTATTTCTTCTGTTCGTTGAGAAAACTAGTGCAGACTAGTTGAACTCATTTTGCACTGACTATTGAGTAGGTGCAAAATGTGTGGTGATTTCAATTTTTACGAACGCTTGTTTCTTATGATGTGATTGTTTTGTGGTTAAAATTTTAAAGAAAAGTGCAGATTTTTACTAGACCACTAAAAATTACAGAATTGCTTTTTAATTGCAACAGTTTTTCTCGCTGAGCAAAACTATTCTAAAACACGATCGCTGACAGCATCCATTTCAAATGTGAACGAAATCCACCATGTATAAACGCAAAGCACGCACGTGTCACCGGGAATGGACCTTGCTCAGTGGGAGGACGTATGAGCAAGGTTCGCTCCAGGGCGCCACAGAGGCAGCTACATGTACGCAACTGGTGCACTGAACCCGTGGCGGCTCCGCACACTTTTAGTCACCAGGACATAGCCAGGGCAGTCATGCTTGTAACCAGCGGAGGGCGATTGATGGCTATAATAATAATAATAATATATTATAATTAAATGTAATGTAATCGAGCATTGGTATAGCGCTCCTTCAAGATATCTACTCAGAGGCGCTCTCTGCACTCACCAAAATAGTGTTAAATTTCATACCGAGCGAGTAAAACACATAAGTTACCAAAACTATGCACACCAGACCGAAAAAAGTTACCAGAGGTGGGCCCACGCACAAGCCAGGAACCAGCTAACGGGTTCCCGTCGACAGCCGGCAGATGGCATGGATAAAGTAAATGGCGACCTTAACATTTTGGTGATTACATAAGCTCGCCAAAGCAGTCAAACCCCATGCCCACATTAGCTCGCCATAAAACGTTTACGAAATAAAGCCCCAGAGTCAAGCATTCTTTATACATTGCTCAAGGAAGTCGTGTTATATATGCAGACAAGTGACGAAAATTGGCCTAGTTATGACTTTTAAAAATCAGCTATATGCAGCGACGGGGATACACAACTAGGTCTACAAATTTTTCTAAAACCTTAATTATAAAAATGCAATGAACGGGCTCTGGCAGCCTAGACAATAGACAAAACTGCTGCATCTGAGCATTGCATATGCATCTGAGCATCTGAGCACAAGCGTGTATTATCTAATTTGAGACAGCTGAATGAGCGCCCTGATTGCGCAGATGTACGATCATATTATGGATGTAAAGCCCAATCAAATAGAAGCAGATTGTGAATGCGACGTGAAGATGGATAATTGGGAAGAATTAGATTGAAGAAGGACAGTGCATGTAATGAAGGACAACCTATGTGCGTGTGCTACGTGAAACTAGAGTATTGAAGTCTGGTGGCTAGTGGCAAGTTGCAGGGCAGTAACCAGGGCAGAGACATCTTACCAGGGCATTTACCCTGCCTTGTCCTGTGTATAACCGCGACTGCACTGACCTATTTAAATTTATTGTTGAAACACAAACCAGCGAAGTATGATTTGCAGTCTGCATGTCACAAAACGCATCGGTACAGATTCGATTGGATTGATTTCCAACGCACACCTCGTAAACACCACTTGTAGTTTCACCACTTGCCTTTATATCAGAACAATCACACACACCAGCTGCTGAATGACAGGTTCCTGGAATAGTATAGATAATATGCCGTTACCACTCAGGCTATTCAGCTGCAGTTCATAATTGCAGAACCTTGACAGCTGCATTTACGTTCGTGGGGTTCATGAGGTGCCATTGACTGACCACAATTTTGCATCAGTGGCACATTGTACAATAACGAATGGCACAATTAATGCTATAACGTTGCTGTGTAGGAATGCAAGCTCAGACAATTTACGATCTACATTGAATTTCAATCATTTGAATTATTTTATTGCTCCCAACGTCTTGCTGTTTATCTGAGTCTCAACGCGTGATATGGTTTGTTTTGTACACGATGCTGTCGAAATATTACGAAGCCAAAGAGACAAAAATCCGCTTCTATGGTTGAAAAAATAACTGAATAATTTCCTGATTACGGTTACTATTATTAATACGTCGGCGATTTAGGCCTAATGAATATAGTTTTACCGGAATACTGACTTGGATACAAAACTAAGAGTATGGTTGAACTAACACGATCATATAAGAGCGTCGCAGTAGCTAGGATGCTTCACATTTTGCATTTTACCGTTTGCGATATTCGACATGTTCTGACTTTCGTTCTTCTTGGAGATGTCGTGTTCCTGGAGACATCGGTCAATCGCCTGAAGACTTATAAGAGCGGTGTCATGCTGACTTTTCATTTCTTGAAAGGAATTATTAAACTTAAATTAGTAATATACTTATAACACTATTAAAAATTATTGAAAAAGAATACAATCATTCATTTTACTTATGGTCTCATTAGTATATATTTCATTATCACAATGACGACGATCACTAGTCCATCTGCTAAAGTCCATAAATCAGCGCAATCGTGCAAAAGTGGAAGATAATTTGAAATTTTTTTTGCATACATAGTTGTATACCAATCAATATTAGAAGTCAAACCACTCTCACATTTATCTCGAAGTGGCTCTAAAATGCAAAAATCTAAGTAGGCCGTCGCAAAATATAAATTTCATGAATTTCAACTTGTAGTCCGGGAGCAATTGTCATCCCGTTGCGGTTTCAGAGATGGGAAGATGCGGTGTTATCTTCGTATGGTGCCGGAGATTCATAAAAATTATGGTGGGAGTCGTCCAAGCTCTGCAGGCTTTCACAAAACAAGATAATGGCCACCGTGAAATATATGTTGTAATATCTCTGAAACTACACATGATAGAAAAGTAATTTCAGTGTCTAAGGTGTGGCTTTTGGAGCAAGGAATTTAAAAATTATATTTTCAATATCATCTGAACATAGCGTGACTTTGGAAATCAAGAAGTCACATGGCTTAATTGACCAATCAACCATTTCTCTTGAACCATAAAATTAATGATACATGGGTGCTATCGGTATCTTTTGCACGATTTATCTATCTATCCGTCGCACTGCACATGATTATGATATCGTTGTTGAAACGAATGCCATTGAAATCTGAGGCAATTAAATTTAGTTGGGACTAATGATAGCCTAACAATAGTAATGTAATATACTCATAGCACTAATAAATAATAATTACAAAAGAATATTATCATTCATTTTATTTACTGTATGTTCTCGTTAGCAAATATTTTATAATTACAGCGACAATGATCAAATGATTATTTGTATATAATATCATTATTGAAACGAATGCCATTGTCAACCATCATAGCGATGCATTTTACAAGTAAGTGATAGTGATTATTAGTTTAACTTTACCATTTTCGAGTTTCCACAGATTGTGAGTTCGGTTCTTGATGGAGATGTCGTACTCCTGGAGACGTTGGTCAACAGCTTGAAATGATGCATTAAGAGACTCATGAATACTTAGACTCTGTTTGCTGGAGATATCTTGCTCTTGGGAACATCGTCTGTCAACCGACTGTAGACTTGTCATAACGCTTTCATGTTTACTACTCATTTCTTGAAACGATGCATTAAGAAGCTCATTAATACCTTGTACTTGCTTATTTAGCTGATCAAATAGCTCAACCCTCATCTGCTGTATCTCTCCAACTACGCTAATCAATTGGTCTCCATTGTCGCAACACTGTACAGTGCACTGTCCTTTCACTGGAACGATTGCTTCATGTATCATAAGTACTGCAACGAATTCTGCGAAATGACATGCCATTGCAAAACGACTACCAAGGAAACCTTCACGACAACCGATTGCTACTCTTTGACAACTTATTCATCATGTTAATCATGTTTATACTAAGGTCAAATGCTGCGCGTTAGTGTCAATTTCCGCATTAATATAAAGTTACACAGGCCTACTGATTACCCTGCTGGACCATGTGAACAGCCAATAATCACATGCTGTATGATGTACGTGTATGTGACAGATTGCATATAGTCTGGCTGCAGGCTTAGATGTACATACATTTGTGTGTTGAAGATATGTAGGTGTTTGTATGTTTGCAACAGTAACAACCAAAAGCTTTTTGATTAGTAACTAAGTTAATCATAAACTTATTTTGCCTTGGCATTCAATTCACAAGTCAAAATCGGAGGACACAAACATACCAACCACAATTTTCCCATTAGCCATATGATCATCCTATTAAACAGATAGACAGCGAATTTCATTCTGTGTTGCTTTTGATGTCCGTATTTGCATGGATCTCAAAAAAGCTAATAAACTATATTTCTGTCTCTTTAACGGACCATGTCCAGGCCGTGACTAGACGGATGAAATAACATTGTTATGGGTGTTGTAACGTCGACATTAATCTGGATTTCTAGTTGATGATGGGAAACAGACGCTTGAAAATTGAACATCATGCGGGCGACATATCAGCTGTAGGCCTGGCTCTAGATGAGGCGATACAAACCGAGATACTGTAAAAGGGAATTCACATGCTTCAACTTAATTACTGTGATAATATACAAGTAACTGTAGGAACTAATGGCTGCAAGTCATAGGATAAACAACTAAGCGAGCAATATCGGGAATTTGTGTTCATGTGGGCATGAAAATAAACAGACAATGAGTTCGATGAAACCGTATAGATCATATGCTATATCCTGAACCTCTCAGAGTTTCGCCGTAATTTATAGCCGTCAAGATCGTAACTCACTACTCTTTGAATAATAGCTTAAACTCTGCGCAAATACAGCATTAAATAACACAGAATGCTCTCTAGTTACAGTAGTGCATCGGGTCTGTTGTGGAATCCTTGACAAAATTCATAACAGGAAAATTTAGATATCGAGATTATAATCATAGTTTACCAAGAAAGGAGATCGCACACAGGTTATTTGTAAAGAGTAATTTTATTATAGGATACGTCATGTCGATTGACACCCTCATCCTTCTGTCTAGGGCTGCCGATAGCAAGTAGTTTTGGAGTCGAGTACTCGCGAGTAGCCTGGCGGGTACTCGAGTACTCGTTAATGCTGGACGTGCCTAATACAAGCTGCCTAATACAAGCTGCATGGCTTCTACCCGAGACCATAGATAGACTAAGTAGACATGGCAGTCAGTAATTGTAGGCCTAATATTGAAACTATAATAACCTGGACATGGTATAGGCTGCAACTTTCTTGCAAGCCTGCAATTGCCAATTTGTAATGAATTACCTCACCAAAGAGTCACCATAATTTGGATAACTGGACCCGGAAATTGCATTTTTCCGCCTGGAAGTGGAATTAAACGGGTCCTCGAGTATAACAAAATTACTGGAGTAATTCTTGGAGTCGGGTACTTGCAAGTACTCGGATACCCACGCAGCTCTACTTCTGTCATAGACGTCATAGAGGCGGGTGCTCTGGTACGCAATGCAACTGGGTATAGGCATGTACAGTGTTAGTGCATCCTCAATAGAAAGTTACAACAAATATGTTTCTTTGTAGGGGTTTTGAATCATGGGATAGATTTGAAGGCTGGATGGATCTATTCTGTTTGGTAAAGTCGTTTACTCCGACAAGTTACAGGCAGTACAGCCTTGATAAAAGCGGGGGACATGCCTTTGATTTGTAACCTGCCATAGATATACTCCAAGGCATTTGACACAATCGTAATCAACTCACGTAATTAGATAGACGAGCCATTAAGTCTCAAACGCAAAGCTACATTTAGGATATAATATACCGTGTCTCAAAATAAACAAAGCAAAATTGTTTTGTCAGAACTTCATCAAATTTCCACCAATTTTAATAACTTTTGGTAGATACATGTAGATGGCACAATAGCTGGAGTTATATGCCATATGTAAATTTTCCGACTCACCTGACTCACATCACTGCACTATCATGTTACCAATTTTATGTATAGCGCCTACATTTTATTACTTGACTGCATTGAGCTGGGTGTCAACGTGAATGGGCACTACCATCCCGACAACCTTCTTGCCCAGAAGCTACTGTCAGACATACGCCGAATATCCCAGGGCGAGGTTTTTGTCGTTCAACAGGATGGCGCCCCGGCACATCGAGCTCGCGAGTCGCGGACACCGTATCCTTCCTGGAGCGAGGGACGCCCGACTTCATACTTCCAACACTGTGGCCGCCGAATTAATCGGATCTTAACCCAGTCGACTATAGAATATGGAGTGTGCTGCAGGAGGAAAAGGTTTACCGCTCCAGAATATCCAGCGTCGACGAACTCAAAACGCGTCTGATTGACGAATGGGCGCGCTTTGGCCAGTCGATCGTTGATGCTGCTATTGACCAGGGGCGTTGCCGTCTGGGCGCTTTTTTGCTTAGTTTACTTTGAGGCACAGTGTAGTCTTGGACTAATTCTGAATCCCTACCATGACTAACAGCACTTTCATTTGATTCCTTTTTAATGTTCTTTATTCATTTTATGCGTGGTATTGGCAAACTTTCTTCTATGTAATTTAAACAAAAACATGGGAATTAATCTGCTTCGTATTTTGTAATGCACAGACCCTCAAACATACTTTTTATAACTGCGTAGTTAGGTTTCAACCAACCACATACAATTTAATTATGATGCAACTGCTTAATATAGATTTTAACGTAATACTAATTAATGCTGGCGCTTGTAATGGGCCAAGGTGAGGGAAAGTAGTCTGGGATTAAGAGACGGAAAGTCAGTTAGAGTCAGAGAGCGGACAGAGTGAGGAGTCGCAGCTGATGGCACATCAGGCGACGATGGCAGACTTTGACTACGTTTAATATCTACAGTCACTAATTATCGCACGGTACCAATGTTCGGCAGATAATAACAGATCATCATTCGTCGTTACCGTTGTTATCGAATCTCGCATTCATTGTAATTATTGTACTCGCAGGGCCTAAATTCTCGTGAAGTGCTTATCTACACGTCTACGAAGTTTATGCCAGTACATGAGAAAATGCAGTTGTGTGTTCAATGGTAACCCTTCTAACCAGACGGGGTAGACCATCGCTGTCTTAATTGGTGGAGATCATTGTCTTAATTGGTGGAGATCATTGTCTTAATTGGTGGAGATCATTGTCTTCATTGGTGGAGATCATTGTCTTAGTAACGTTATTGCTTAACCTGTGTGTCATCAACAAGTATTGATGGGATGAGACAGGAGATCAGACACGGTAGACCTGTCTGAGTCATGAGACACCCAGTGGGGTGAGGACTACCACTAGATCTGATTTATTCAGGATGAACAAAGGGGGCACAGCCCGAACCCTGTGATAGAACGTGATTGAAGTGCATCCAACGCATACCGATGGAACCAAAACCCACAATTCATAGACCAATGTGCATATAGATTGCGTGTCATTTAGTTAAGGGACGTGTCCCAGCGTGATTTAGCATGACTCAGGTACATGTGTAAATAACCATCAATTTTAAGAAAATTTCAGAGAAATTACGCCTGATGGTTTAGACAAGTGCTTTATTTATTATTTTTTACTAGTAGCTGGACCAGCTTAAACAATATTACAGTCACGACACAGACTCTTGTTATCATATACTTCTCCAAGCGATACGTACAACACCTCGTCTCCCATTGTAGCAGGTCAACACTTCTTCATTCGCAAAGTGCATCGCCATCCGCCTCCCCATTTTAGCTCCTGTATACATGTGCAAGAGTGGCATATGGGGCGCCATCAACAATAATACTCTATTGTCTAGCGAACGTCATCGTTACTGTGAGCGCTGGACGGAATCGGGATCAGACTGTGAGGTCAACTGTTTCTGCTCTCACAATCTCAGCTATGTTCTTCATATGAATATCCAATAAATTCCCACTCGCCGCTTGACGAAATCTTATCTGCCATTTCAGTAGGGCCTATAATAATTATTCGTGTATCGCCCTTCCTCGCAAACTTGTGCTCTGCATAAATTATGTTGTACATAGGCCTATGAGATGAAGGATCAGCTGAGCACCTTTACGCCGCAAGTTATTTGTGCTCTGTGCTCTATGTTCAAGCAGGAGCGCTGTGCGTTGAAACCATAAAAGTTGTCTAATCTATTGAGGAACACATTTGTGACGCCATAATTGTAGACGTCATTACCGGATTTACAACTGGTCTTAACAGTGTCTTGGGTCCTTTGTTTCGGTACGCAATTGTATTGTCAAGCCACAGGAGTTCAAGTTATGGGGATTTGTTGGATTATTTTGTTTGATAGTTCAGTTTTATCAGTCGCAGACCCTGCATCCGCAACAGCTCAGCTATACCTACCTTACAAGGAACTACAACGCAACTGATTTCCCACTTGTCATGTAGATTACTTTTGGTAACACCATTACGCAAGGCAACCAGGTAGCTGCAATCCCACGAACGCCTTACAACACACCATTCCATGGAACCGCAAGCCGAAATGACAGTTGGAACTCCATAACTCCCTTTGTTGAAGGCGGCGCCATCTACATGTACCCTACGCTTAGCTAGGTAACAGCATGTTCCATTCTTGCTGGATCTGTTCCTATATCTTTCTGAGACCCATTTCTTCTCGCAGAACTACCACACTGGAGCTCAACTGAATGGCCACCGCTGCCAGCGGTGCTACATAAATAAATATCACATCACATTACATGACCCAGCACCATTCGTGACATGGACATTGGAAAATACTGCAAGGATAAAAATACATTTTAATTTTGCATCTTAGTGACAACATTTTCTGTAAACGAAATGTAAAAAAAATTCTATTGGATTATTATTGCGAGAATGAGACTAATATTTCTAGAGCAATTCTAAGTGAATAATATGCACGTAGTGCGGGAAACTACCATTGAGGTCGAGAATTAGACATAAATTGAATATTACACACTTTACTGCATTATTTATTTATTTAGAAATGTCAAAACAAACATTTAAGAACAGACAGAATAATATTGGGAAGCTTAAAATTATATGATTAGAAATCGAAAGTAACATAAAAATACAAATATTATAATCATTGCAAAGTGCCTGAAGTTCATCAGAGATTTAATGATTTAATTGGAAAACATTATTATTTGCAGCTTTTAACAGACGCTAATCACGATAGACGCACGTTAGGAAGAGTTGACTTCAACTTTAAAACGTTAAAATCTCTAAATAAGACCAACATTTTCCTAGAACATTGTACAGAAGGTTGGAAATCTGGTTCGAATTGTGGACATTAAGAGGAGAGCACTGCTAGCTGAGACGACATTCGGCAGAAGAGAAACTTAGCCTCGCATAAACTAAGAAAAAGTGCTTTTTTCTTGCACCTTTTTTCAATTACTTAATAATAAATACAGTAGTTGTTCAACAACTCGGGAATTTGACCTAAAACTTTACAACTTCATTTTTTTATTCCTAAAATTAATAAATTGGCCCCCTAAGTGTATAGATTGTGATCAATTTATTTCAGTTGGAAGCTAATTTTAGCGTAATTTCTTTCAACAATACGGATGCACTCTGGCACCTTTTTTCTAGAAAAAAGCACTGCATATATGTACAATGTATATAACTCGTATACCATAGGCATATACAAACAAATTCTGAATATCCAATTGATGGTAAGTATCCCTACGTTCTTATTTATAATATTGTAGAAATCAACGTATCTCAAACTGTGCATCTGCGTGCATGATCGACAATTGGATAAAACGGGCGCAACATGAACAGATTTCATTAACAAATATCGCAAAGAACAAGGAAACCGAGGAAGTCGCTTTTTTCGCTAACAAGCAAAATATTTCAATGCTATAGCCTAATATAGACAGAAAACTATCATTAAGAGAGAAATTATGCTAATAATTATAGAACATACAGCATAAACAAGTGCAACATCATATTAAAAAAGGATTCCTGGATCAGCCTCTGCATAGTTACTCAATAGTAGCTGAGCTGAGCAGACTTGTGATTACAGTTACAATTACTAAAATAAGACATGCAGTGTAGGCCTACACAACATGATTTATATTTGATTGTGCTATGATAAACCAAGTCATTGAATAGATTTTGGTTACAGAAACACAAAGTAACTATGGGTCCTAAGCCACTGGAATGAGTTTCATTTCCGTTGCCTTTAAGAAATTCCAGGCGTGACGCCAATAATACCAAACTATTCCAGTGTATCCGTCATTAGCTCTAGCTTGGTGATAATATATGCCATTAGGGCTGGAATGAAAACAACCGACGAACCACCACCCGCCGCCATTCCTCTGGGCACATTTAAGACTGGCATATCCACTGTTATCCGAATCTTGAGTGGAGAATTGTCGGTTGTTGTGATTATTCAGACTGTCACCTGCAATTGGCATAAAAGGAGCTCTGATACATTCAGTCACATTAAAGCTAATATCTTAGATGCATTCTCTAACGAAGATGTCTAATTATCTTGCTCTGATGAAGATGCAATAGAAATGTCGGACGGCAGGCATTGATTATATACTTTTTCAGACACTTTAGATAAAGCAAACACCAAAAGCGAACTAATAGATAATTGCATAGTACATGTATTACATGTTATGGCATTTGTTACAATACATTAAGCCTTAGACATGTAATACATTTACTAGGCAAGTATGAATGCATGCATGTATGGATCATTGTATGTATGTATGTATGTATGTATGTATATACGTATGTTCCTAATATGCATGTAGTATGTACATATTCCTGTAGGAATATATTATGTATGATTGTATGTCTATGTATACTAAATGTATCTAGTGCGTATGTATGTGTATATGCAAAAGAAATCCGAGCAAGCTATTGTCCAACGTCCGCTCAGTCAACCAAACTAAGTCTTTGAAGGAACGTATAAAAACTTATGGAAGAATCGATCACTTTTGAGACGCAGAAAGACTTGCCAGTAGATGAGTTATGAGGATTAGAGTATAAATGCTATATAAACTGCTTTGCAGCCAGACAGGGCTCGCGCAATTTTCTCCGTGGTGGTCGGGTAGGCTGAGTAACCTCCCACGAGACAAAAGCAACTGCCACGGGGAATCCACGCGGCATGTGGGCTCTGGAAGCAGTCTGAAAACACGCGGCCACCACGGAGGAAATTGTGCATGTCCTATCTGGCTGCAAAACAGCTTATATAACACCTGTTTTCAAATCTGGATTGTACATATACTCATGCCTCACAGGATTCTGAGGTAGGTGATCATTGAGTATTTCCTGCACGAGAAACGTTGGCGCAGGATCTATTCGATCATTCGTCTTAGGAGATCATTGAAAGTGGCCCAGAGCTTCTTTGGATCCTTTGACCAGCGTGTTATGATGGGCTCAATCACGGTTGGAGGTGTGCATTCTTCAAACGAAGTGGACCCATGAGGCTCGATCAACCGGTAAGCGCGTTTTTCCTCTGATTCTCTCTATACGTCGCGACTGAAGTTGAAACCTTCGACATTTTGCATTAAGCCATCGAGATGACGAACAGAGGAAGGAAGCATCGATGATGAGACCAAACAACGCGGTCTCGTAAGAGATAAACTTCACGAGTGTAGAAAGCACCGAATCCGACCCTAGTTGTGCTCGGAGTGAGTGATGATGAGTGCTTTGCCCGAAGGCAGGTCCATTGGTTTTACGCCACCCGGGGATGAGATAAATGAGGTGGTTTCCCGTTGCCATTCTCAAAGGCAATTATGGGTGAACAACTTGCCCAAGGTCACTATGCAGTGACTCCGGGTCGGTTCGAACCTGCGATCCTCCGAACGCAGGGCACCGAACGTCCGACTATACGTTCAAGACTGCTATAAATTTCATCGACTCCGATTGCAACTGATTCTATGGGCGCCAGTTGAGGTCCGCAGTGAGGACCAGCTGAGTGTTGTAGCTCGCCAAAGAACGCCGACGAGGGAGAAAACTAGATGGACGGTAATCATAATCTCTGTCAGTATTTGCTTGATGACTATATAATGATGATTATGGCTACAGAACGTCTGCACATGGTTGGCTATGATGTTATTCAAACTTGTTGTATAATGCAGACTGCAGCGTCGTTATAGGCATTTGCACTGGCAACCGTTCGAAAATGTACTACCTGGATACTCTTGCTAGTATATATATCTCGGATAGCATATATCTAAAATGTATACTTTAGAAACAGGACCAATTTTCAGTTTCTATGGAATTACATTTCAGTGTCATGACTTTCTATAGATGCAGAAGATTATGTGGTCATACGTTCATTTGTATTTCATTTCTTGCAAGGAGTCGGGTCCTTAGCCAAATCAATTGTACATTTCAAGCGATGAACTTTGGATTGCGACTTGCCACGTAAAACATCCTCAAGTGCATTGCAATAAAGACCTCTGTCCATGCCTAATCCGTCATAAAAGTAGCAACAACCCCGATATCTCATTTTGCATGCACACGTCATGCAAATTACGTTGAAATGCTTAGGGCCTACTATCAAAGCGCGTGTATGCAGTGGACTGAATCTACAGATCAGCCAGGGAGTCCCCCCCAATGCATCCCAAACTAGAAGGGGGTGGAAATTGTCCAAAAATACGTATGATTGAATCAACCTGATTAGAGATTCTTCGGTTGAAGGCAAGGTTTAGGAGGCCATAGTTTCCCAGTAGCCGTTTTTTGGAAAAGTCCTTAGTTAACATTTGTTGATCTATTTGCTCTGAGAACCGCTATTTGAATCTTCGATATTGTTATTCGCTTTGATTATCGTATACTTCTCGTAGCATCTTGCTCTACTTCTGAACTTAATTAACTTCTAGTGTTACTTTGATTTGCTTACTTTGATTTAGATGTCATTTAAGAAAATGTAATAAAATGCAAATCCTAGATCATTTCTCAGCGCCCACAATATATCTTTGTAAGGGAGACCAGCCTGTAACTCTTGCGAGGTCTGGCTAAGGAGGCAGCATGGTGAAGTTGTAGAATTTCAATGAGAAGGAGCCTGAAAGCAGAGACGAAAACAATATGTTGATGGGTGATTAGAACTGAGCTGATGGCTGAGGTAGAGGTGCGCGGTGTGGTGATTTAACGAGTGACCAGCTGCATTGATAGTGTCAGGGCTTTATGATATGCACGGCGTGATTCTCAATTGAGCATTACCAGAAATTCCAAATGCAGATAATAAGGTGTTTTTAGGCGTAGTATGGTCTATTATGTCGAAAGCGACAGAGAATGATGTCTATACGAGACTTGTTGACATATAATTTTGGCGCATAGTGAGGCGAGTAGTGCTTCAGTAAAGTGGTGTTTGGAGCAAGCAGATTGAGATGTTTCTAGAAAATTGTATGAGATGAGATAAATGTAACTGTTGCGATGCATTGAGATGTTGCTCTGACCATGAAAGAGGCAGATGGTTATAATATGTTGAAGTTAGTTTGCATCAATAGTATCCAATCAAGATCGGACGCAGACCTCTAGAAATTAAAAAGAGAGCACGAAGTCAAATTGAATTGGACAATTCCTGCATTCATTAGGTTGCCTATGCTCACCATAGCGGAAATCAATTCTGGGTATGATTCATTACATCTGACCAGTTTCTGAATGTATCAGGAACAGAAAAGTAGTTGTTTCCATTTCCGTCTTCTGCTTCTTTTGTTCTCATTCTACAAAATCTTTACCATCATCTTATCTCCCTCGTCTTCTTCATTATTATTATTAGCCCTCAGGAATTAAAAAAGCCAATCTGGGACGGTTGGAAGTGCTCAAGACCCAACAGGGTCCACTTGTAATTTGTATCATCATCCCCACAAATGTCCTCATATATCTGCTTCAACCCATTCTTAAAATATTTCTCATTTATTTAATCTCATTTCAATCAAATATTTTCTTCCTTCTTCCCATCCTCTTGCACTTGTTTGCATCTTCTTCATTTTCTTCTCCCTCTTCTCCCCCACATTCTTCTAAAGCGTTGTTAAACATTTACCGGCATTTCCAGAATATCCAGTGACTGTTAGTCTGTATTTATCGGCCGATGAACTGATGGAAAATCTCGTATATTCCGCAATCGCCTTGCTTCCTAGGAAGTCTTCCAAATCAACACGCAGTTTGTAGTTTCGCTATGAAGTCAGAAGATGAAGCATTTCATTACCTATACAAAGCATTGTTTGCACACAGCTAACAAGAAGGAACAATTCACGTGATTCATTATTAGCCACCTTCAATATTATTACTTCTCTATTCGTATCTCGCAAACGTAGCTTACACTCATTTATGATGATTTGTACAATCTGCCAAATTTACCTTTGATCACACTTATGTCATATAAACTTGACACTAGTGGACCGCTTATGTGTGAATGTGGAGGAGGAGGAAGAGATAAAGAGGAAAGATTGGAGAAAGAACTGGAGAAGGATGCGTTGGAGGAGGTGGCTGATGAGGAAGAGGAGGAGATGAAGAAAAAGAGAATGAAGAGCAGGAGGAAGAACAGGTGGAGCAGGAGCTGGAGTGAATCTGGAGGAAAAAGAGGAGGTAGAGAAGAAGGAAGAGTAAAAGGCGGAGGAAGTGTGGAAGAGAAAAAGAAGAAGTTGGAGGAAGATAAAGCGGAGGAGATGGTATAAAAATAGTTGGGCAAAGAGGATTTGGGGTAGATGAAGATGAAGTGTTGAAGGTGGAGGTAGTGCAGCATGTGGAGAAGAAGGAGTTGGACATTTCAAGTGTGTTGATTGCCCATTTTAGGACGGGCAGACTAGTAGAAATTAATATTTACTGAGCGAACTAATTATTACAGATACTAATGTATGCTTATGTAATAAAGTCGATAATTTCGCATAATATTATTGACTCTTAACAAATATCTTTTGCTTTCTCTTCGAAAAAGAAGCGGCCGACTAATAAATGCCATGATGCTATTTTGATCGCTAGTAATGGCATGATTTGTGTGAAAATATTATGTAAAATCTAAAATTTTCCATAAGTTTGCTTAAATTTATAATTATGTCTAACTGGTATTACAAACTTGGTTAAAACTAATACTAATGCTCTAGACCCGCAGCCGCTAACAATAATATACACGTGTTCTGTAGTATGTGATGAAGTCAAATTATACATGTAATTACATGTACCTGCAGTTCCATTACACTGGGTTCCGTTCCATCCAGTTGCACAGTCCTTTGGACATGTTCCATTAGAGAAAATACATGGTGCATCTTTGTAACAATGACATTCTTTATTGCACGATGTTTCATAGCGACCAATTGGACATACTGTTATAGTACAAAGACAACAAAATGAAACAGATTTTCTTGAGTAACAGAATCCATTAAAATTAGACGTTTTCTAATTATTTATCACAGGTGTCATAAGAACGTTAAGAGAGGAGGGGGAGGAGAAGACACGTTACATCTAAAGTGTTTTTTAGAAGATGATTTAATGTGAAATAATTTATATTTGTTACTTAATGTTAATTGAAGACAATTAAATGTGCAGTGGAAGAACAATTGCTTATAAATTTATCTATCAAATTATATTGTAGTTAAAAATACGTTCTTAGAGGGAATAGTAATGCTCTCATATCCATAACTATTTCTGCTTGTCGACTTTTGAGTGCACACATAAAAAGTTTAATGCCGGATCAGTCCATCACAGGACCCATTGTGTCCAGGGATCTAAAACCCTCCGGACAATTACCTTCCGGACAATTACCCCCGGCCAATTACCCCCGTACAAATTACCCCCGAACAATTACCCCCCGGACAATTACCCCCGTACAAATTACCCCCGAACAATTACCCCCCGGACAATTACCCCCAATGCAGATAACCCCCGGACAATAACCCCCCGAATAGTATAAGGGTAAGACGCGACATACATACATAAATATATACATACATACATACATACATACATATACATACATACATATACATACATGTATGCATGCATACGTACATGCATACATGCATTCATGTATGCATGCATAGTTGCATACATGTATGTGTATGTATGCATGTATGCATGTATGTATGTATGTATGTATGTATATATGTATGTATCCATATATGTATGTATGTATATGTATGTATGTATGTATATATGTAAATATATAAATATATATATATATATGTATTCATGTAAGTATGCATGCATACATACATATGTTTGCATGTATACATACATACATACATGCATGCATACATACATACATACAGACATACGCACATACATACATACTCACCTGCATGCATACATACATACATGCACACATGTATGCATGCATACATGTACGTGTGTATGTATGCATGTATGTCGTGTCTTACCCTTATACTATTCGGAGGGTTATGGTCCGGAGGTTATTTGCATCGGGAGTAATTGTCCGGAGGGTAATTGTCCGGGAGGTAATTGTCCGGGGGGTAATTGTCCTGTTACTGTGTCCAGTATAGTGTGGTGCAATCTCACCATCAATCTTTATTGTCTATGGCATAAAACTATACCGCTACCAAAATTAAGGGTCGTCAGAAGTTGACCAAAGAACTTGAATTTTGGAATTGCGAAAATTACGTATGGTGTTATATAGCTCAAGTGGTGGTGACATTTAACTTCCACAAAAGCCTTGATTATTCATTGACTATTTTACCCACACCTCGGAGAGAAAGCAATGGAGAAGGTTTATCATGACGGTCGCTAGAGTTCAACGAATAGAAAGCACAAGGTAACAAGGTGATCTACATGTATGCAACTGGAAATAGCTAGCTATCCATAAGTGATTAACCTAGATTAAATTGCTTCTATGACTTGTACCTATAGGCTAGCAATTCTAAGGGAGAACACACATCCTCAGAATATCTTACACACATCTGGTAACGACGCTGTGATACACAATATTCGACTATCGTAATCCCCAAATTTCTAAAGCGCCACTTGAAGGCCAAGCCATTGCACCAGCTTATTCACTACTATAATTACTCACATAAATATTATGACTTGCTGAATCCAACAGCAACATCTCATTATGCAGATTCAGACAAATCACGAGAAATATGAGTCAGTTTAATAGTTTCAACTAGTTTTACAGCGATGATGATGATTAATTTTACCTGAATAAATGGAATTCTTACGATTCCCACTGCAATAATACGAAGTATTTCCAGAACAGTTTGCTTTGCATTCGTGACTTAGACCATATTTTCCATATGTATCTCCACAGAAACACGTTCCTCCGTTCTAAAACAACAATTGTATGTATCTTTGAAATTATCTCTACCGCAGCCTATTATTAGGCCTATGTGCAATACAATGACTCACGCTTCCGCGTGCTCACAACAGATCTGTTCCCAGGCTAATGACATCACACGGTGTGGTTTCATTATTATAGCAGTAGTTCTTATTGCCTTTTCTTCCTGCCCAGCCTTCAGCTGCTATCCGGCATTTTTTAAATTTCTATGCTTTCGACAGATTATGCATACTGTTTTTTCCGTACTCGCTAATTTGTACATGTTGTGCGTTTGCAGACGCCTGAAGAAGGAATATGCTTACTTACTTACTTGCTTCACGGATTCACTGTAGTGGTCAACAACAATTTTAATTAAGATGCATACTTCATTGGCACACAGTAAGTCAAATTAAATGTGTTCAACAGTGAAACACATCGATGACACCTGGACAACTGGACAATAATTATAACTTTTAATGTTTCGACATTTCTTTGAAACGAGAAGAAATTTACTTTTTCATCAGAGATACGTCTGGTGATGATAACTACCTAAGCTCCGGCGTATGTCTTACTCTTGCTTTTACAATATGTTATGCATGAGGTAATTATTTGTCATCGATGGCAAATTTATTTCGTTTCCGAGATCTGAATCTGCGACATTATCTTGATAGCATCCAATGTATTGTTCGTCAAGTTCGTCTAAAATGTAAAATTCAAGCACACGATAACACTTGATTGTTATTAATTGTAATTAGTTTTCTAACTCTTCAGCGTCGATGTCTAATGCAAAAGTATCATCCGAAGTCGCACCGAAATCAAATCATCATTAGGTTCATAGCGAACAAGATAAAAATTGCTTTAATGCAGCTGATTAGTCTATAAAATTACCCGATGATCTTATTTGCGACTAATAACTTATAGGCCCTATGCTCTGTCGTGGTGTGGCGCCATGGAGCGAAGTGGAGCAACTGCTCCTGGTCGCCAAAGGTTGAGGGCCGATGTAAAATTATTTCTTCCTCTAATTTCGGTCAATGGTTAGATTCACAAATTCGCAAGCCTTAGCGTCGTACCCCAACGCGTCTGACGAACACATGAAAGATTCGCGGTATTTATTACACATCAGTTAATAGCAGTCCCCCGTCCAGCCCGTACGTATAGACAAGCAACCTTCAATATGAGCGTGCACGCATGCTTTCATGGTGTTATAATTAAGCCATTAAGTGAGGGCTAAAAAACTGGTTGACATGATTCCACTTGTTCCGTATGGCGTAAAATTCAACACGTCCTACTTGCACAAATTTAGTGTAATATATTGCTCATATTCAGAACAGAAGAGGTCCAGTTTACCCTCAAAAATTCCAAATAGTTCGTAGATTACAAGAGAAAGTGCAACAAGACAAAATAACAGTTGTGTAGGTGAGTATTTTTAGTTACTTCTTCATGAGGCACTGAGAATAGAACTTGCTCAGTGGGAGGCGTTTGAGTAAAGCTTGCGCCATGGCGCCACAGAGGCAGCTAAGCCACTGATGCTCTTAATTTGTAATTAATCACATTTCTAATTAACTCAATCTCTGGCTGTAATAAGAACACTTTGAGTGGGTCGTAGATCAGAGAATCTTTATACAACATGTAGTTCAAAGTACAACGTAAGTTCAGTTCATTGGTATATCTATGTAGGCCCTATCATTTCGACCGAGATATTGACGCTTGAAAACGGTGAAAGAACTTTTGTGTCACCATATGTATACCGTTTGATTGGTTTACCCGGATTCTATTTTGTGGATATCCAAGATCCAAGAGAGTAGACCGTTTCGTTGGTTGGATAGCAGCGGCTGCATCTGATGAACATAGGCCGGAGTGTCATCAGCATAAATTTACTTTCATTTAATAGCACATCAGCCTTACTATTTCTGAAGTTAATGGAAAATACGACAGAAGGTCCACTATAAATCTCTGAGGGAGTCCATGTAGTATAGGAACCCAGTAAAATCTACTCGAACCAGAGATGACACAGGAGAGATCACACATGAACGAGCGTAGCCAGTCAAGAGGCCCACCAGAGAAAAGGAATATCGTAATCGACGGAATTGAAAGTAACACTAACACCAAGCTTGATCGTTTTATGGCGGTATAGAAGTCATACAGAAGACAGAGCCAGTAAGGTCTCCGTCGATAGACCTCTACGAAACCCAGATTGCACAGAGTCCAAAATTTCGATTTGCATGAGACAAATTAAGCCTTATTTTGTCTATTGCTTATCCATTAACATCGCATTGCTGTATCAT
This sequence comes from Bimastos eiseni, assembly GCA_959347315.1. NCBI lineage: Eukaryota > Metazoa > Annelida > Clitellata > Crassiclitellata > Lumbricidae > Bimastos > Bimastos eiseni. The sequence goes on from OY365820.1 coordinate 18,534,139, forward strand.
GACACGTTGCAGTTAACTACCTCAATACGATGTGACCAAAGCTTGTGGATTAGGCCTTACAGTTGGGACATGCATTATCTCTTAGTAATGTACTAGTTAATTGTTTAATGTGCAAGTAGGTCATTGAGAGAAAAGAGGCGTTAACCTGCAGAAGAGTGGAAATGAAATAAACCAAATACGAAAAGTACTCTAATTATTCCAATTCTGTTGACGACCATTTCTGCCTTTTACTGAAAATACTACCATAAAACGTCTCAGAGACGAATTCCTCAAGAACTATATTTGCATGCATGTGCTTAGAAGGCCATGTCTACCAGGTTGGCAATCACTTTCGTCGTGTTGAGCGCAGTATGATGGACATAATAGTAACTATTGTTGCAGGAGAAAAGCGATTGTGCGTATCAGCTTTTAGGAAGCGCTCGTAATCTATCTAGTACATGTACTTGCCATGCGCTTATCTTGATAGAAGTGCTTTAGAGATATGAAGTTCACTTATTAGTCAATATTCAGGTGTAATAGATATAGCTCTTGACGGTCGAAAAGGCATCGATATTAATTTTTGTTCTGCTCTCCTGCTTTCTCTAATCTGGTCAAGATTTCGTGGCGCTTGATAATCTACTCCACCAAGTCCACAAGCCTGACCAGTTGGGCATCTATTCAAGTCAAATTTTAAAAATACGCAAATCGCCGGTCATTGCGGCAGCACCTACCGCATTGACCGGGATACGAACTGGATCGTGGAAACGTGTGCGTGGTAATGCAGCGAATGCCAATAAAAAATTAGTGAAGATTTAAAATCAATTTTTTTACCAGGCATGAAAGTTGTTAAAGTTGTTAAGGATCGTCCACTATATTTTCGTATCTTAACTGCTATAATATTATGTTCGGATATGGATCTTGATCCTAAAAGTTACTGATTAATAGTGAAGTTCGCTGGTTATCAAGTTTTTAGCATAGGCCCACTCTGATGCTCTGAGAGAGTTTTGGAGAAAAAAGTCCACAGCTCGCAGCTCATTTGAACGACAATTCCATGGGTTGCTACTTCGGCTTAATAGGCTTGTATTCTTGAATAGCTAAATAAACTGAATTCGTCATGCAAGTGATAAAATGTCTGCATCTATGAAAAATTTGATTTCTGGAAAAGAAGAATAATGGAGGGTGATTTTGAGACGTTTGATCAATTGCTTCAATTCACTGAGAAGTCAGAGTATGCACAGTTTAATAAGCCAAAATGTATTAATTTAATTTCTGGATATATTCAGTCTTTTCTGGATCAATTTAACTTCTTCTTTCTGGCCTGAATGTTGAGAATGTTTCGTGGGTTTCCAGTCCTTTTTTGCAAACATAGATTCATTAAATTTACCAACAGTGGAATTAAGCCAAATCATTGAACTAACCAGTGATACTGCATTGAAGATGTTGCATCCAAGATTAAGGTTGATGAAATTTTGGATACAAACCTCACACGAATACCCAAAACTATCTGAGAGCTTTCGGAATTCTTTTACCTTTTGCAACATCATATTTTAGTGAATGGGGATTTTTGCGATAGTTGCAATTAAAACAAAATATCGCTTACAAGTTGAAGTCGAAGATGAACTCCGATTGAGTCTTTCAAGCACTACACTTCTTTTGTGCAAACTGTGCTCAAATATGCAAGCTCAAGGCTTACATTAAATTTAGTACTTTTCTAATCATTGTATTTTTGTTCAAAATAATAAGATATCAGGATCATTTTTGTCATGAAAATTTGTTCTTTTGAAATAAAAATAACCCTACCTATGATATCCCGAATGCTTATATAAATTTAAGATGAACATTGTAACAGTATGTAACTATTGTTTCACTGCTTTAGCATTTGCTAAATTAATAGTAAATAAATCAAATACTCGTACTGATTATTATCAAATTTATCATACTAAAGTTATAGTACCATAGTTGCTATATTATAGATATATATATATTATATTGTCACAACACAATAACTTTTTGTAATAGAGTAATAATAATAATAATAATAATTGTTGGTTCACGAATAAATATGATAATCATCTTTTTAAAGAATTATAATAATCATTATTATCAACAGAGCCTCAACAGAGCCGGTATTCCAGCGGTCAAGGAACCGTCAGGTCTTTCTAGGTTAGATGGAAAGAGACCTGACGGGCAGACCCTGATACCGTGGAGTGGGGGGCGGTCCTTACTTTGGGACGCGATGGTGGTGGACACAGTGGCCGCTTCTTATATCCCCGAGACAGCTGCAACAGCCAGAGGAGCGGCGAAGATAGCAGCCGCAAGGAAACACACAAAATATTCTGAGCTGGAGAAGAGATACACTTTTGTTCCAATCGCTATAGAATCCTTCGGTCCCCTCAATAGTGAGGGCCTCGCCTTTGTATCTGAAACTGGACGCCGACTTTCGACAACTACCGGTGACACCCGTGAGGCAAGCTTCCTCTTCCAGAACTTGTCGGCATTGATCCAACGTTTCAATGCGGTGGCTTTTCAGGGCACTACGTCAAGATTACAATCACCTGACAAGCGGCTACCCAGATGGCCTGATGACAGATCCGTTGGCAATGCCAATGATGAATAATACCATATGTGATATAACAATAATAATAATAATAATAATAACAATTTGTGTCACCAATGTCAAGAGAGCGTCGACGCAAAAGGTCTCCATGGACTAATTTGTAGAAGAGGCAGCCGAAAACATCAACGACATAGCATGTTGAACGATGTCATCTGGAGAGCTCTTGGCAGAGCGAAGATTCCAGCGCAAAAGGAACCTCTCGGCTTGGTAAGAAAAGATGGAAAGCGACCGGACGGCGTCACGCTCATTCCTTGGACACGTGGTCGATGTCTGGCATGGGATGTGACAGTGCCCGACACCTACGCCAAGTCACATCTTGCCGACACATCTATCAGAGCTGGCGAAGCAGCCGAACGCGCAGCTAAGACGAAGAGGGCCAAGTATTCCACCATAACCAACACCCACGACTTCGTAGCCCTCTTCTTAGAATCCGGCGGCGCTTTGAGCAGTGAAGGACTGCAGTTCATCTCAGAGTTGGGTAGTCGAACGAGTGCTGCAACCAACGATCCAATGGAGACGTCATTTCTGTTCCAACGTATCTCAGTTGTTCTTCAGCGTGGGAACGCCGCCTGCCTCTTCGGGACATTGCCACCACTCACTTAGCTCGCCCACATGGGCGATAACAGCATAATATAATAATAATATTAATAATAATAATAATAATAATAATATAATAATAATAATAATAATAATAATACCAAGAGAGCAAGTTGACGAGGAAGACTAATAATAATAATAATAATAACAATAATAATAATAATAATAATATTAATAATAATAAAAATAATGGCCATAATGCGCCTGTGGCACAAGTTTAGAGGTAGTCTGCGAACTAGACACAAAATGTTTAAGTGGTCCTTGAGACTCACAAGGTTGAGAACCGCTGGTGAAAATCGCGGTTCCAAAAACATCCAATTAAATTGTCGTAGCGTCTTTGTAGATCCTTTTAATTGCCATGCTTTAGAGCTTTATGAGAGTTTTCATAGGTAGGCCTTCTATCCGGATACACGCAAGAATATATGTGTTAGAAGAGGATGAACGTTCATTGTTTCTTCGTAGTGACTGCGTCCTCAGTGGGCTTCCTCGAAATCCGACCAAGGGTGAACCCACGCTGGAGATCATCGGGGTGTTGGAAGGTGCATCGCATCAATTCCTTAAGAACTCCCTCTTGTATTACATCCTCCCAAGCCTTGCCAAAACTCTTTCCCCAGTCGGTTGGGTAGTCGTCGAATGCCATAATATTTTCCTCCATATTCGCAATTTTGGCGAAGTTTCTGATATCAGCCAGAGCGACCGGATACACGTGACCACCGTCGACAAACATTAAGTCACACTTGACTTCCGGATTGTTACGAATAAATTCTGGAATCGTCTTCGTCGAGTCACCAAAATGAATGAAGAATCTCGTCGGAAAGAGCTTCTTAAGATAGTCCGACATTTTATGCGCGTAAGCGTGATTTCCTAGATCAAAGGAATGGACGATTGCGTTTTCATTAGATGTAAGATAGCTAAAGGAACTGTGTCCGAGATTGAAACCCGTTTCACAGATTACTTTGGCAGCTGGCTGTCCGGCAAGGTGATGCATGACTAGGTATTCTGCCATGACTTGTCCCGAGTGACCTTCAATCCCTTCCCTGCCAGTGGCGTTTCGGATTGCCTTCTCGAATTCCCTACTTTTGATATGGTAATTTGGCGATAGTTGGATCCCGTATATGGAACTATTTTGAACAAGATCTTCGCATTTTTTATAATTCTGAGAAAGAAAATTCAGTCTGAATTCGTTCTTTACTATTCTAATCCCAAAGGTGTTATTACTGTACAGCACTGTTCCTGTTGTTAGGATTACAACACAGAATATGATGATGAAACGCCTATCAAACTTCAGGGAGACGCTAGGAAACACCATTTTCTAAAACAACAACAACAAATCTGTTACTATTCTCAAATCAATCCCTAAGGCAGTAGAAGAACTATTTGCAAGATTGTAGCATCTAGACCTCTAAAGAGCCACTCGAAACCAAGCGCAGGGTACCAGCCTATTCACGAGCGCTGCATCAAGGCGTGGAAGTTGCTCGAAGACTAGTCCCAAGAATATCCGAGTCCAGTTTCGATATAAGCCGATCTGGACGAGCTCAACTAGAACTGGAAGGTGTATGATCAGGTGAATCTGGGGCGAGAATTATTGAAGAGGTGAGACTCTAATTTCGAGTGCAAAATCCGAATGATGATCAGGGATTGAAAGGCCTGAGGCAGATAATGGTGGGTGATTGGCAATGATGGTCGAGTAACAGTTTTAGTGCGGAATCCAGAAGTATGATCGTTCCAGGGACGTGCTGCAATGCTGGATGTAGCTCAGGAGGAGAACTTGGGTCCCGCCAGATGTAACAGTCCAGTGTTGGGCACGAGACCAAAACCTCGAGACCGAGACCAAGACCGAGAGGTCCAAGACCAAGACCGAGACCGGGTGGTGTGAAACCAAGACCAAGACCGAGACCGATGGTCCGAGACCAAGACCAAGATTCATTTTTATAAACAATTCAATTTATTAGGACGATCAAACGGATTAGCATGCTTAAAACGTAAATTTTATTGCTGAAGAATACTACTCTTAATAATGGTCCAGAAATCAGTTTTACCGGCCAGTCTGAACTTTTGCGGGTTCGGCCCTTGGCTTCTGTCTGAGAATATCGCACTATAAATTACTCACAGTATAACAGGTAAATACTTTAAGACATCTGAGCAAGTAGATTAACGTTCCGTTTGAATGGTGTACTTGTACCAGGGACCTCGGAATTGTAGGTTAACAGTGTCTACACGTGGCCGACCAAATAATTATTGAATTGTTCCAAAACCTTGAAATATGTTAAAGCAAATTTCTGAAATGACTGGCACCGTTGCAAATGCATTTTTTGCCCATAGTAACATGGATAGATTTTCAGCATGCCATAAAGCGATATCAATCGCGTAGGGCCCAAAAATCCGGTGTCTCTAGTAATCAAAAATAACCGACCAATTTTAAAAATCTAAGATAGTGACCAATCTCAAGACCGTTCCTTTAGGACCACGACCAAGACCGACGCATTCGAGACCAAGACCGAAACCAAAACCGATGGCCCGAGACCAAGACCAAGACCGCAGTTGTTTGATCTCGAGACCAAGACCGCGGTCTCGAGACCACATCCCTGGAACAGACTCTACGCTCCTCTTCGGGAGAGTTGCTCTCTCTCCCTTGATGCCTTCCGGAAGCGTCTGAAGACATTTCTGTTATCCGTTTAGATATATGTGTTGAGTGGTGAGCACCTCTGTTTCGAGTGACGCTATATAATGTGCTCCATTTCATTGCATTACATGAGATGAGAAGTAATCGGGAATCTGGAAAAGCCGAGACAAAGGGATGATCGAGTAGATTGGATGGCTGGATGTTGAAGAGTTCGCGAAGATAGGTGGGCTGGGAATAATAATTATTGTAAGGATTTTTGAGACCGATAGGACATTGAAGTTTATTCTCTGGGATTTTTAGCAAATGGAGATATTTGAGGATAGGAGTGATGTGATAATGACAACAGCGTTCTGGTGACTGCTCTGACTAGTGAGTTTTATATATGTCGTCGACGCTTGAATTGTTTGACTTCAATGTTGAGGAAAATAGAAATGCCGTAATCGCGCTTTGAGTGGACAATGGAAGTAGCAATGATGAAGGCGGTTTCGAAGTCGAGAATGAGTCGAATGTGGCAGAGGTCAAGAATGTGCGCGAAGCAGAAGCGCGAAAGGTTTGAGATGCTGTTAGATAAAGAGAGCTTAATATTAAAAGTTAACAAAGATCGCGAACCGAGGCGACGGGAAGGGTTGAAGAGTTACTGAATTTAGGTGTATTGAAGGGTCAAGGGATTTTTTTATTTAGTCATGTACATGTAGGCTGAAGAATTTGTGTTATGGGATGGTTAAGATAGAAGAGATTGGATGTGAGATTAGCTTAAGTAACTACTCGATGGACGTGAAAGAAGAGCTCGGAGAGAAGGATATATGGAGTTGGGTGCTATCTAAGGGCAGATAGTGGCCAACAGAGCATCGATGAGATTCCTTAAAATGGGGTTGTATATGGGATGAAGAACAGTGGGCCCAGCCGCCCAGGATGGGGCCTGAGAGACATTGCAAGAGAATGAAAGAGATTGCGAATAATGGCTGGAGGCTGTAACAGAATCTCTGGAACTCTTATGCTATGACTCTAGTCCCACTTGTCTGCCCGATCCTTATCTGGCAGACAAGTTGGACTGGAGTCCTAGTGTAAGAGTTTCAGAGACGTCAAACCAAGAAGATAGTCGCTGAGGAAGGATCAGCAGGATCCTTTCTCAATGGTGTCGAATGCAGCGGATATGTCATGGAGACAAATGTTGGAGGAAAAGGTCATTCAATCAAGAATTCAGAGGTTAACCTGGCCGGGGATTTCGCAACGTACATATAAAACCAAACATTTGGTTTAGGCCAGCTCAAAACCTGTCAGTTAAGTAAAGAAACCGGTATCAGTGGTCTTTCAAAGTCCAAATGTGAAACGGTTTGTACTATGTTCTTCATTTTGCGGCTGATAAGCCTAAGGCATGCACGTGGTTTGGAATGAACCGTTCTAAGTTAATCGTTGATCAATCACTGACAGTAAATCAAGGCAATTTAACTACTTCAGAGCAATGATTTAGCTTTGCTCTGAAGTAGTGAAATGCTTTCAAATTCCTCCTCTCTACAGACTTTGAACGTTAATCAGAACGCTCGTAGGCTATTATTTGAGTGCATAGTTGCTTATCGAATTCGTTTACAATTTTCAATCATACCGAATTACTCTTAATGTCGTCAGATAAAGCTACTGTGATTAATTTAAGGAAGTGTGGGTCCCTGTTAAAGATGAACGTAGAAATTTTATATTCAAACTAAATGGCAATAAGCTGTTGTGAGTCAGTGGCATATAAGTTTTGTGGCATGCGTTGAGGCCGAATGAGGACATCTCTAAAAAGATTTGTCCATGTTTTTTTATATCTGACCACAAAGATAAAAAAACAAGTGATACACCTGTCGCAAGTGTAGGCCTACTAGCATTATCTAGTCTTGAATAAACTGTAGACCCGAGTCTCGATTAATACTTTCCATTGGCCACACGAATAATTCTACGCCTTTGTTGATCCCTTTCACAATTGGCTTTGCATTTGTAGTTAGAGTAGGTCTACTGATATCGAACCATGGCGGAGTCTTTAGTTTCTACTAGAAGTCTGCTGGTCGAGTTTTATTGCGACTCGAGCCGCATCGTAACACCGGACCGCTACTCGTACCCAACCCGCCTCTACTGTGGTGATGTTGGTGGTGGTAGTGGTGATGATAATGATGATGATGATGATGATGATGACAGTGACGATGATGATGATGTGTGCTTCTACCACCATATTAAGAAGAAGTAAAGGGGAGCAGAAGAAGGAACAGACGAAGAGGGTGGAAGCAGAAACACAACAAGAAGAATAGCAGTTCCTTTTAGCTAAAAAACAGTATTGATGTTGCCTATAAATAGATTCGTTCCTCCGAATTGTATTAGCTACATTTATGAGGCTGTTGAAATATACAGCCCCAATGCAAAACCCTTGACACAAATTTTTTTGTAAGACGGCCTATGCATGCGAGGTTTGTTGGTGTCAATGATTCGCGTCGCCTCCTTTCTAAAGGTTTGGGACTTGCACTACCGGAGTACGGGCAATGGTGGAGTTAGTAAAAGCCTGTGCTTGTTCATGTATCTGGTTATAAATCGCGATATTAGTCAATAGTTTATCATTGATGCATTTTTTGGGCATGTCGTTTATTGAGACGTCAAGACTAACATCTAGTCAGTAAAACTAATATGTCAATTTGTCCGTATAATTAGCCTACTTAGCTATGATAGACCAAATGGACTACACACTGTAGGCTATGTATGCTACATGTACTGCAAGTAACCGCAATTAGGCCTATATTCAACGTTTAGTTGAAGTCATCAGCAACGAAATGTTCAATATTGATGAAAGTAATAACAGTAAAATTGAGAAAACTCATCTAATATTTGTCGCTTCAAAGATCCATTTCAATTCTGTTTTTGATGACAAATATTTTCAAGTTGTTTCCAACATATATATAAAATATATCACATTAAAGAGAGAGAGAGAGAGAGAGAGAGAGTGAGAAAGAGAGAGAAACAGACAGACAGACAAACAGACAGATGCAGAGAGAGCCTTTTTCGTATACTTACAAGCATCTAACATAATTCTTACCACCTTAGAGCTGTCCATAAGAATCATGTAGTCAATACGCATGCCGTAGATGTAAAAAGTTTTTTCGTTTTTTATTTTGTTCTAAAAAATAGCGTTTTTTCGTTTTTAATTTTTCGTCTAGTTTTTTTTCGTTTTTTATTGTCTACGCAACTTCATTTTATTTGCTAACTTTCTGCTGCTATTTTGTCCAAAATTTTGTATTTTGTATTTTGTATCTGTATTTTGTATCTGTATTTTGTATCTGTATTTTGTATCTGTATTTTGTATCTGTATTTTGTATCTGTATTTTGTATCTGTATTTTGTCCAAATGGAACTTCCGCGTTATCTAGTCAGCCTGGTAACTGCGTGCAGACAGACTTCGTTGATTGTCAATGGGCTAACTTTGTCATGGTCCAGTCCAGGAGCCTTGCCGACTAGGGCCACACCTTCGAGAGGAGCTGCTCTCTCTTCCCTCTGCCACCTTGCGGAGGCGCCCGAAAGGCTTTCCTGTTCAACATTTAGATGTGCTCTGAGTGGAGAGCCTAGTAAGTGCACTGTGCATGTGGGCAACGCTAGATACCTCTCCTGCACTTGTCTTGGCGGCCATTAAATTTGAATATATTTTATAATTTCAGTAATTTTATTTCTCAATTTTGTTTTTTATAAAACTGATAAAAAACTGATAAAAAACTGAAAAATTGTCGTCGATTACTGTTACTTAGTGCTTGCTAAGAAGGCTGTGATATTTGCCAGCTAAATTATGTTGGCGCGTTGTTAATTTGAAAATGCAGTACAAGAGATAATAAAGTCAAATTATTTTACCTTTTCGTTTTTTCTCGATTTTTTGTTTATTTATTTCTTCGAATAAAACGGCGTTTTCCACCGTTTTTTTTTCGCATTCTTAGATGTGTTTTTATACCTGCGATCTATAGGTCTACATCGTCATATAACAATCAAATAACAATTATCTTAAATCAGGGGGCAGTCACAAAAAGCACCAACGCTTAATAATTATGCGACACAATATTGATGGTTTAGATTAAGGCTACGTAGAAATAGACATTGCCAACTAATCTTAAAATCTTAAAATCCGCTATTATAATGGAAAAATTAATATGCATGCCGCGACTTTCACGTGTTACTTTGTGTTAAATAAAACCTATGTTTATGCAACTGGCATTTATTTGGCGATTGAAAACTGCAATAATAATTGCCTGCATATTTCTGGTGTCGCATCAATTGATCCCCCGTCAGTTGATCCCCGTCAATTGATCCTCCGTCAATTGATCCTCCGTCAATTGATCCCCCGTCAGTTGATCCCCGTCAGTTGATCCCCACGTCAATTGATCCCCACGTCAATTGATCCCCTGCCTATTGGTCCCAAATGAATCTCTAGGCTGCGCGTCACAGACTTTTAGCTGAGACCGTTAGTAAACTAACAATTGATTTTACAGATTTGGAAAATGACAAAGCAATGCCCAGGGTTCATGTCACTCGTCCAGGTTTTGTGTCACTCGTCCAGGACGGACTATATATTTCTACACGGAGTTGTCGGTATGGAACAACAGGCAACGAAACGACATCGCTTGCTTGAGGCTCATGTCACGCTTACGGCCGGTCGGAGGTTCTGTTATATCTTCGAGCAATGGCTCATTTGTCCCATGCATGGACCCTTATGCTTGGGACTTCATGCTCATAAATTAATCATTTTATGACTCTCAATTACGCTTTTGTGATTTCTTATCATTTTAAAATTTCGTGCTCTGCTACGTCGTTCTCTTAAGCCTAATAAATGGAGAAGGTCGCAAGTGGAACATGAGCGTGGTATCAATTGGGCTGGGTTCAATAGGCAGGGGATCAATTGACTAGGGATCAACTGACGGGCGAATCGAAAGACGTAGAACCATATTTCTCTCCACAGGTTCTGTTTTTGTTCCTATGTGTTATCAATAAGTTTGCCCCAGGCTTCAGATACAGGTCTACAAATTGATATTACAAACCAATGAAAGATAATTAAATTTGAAGGCCTACCTAAAATGGTTGATTTTGTTCTTGAATAACAGCCCTCTGAGAGACGTTTATAAATAAGAATAAAAACGTTGAGACTCGGGTACAGATCTGATTATATAGTCTATGACACATACCAGATTAGTTATCCTTCGTCTTCGCGTAGCAAAGTGTTTGTCATTCACCTTCGCCAAAAGTGTAGCCTACGTGCACATACAAGTAGCCAATCGATGTATGATATTGTGCAACAGCGATAGCACTACAGCCTTCGTATAAGTTGCATAATTATTATCGTGATTAGACCTTTCAATCCTTTCTTATGTCTGCAGCTGACGACGATGGGGCCGAGGTCCAACGTCGACTTAGAGGGCACTTCAAAAAATCGATGTGTACATATAGTAAATCGTTACTCAGCATGAAGGTAAACTTCGACATGATAAAGGATAACATGAGTAGGCCTAGACGTGTCCATGCATGCGGTAGGTTTTCGCTTAAACCGATTATCATCCAGATTTATAAATTAAGGCGGCTACGTTTTCAAGTACCTTGCCAACAATAATATTGAGTGGTCGAATATATATATATATATATATATATATATTTATTTATTTATATATAAGAGGGTCTCTTATTGAGTCAGTTAAAATGTTATCAGATATATTTGTGGTTAATATAAATAGGGCCCACAGATAATTACTGCTTGTGTCAGAAATTTTTAACCGATCATATACGTATCGGCGTTATGTGTGAAAATTTTCTATGCTAACGTATGTCTGTTTCATAGATATGTGGCACAGTGGCTGATTGGTTAGAGCGGTCAGCCCGTAACGTTCAATGTGTGCTGAGCGCGGGTTCGAGCCTCGTCCGCGGAGTCACTGTGTAGGGACCTTGAACAAATCTCCTTCGCGCACAATTGCTCTGCAGTACAACTGCAATTGCGCCGTAGAGGCGTGTGTGTGCACTTCTGAGCAAAAATGTTGGCAGAAGGGCGGTATCAAATAAATAAACAAATAAATATGACCTTAACACGAATGTTTATTATTTTGACTCAGAGAGTGTGAAAAACGAATGAAATTTGTCAGACGATTCAAGGTACGGACGTTTCGTCAACCGACGTTGCGCTATTTTGCCTTGACTCCTATGTCCTACGTTTTCCTGAGTATACGCGAATCACGGAATCATCCGCATACCGTGGAAAACAACTTTAAACAAGAGATAAAGCATCACATGTATACGCGTTATTGTGCTGGATTGTTGACAAAACACATGTGACGATGAAAGAGGAAAGAGGTTTTTGTTGAATCTCTAGAAACCCTTTTCAGATGGTCACCTACATGTAGGCAGCGGCTTAACAACGGTATGACGAGGGTGGAAACAATCCAGAGGCCCGTGACTATTTCCGAGGTCCTATTAAGGACCCCACCACATTCTCATATCAATCCAGAGATTAGTTATCTTTTGTCTTAATAAGGCAAATCAGCCTGTTAAGTAGCCGCAATATCGTGTCCGTAATGAGTAGTAAATACCGAGGGAAACATTCCGCAATATAAAATAATTTAGGTTTCCGACCATTACATATTCTTCCATCGAGTAACGACTGAAAAAATGTCAATAAGCCTACAGGTTCGTTCGTTCTAATCCCAGTTAAGTAATATTCAGTCTAGTGTGATATTCGTAATCGTAATCTCAGCATTTCTACAGCGCCCACAAAAGCGAAGTCGCGGGAACCAGCTTATTCACAGACGCTTAATCAAAAGAGAATCGATAGGCAGAGGGTTAAATCCAGAGAGTCAGACAGGCAGACAGGTAGACGGGTAAGGTGGATGGTGTTTTGAATTGAATCGGCTAGGGAGATAGGAGGAAGAGAAGGAATCAGGATATGATTTGCGAAAGAGCAATGCTTTGAATTGTGAGTGAAAAACCAGTGGGGAGATAGCTAGAGGTGAGGTTTTTGAGGTTATTGAGGTGGTACCGCTGAACTAATTCAACATCCTTCATGACACGGTTCTGTATCGATAGTCCGAAGGTTCGATAGATGATAAGATTGTGGTTTTAATGGTAGCTGGACTGATGAGAAGAATTATGCTTGTTAGAAGCTGGATTGCATGATTATTTTCATTCATCCAGCTTCCATTTAGGCATGATTCTTTTTATATCAACCCAGCTCCCTGTTTTACACATTCTTTTCATCAATTAATCCAGATTCTAGTTAAATTAATGTTGGAGTATAGAATCTTCGGACTATCTAACCTTCGGACTATCGAACCTTCGGAATATCGAGCGTAAACTCATGACACCGACAATGTTTGCCTCTTATGGAGATCAGTATAGGCCTACCTAATTACCATTTATTACATGCAAAAAAACTCAAGAATCCCTCACCTCACCTCACATTTGTGTTTGGCAAATACAGTTTCTGTCGTCACCTCTGGCCTATTCTGGCCTACGGGATCGTTCGAACAAATTCAGTCATTCTTATTCAATACCTGATCCAAGTGAAAGCCTATATGTACTTGGCAGTTTCCGATATTTCAATTCCTTTAATCTTTAAAACTGGCTGACTCTTTTGATCATTTGGCTAATACTAATTGGCATGATTGCTTGATGCTACCATGTCTCTTCCTGACAATGTACATGTACATGATATTAGTAAGGTATCTTATTATGTGAACATTTGTGACATATGCAAAATGAGGCAGTATCTCCTCTTTTGTTTCAAAGTTATCTCTAGCTTAAGTTGTTTTTGATTAGCCTCGGTTACTCTAATTATAATTGTAATAAGAAATTTATGAAGCGCCAAGCAAAATGATCAGCGTCGTGCCCCATTCAGGCCAGTGTAATTCACTTGCTGTTGGTATTATGCGGGGCACAGGCATTTATGTCAGCCGAAATGCCGTCCGCTATTCAGCTTAGGAATCACTGTAGCATCTATTGTACAGTGAGTAGAGGTCTGTATGCGGGTAGACATTTTGGCTACCTGACCCGTACCCGTAACAGAGGACCGTTACCCGTACCCGTAACCAACCCGTAATCAAAATTTCCACCCGACCCGTACCCGCGGGTATGCCGTACCCGAGACGTCATTAGCATGTCCTTTCAAAGTCTTGCTGCCTATCAGGCTAGTAGGATCACAACTTACTAAGCACTATGCTGTTGTCGTAATAATAGCATCGACATCAACAACAGCATCAGTCACAGCAGCAGTGGTGGTAGCTATAGGGGCGGAAGAAGGAGGAAGAGGAGGAGGAGAAAGGAACGGAAGAAGCGGAAGAGGAGGGTGGAAGCTATAGCAAGTGGAGTACGTGGTAATTGGAGGAGAGGAGGGAAAGGAGAAGCAACAGAAGGGGTAGGAGCAGAAGTAGAAGCAGGCGGAAGTGGATATCAGAGGCAGGAGGCGAAGAAAAAGGAATAGGAAGAGGAGGAATAAGAAAAGAAAGAAGAAGTAGAAGATGAGTACTGAACTTGATGATGAGAGGTAGAGGAGAACGACAAGGAGTAGGAAAAGAAGGAGAGGGAAAGAAGGAGAGGGAAAGAAGGAGAGGGAAAGAAGGAGAGGGAAAGAAGGAGAGGGAAAGAAGGAGAGGGAAAGAAGGAGAGGGAAAGAAGGAGAGGGAAAGAAGGAGAGGGAAAGAAGGAGAGGGAAAGAAGGAGAGGGAAAGAGGAGAGGCAGCAGACGGGCAGAAGCAGAAGGAAAAGCTGGAAGATGAAGATGAAGAAGAGGAAAAAGATGAGGAAGCAAAGAAGGAGAAAGAAGAGGAAGAGGAATAGATAGAGCTGTAGGAGGAGCAGGAGCAGATATTAGGAGGAGGAAGACGTGAGGGAGGAGATAAGATAGAGGAAGATCAGCATAGGGAGTAGAAGGGAAAGAGGAGGAAGAGAAATGAAAAACAGCGATTAACATACATTCCAAGACGACGGGAAGCATTACCTGCAGGTATGTATGCTATAGTACTTGGATTTCGAATGTTCCAGTATGTCTATAATAGTACTTAAGTCTGTGATGATGCAAGATTCACCTTTATATTTATCGGTGACATTGTATTCCTAAAACTGGACGTTGACACGGGTAAAACCGGGTATACCCGTAGCCGTGATTAATATACCCGTACCCGTACCCGACCCGTAAAATACTTACGCGTACCCTAACCGTACCCGTGGGTATGGGTTGGGTACGGGTTACCCGCAGGTAGACCCGCAGATCTCTACTGTAGAGTTATAATAATGGATTGTTCTGATAATGTATAGTACTGTCAAAACACGTGTTAGTAAGTGTATAGCATCCTGGCAATGAATTATTTCCTACTTAGTAACTTTTGTTGTCCCTTTCACCTGAAATATACTCCCATTATAGCAATGCGCTTGTTGCCAAGAAGCAATGCGCCTTTGTTATACATGTTTGTTCAGACACCGCTGTATCGCGGCGGTTGGACTGAGAGAGCCTCCAAGCAGACTTCCCTGAGGAGCGCTATATAAATGTTAAAATGAATAAATGAAAGACGTGGAATTTCACGGTTGTAATGGGGCGGCCGTAAAGTACATCGTGTTTCACAGACTAGAGAGATTAATCCTTGTGGGATAGCCCAGGTTGAGTCAGCGATAGTTGCAAATAGAGCGCTGTCAGTTTTGAGGCGCATCTCTTTGAATATAGGGTAGTGGAAGTCTGGCAGAGTAAAATTCCTTCCTTATAAGATCTCATCATTGAATTTTGTCGTTCTCAATCGCACAATTTTGCAGCTCCCCCAAGAAACAGGAGATGAGTACACACTACGCTCAGTAACGATAGAACGCACTGCAGAACGTCATTTAGATGAGCAAAGTGAGTATAAAACACAACGCAGACACTGGCTGCTTGGATCGGCTGTTAATATACAGGGAGTCTCCTCAGGCTGTTGAGGAAATCGGCGTCCCGAAACCGAAATTATGTACTTAATTGGGAGCGCTACTGATGACCACAGCAACTAGGGCGTTATTTAAGTTACTAATTACGCTACATTAATTTCAGAGACGTTGTGGGGTTGAACGAGCAGCAGAGCGATCACGCGAATATCGAATTGGTTGAAGATCGCTGTCTAACATTTAAAACAAGTCAAAATTGATGACGTTGGTAATTGAAAAAAAATAAAATTGATTGCGTCATATCTATCGCCATAGCGACGCTCAACGCTTGAAGAATTCTAATGCAGACCTAGACGTGCGTTAATTTGAAGATTTCTTTTAAAATTTTGAATGTGAAGGTCAGCTGCGTATGACAGGTATGGTGTCCCACCATGCGGGCGGAACCCCATCACCGCTGTCACGCCAGGCCTCCCTACCTACATACTGCGCCCGACGGGCATGTTGTCCTACCATGCGGGTAAGGACATCATCCGCGCTCGCCACGCAAGGCCCTGAAAATTTACAAACGAAAGATTATGCAATCTCGGACTGTGAACGTCGTCCTCCTGCGTATGACAGGTATGGTGGGGAGAGGGACTTGCTATGGGGACAACCACCATCAGCGCCGTCACGCAAGGCTCTGAAATTCAACAGTCAAAGTTATACCCCTGGTGGAACTAAAGCGGGTTCACTCCTCCTTATTAACCAGGCTTGGGACTGGCACAATGGCGCTGGAACCTCCTAATTCGGATGGTATGCCAGAGTGGCGCAGTTGCCTACTTTTAGGTCAAGATGTTACCAAAAAAGAAGAAAACAGGTAAAACTCACTTCGTATCGATCGTCTGACTCTTCTCGTTGGCGGCCCTGTTCTAACTGAAATACTATTATTATGCTGTGCTTTTTATACTCTAAAATGTTTGCTTATTAGCTTGCATCTGAGTTACTATACGCTTCACTGCGCTTCAACCTCATGGCCGGCCGATTGGCTTGACCAGAGGGCGAGCTAGAGCGGCAAACAGACAGGTGGGCCGGTCGGCGATCAAGGTTAGGGTTAGTGTATGAGTAAGTAGGTTATATAAATATTATCACCCTAGATTTTATCGTAGACTATCGATTAAAAATAAAGGTGTGCATTATAAGTGGACCGTATCATTGCACGTTTGCATTATATATAAGATTATGTGGGCTATTTCGCCTCACCGTATTAATATATTATCGCATCTATGGCCTAGTTCTTTTAACGTAGACTATCGCTTAAATTATGCATTATATCAGACAAGTCGCACGTATGTATCATATATATTAGATTATGTAGGCTGTTTCGCTTCACTGTATGCATTATATATTAGATTATGTGGGCTGTTTCGCCTCACCCTGTATAAGCTAATTAATACTATATATTAGACTATGTTAGCTGTATCGCATGTATTATATTAGACTATATGGGCTGTATCGCAGTAATTCTTATATTATACTAACTGTTCATCTGTGAATTCCTACCCCATCAATTCCTAGGCGCTGGCAGGTTTAGGTTTACGTATCGAATCACAAGGTGATTGTTAAGCACGGGCACAATTTCTTGATGGGAGGCCACTCACAGACGGCAGGTTAGATCTGATTATATTAGAATATGTTAACAAGGCTCACCGACTAGTTGTCAAATTTTCGAAGGAGTTTACATCGCATACCTTTGGAAGAATGTGAAGGTCAGCTGCGTATGACAGGTATGGTGTCCCACCATGCGGGCGGAACCCCATCACCGCTGTCACGCCAGGCCTCCCTACCTACATACTGCGCCCGACGGGCATGTTGTCCTACCATGCGGGTAAGGACATCATCCGCGCTCGCCACGCAAGGCCCTGAAAATTTACAAACGAAAGATTATGCAATCTCGGACTGTGAACGTCGTCCTCCTGCGTATGACAGGTATGGTGGGGAGAGGGACTTGCTATGGGGACAACCACCATCAGCGCCGTCACGCAAGGCTCCGAAATTCAACAGTCAAAGTTAGACCCCTGATGGGACTAAAGCGGGTTCCCTCCTCCTTATTAACCAGGCTTGGGACTGGCACAATGGCGCTGGAACCTCCTAATTCGGATGGTATGCCAGAGTGGCGCAGTTGCCTACTTTATAGGTCAAGATGTTACAAAAAAGAAGAAAACAGGTAAAACTCACTTCGTATCGATCGTCTGACTCTTCTCGTTGGCGGCCCTGTTCTAACTGAAATACTATTATTTTCTGTTCTAACTGAAATACTATTATTTTCTGTTCTAACTGAAATACTATTATTTTCTGTTCTAACTGAAATACTATTATTTTCTGTTCTAACTGAAATACTATTATTTTCTGTTCTAGCTGAAATACTATTATTGAAGATTTCTTTTAAAATTTTGTTGATTTAAACAAATTTTCTTAGTATATGTATGCTGATATTACCTCCCAGAATGTCACAGGTAAGAGGTTCGACAGGTTGATAGCTTGAACAAGAGGTTGAAGTCTATTGCTATCGAAACATTCGATCGAAACGAGGCGGCAGGACGAGTGAAAATTACAATCTCGGCTTAAGAGCTCATTAATTGATTGGTTAGTCTGTCTGTGTTTATGCGATTATAATAGGACATCATCTCCGCCCGAACAAATAAGTTTATAAAGAATTAAAAGTGGTGATCAGATATAAGCTATTCGCAGAGGCATTGAGCGATACTATCTAAAGTTTCAGAAATGATAGAGCGCCGGCCAGAGCGCTTGACAGTAAGATGAAATGATAACTTTGCAATTGAAATCGCAACAAAATTCACAATCAATCAAATAAACCCAGGTCAAATTAGATCCTGCCCTCAATGGGTCTTCTCCCGTTTATGAGAAATTAAACTTTGATAAGAGAACAGTGAACAATGAGCTTACGTGGTTCAACCTACGACATATTCTGTGTGAACCCTTGAAGAAATCCATTCGCTCATCAGATTTAGATTCACTGACTGTGCTTCTAGGCCCTAAATTAATGCGCACCAATAATAGTAGAAATAAACTAAACGTTATGTTCTTATTGTGCTTGACTGAAGGAAGCAAGAAGAGGCAAAGAGACGGAAAACGACGAAAAATGTGACCGCACGGAGACCACATCCAGGCACCTCTTCCTCCGTCTACGAAAGCTTACTTCTGGCATTGAAGACTGCATACATAGAAGTCACGTATGTGTCCATAGATATAGATATTCTATCGTTGACCAGCTTTTGACTTTTCTATTTGTTCATATGCGGCTCGCATGAAGCAACTACCCGTAGGCGTTCCCGATGATGATGATATAAATTATTTATTTTCCCAAATCCTGAACAAACCGAGAAAAGTACATAATAATGCAATGTAATGGAGCAGGTAGGCCTACATGTATTTTTGTATATACCGCCACTCAGATCAGAGGTGATCACGATTCAACACAAAGCTGAACAGAAAAAAGTCTTCGAGCGCTTCAGGAAGGCAGTAGAAGGGAGAGCGAGAGAGAGAGAGAGAGCGAGAGAGAGAGAGAGACAGAGAAGCTCCTTCCGAAGTGGAAGGGGAGGCTGTTCCAGCTGGTGAACACGCGTAGGCGAAACTTCTGGACTGGGTAGCGGCAACATGCATGCGGTGAACCACCAGAAGTCGACGGGAAGAGGATCGAAGGGAAACCCGGTGCGGAATGGAGCAAAGGTGCTGATTAAGATGGTTAGCCCCAAGTCGAGGGGCCGACCACAGAAAAACGCGATTCTGTCTATTTGAGATACATTGTTGTATGGGAATCTTGACAAGGAGGAGACCCTGTTTAGGGTTCTGATGAACGAAGGGATCGATAGCCCCTACTCCCCTAGCACTATAAGAACAGAGAAACAAGTTATCAAAA
Organism: Bimastos eiseni; assembly: GCA_959347315.1. Classification (NCBI taxonomy): domain Eukaryota; kingdom Metazoa; phylum Annelida; class Clitellata; order Crassiclitellata; family Lumbricidae; genus Bimastos; species Bimastos eiseni. Next base: position 18,553,752 of record OY365820.1, read on the forward strand.
ATTGGCAAGAGCGATGTTATCGGATGAAGCTTTAATTCTTAGCATACAATGAAGGACGTCACCTCAAGCAAATGCTAAATCTAGACCCCTGTGTTATAATCTTTGGTAGCACCTCTTCCGCGCATATATCATCTATGCGTCAGTTCGGCTAAGCGTGACTTTTAAAGAAATCTATACCTTTCTTGCTTCCTCTCTTTCTCACTGCTTCAGTCCCTCGACCTGACTCCTTCTCCTCCCGCTTTCCTTGTGGCCAGCTTCCCAATATACCTCTCACCCTGCCTGACTGCTTCCCAACCTATCTCGCTGCATGGGTGCTTTAGACAATGAAGCACTTGTTTCATTCGTGACCTGCCTATTCTTGTCTACTTGTCTTGCCTCTCCTTGTTTGCTTCCTACGTGTCCATCTTGTCCTTGAATTAAAATTAGCGCAGCTTTGATTATGAAGAAAATGTCAGTCAGGGTGAGACGAATAGTGATTAATGAAGGAGTCACTCTTTTGGTAAATACGTCCTGTCAAAGCGTTGTTATGAGGCAACTAGTATTTCTATTGTTTGAAATTTCATATTCATTTTATGAAAGATCTTGTGTATGATTGAGTGATTAGTGTCAAAAACGTCCACGCATTGTCCATAGAATATGTCCGTTTATGTAGTGGTAGACCCAATTTTACTTAACCGTCCTGATACAGCGTCGACTCTGAGGAGCAGTTACGCTTCCTGTGTGGATCACGTCTGCTGTCGCAATGAGTATTTGAATTTTTAATTGCATTGATACTACCAATAATCTACTTATTGTAGCCGGTCATCGCCTGGTAAGAGATCTTATGTTGGAAGTATACATGTATACATGAGTCTATTTCCAAATTAATCTTATGAACTCTGTGTATTCATATCTTCAATATCACAGGTATCCAAAGATTTTTAAAATGATGGGAGGCTGTCTTACCTCATCCGTTGTTACAATATTTATTATTATTAATTTTATTAAAATTATTGTTATTACTATTTTTATTATTAACATTATTATTATTACTATCATTATTATTATTATTATTATTGTTATTGTTATTATTAGTATTATTATTATTATTATTATTATTATTATTATTATTATTATTATTATTATTATGGAAAAGATTTCTCAGGTTCAATAAGAATACAGAAGTACGTTAAAGGTTTTCGTCCCCATCGGGCTGAACGAAAGAGCCCCTGAATGCTGCAACATTAGAACGTTGTGTACAAATAGATAGACGTTGAAAAAGATGAGTTGTTCCGCGTGGGTCTCCCATTGCCTGTGACATACGGCGACCCAGCTCTTGTAGAAACTCAATGCCGGTACGGTCTATGGGGCCCAGTGATTCTATGGCTACTGGCACAAAATCCTGACTAAAAATGTCTTTATATTTGACGCCCTTTTTGCCTCAGAGTCAGCCTTCTATATGTCGCCTATGCCAGCCAGCCCTCCCAGGCTCAGAAGACGGCTCTGCAGCGTACACTGCTGCTTATACTGGCTGTAAACTCGGTTCTAACCGCAATTTAAAATATAACTAAGCCTTTATTACGATGAACATACTACAATGATCCTGGGAATTTGACAACCCGAGTTTATAGAAGCTGTTGAGACATTCAGCGTCCTTAATTAAAGATTAACTTTCTTAGTGCGTCCTCATTTTACTTGGTAGCGCTACTAAAAATAAGCCTAATAGTCACTGCTGTGAGCGCGATTTTTTTTATTAATTCCGGTCGACGTCATTCAAGCTGTGCCCACCCTGCATCTTTTCACTGTCTAAAGACAACCTTATTTTATTGGTGTCTCTCGCATTGAGAATGCCCATCACTGGTAGAATACTGAGAGTGGCGCTATATACATTTAGAGATGTTAAGCAACGCCTGCATTAATTGCAGAGACTTAATAGGAAGATAAGGACTAAATTTTAATATACGCTAATTTTAAATCCTTGGCAGGAAGGTAGTCCCACCAAAAATTCGAATAACTGATGGTTTATGACGTCAACATGCAAACTGATGACGTAATGTGTCATCTCCGTAGTAACGCTCTACGCAGGATTTAATGTCGACGATGGTGAGGGTGATATCCGATTATTTAGAAGGATTGAATTGATGTTTTGAAGGCTTCTTATGAAATATTTATTCGTAAACCGATTTCTGATTTATTTTCTTTGTATTTGCGACGGCTTCTGTGTGGCGCCGTTGAGTAAGGTCAATCACAATAGCCTCACGCGTCAGATTTAGATTTACTTATTTTTTATGCCATATTTATATTACGTAGGCCCCTAATAAGCGCAATACCATTTAACAATTTATAAAAGAAACTAAACTTATGTTCTTATTGATTTAGAACGAAGGGAGCAAGAAGTTGTTCGGAGGCAAAAGAGACAGAAAGGTGACCGAAGATCGGATTGTTCGGAGATCACATCCAGACACCTCTTCTTCCATCTACGAAAGACTATTTCTGGCATTCACGATGACCTCATACATCGAAGATATGTATGTGTCTATAGATATTATATCGTAGACCAGTATTTGGGTTTTGTATTCGCTTGTATCGAGCATTTATGTGGCGCCATAATTATAGGGGAACTATCCAGAGGCGCTCTCAAACCCGACATGGCAAAAAAAGAACAAACGAGAAAAGAACATGGGAGAAAAGGTTCTGGGACAACGCAATAGAGGGTGACGGATGGGTGGCAGATCGCATACGCTGCACATGGTTAGCCTAATGAAAGAACAGCCCCTCCACCAGATCTCATTTCGGCCTCTCTCTTTAAAGGCGTTTCTTTTTCCCAGAGATGTTCGTGGCGAGAGCGCCTCTGGATGGTTAGTATGCGAGAGGTCTAAAGATACGATACGAAATTATGAAACAGAGCACCAAGAGAAGTGCTGACCTGTATCATGTCCGTGGATAACACGATGTGAAGTGGTGGGCCCAGGGTGGATCCCTAAGGTGCACTGCACAGAACCCAACCCAGGCTAACATGATCAGAGCCAAGCTCGACTTTCATTCGCCCGTCAAGGAATCCTAATCTCCAAATTTTTATAGCGACACTCAAGAGCCAAGCTTATTCACTAGAAGAGGAAGAAGCGCTGGAGGGTGCGCTGGAAAGGACGAATCCAGGTGTGTGGGCGTCCAGTAAAGTCGTCAGATGTGCCAAAACTGGTCAGAAGAATGGCGTGATCATTTGAAAATAGTAGACTGTTTTATAATCGATTGCGTTGGTTCAAGTAGGCGAGCGATGCGCGTGTGCTTTTCTGTACAACGCATTCTGTCATTCCTTTCTTCACTTCGTCCATTTTCTCTCTATTTCACTGACTTCTGCTGTCGTTCTTGTCTCTTCTCGTTTCTCTCTTATTGGCTTCTACAGTCGTTAATATCTGGCTTTAGTCAATTCTCTCTCCATGCATGTAGCTCCTTGGCTTCTGCTGCCGTTCCCTCTAATTCTTACATTACATCTCTGTCTGTCTCTGTCCTCACTCTGTCTGTCTGTCTGTCTGTCTCTGTCTGCTCTCTCTCTCTCTCTCTCTCTCTCTCTCTCTCTCTCTCTCTCTCTCTCTCTCTCTCTCTCTCTCTCTCTGACTTTCGTCATCGTATATTTCTTCTTTTGCACGTACGCAAATCCTGTGCTCTGTCACTCTTTCTGTGAATGTGTCGTAGTTGCAGCGTGATCGCAACAAAATTAGGACGTGGCTTAATAATGACGCAATTGTGACGTGGTAGTGGCCCTATCATGAAATTGTTATGACGTAATTGTGTTGGGGTAGCGTAATCATGGCGCAAATTTGAAGTATGTTAGCGTGATGATAAAGTATCTATGATTTAATAATAACGGATCATGAGTAGAATTCAAATCGCAAATCATAAGCTTAGACCCCTATGCTAGATAATCCTGGTGTAATCGTGACTTATAAGTTTTTTTACGTTGTCCAGGCGTTGTCGTGGCGTGGTTATGAAGTTATCATGACTTATCACCTTCTAAATGAAGACGCAATTATGATATACTAGCTGAGACGTAATCACTACACAATTTTGACCTAATTGTTTCGAAATCGTGCCAAAATCCTAACGTAATTATAACGCAATTGTGTTACAATAATGTCATGAAATCGTGGAGATAACATTATCAAATACAGCTGTTATTTTGATAGTTATGCAGGCGTAATCATGATGTGACAATGAAGTAATTATGAAGTAATCATAACTGTAGCGTGATCATGTCCTCGCGTAATCATGATTACCCGAGGACATGATCACGCTGAGTAATGAAGTTTTGTTATCGTAATTCTGGCGTAATCATTTTTAACTTAATTATGTCAAAATATAATTATATCATATTTGTGAGATAGTTATAACGTAATCAGCGTGATTTTAAAATCACCGAGGGTAATCATGAAGTAATCATGACTTACATGTAGCTATGACAAAATTGTGGAGCATTCCTAACGCAATTAGGGCTACTATGCTACACATTCCTTGCGTAATCATGATTGAAAAATGAAATTATATCGGTGTAATCCAGGCGAAATCATAAAGAGGCAAATTATGCTGTAATTATGACGTATTTGTGATGCAATCATGATATATTTATGACGTTACGTTGTGGTAACGTAATCATTAACGTAATCTAATTTTTATGCAATCGTGGCGCAATCATAACGTAGTAACAACATAATTACAATGAAATTGTGGAGTATTCCTAACTATATATTAATATATATATATATATGGTCATATATATATAGTCCTGGAGTTATCAGGGCTTAATGATGAAGCTATATTATCGTCTTTCCGGGCGCTATCATGATGTGATAATGAAATTACTTTAATAGTAATCCGGGCGTTATCATTACACAATAATGATGTAATTATGTCGTAATTGTGACGTAATTGTAATGCAATCATGATACAATTATAAAGTTATTGTGAAATTGAGGTAACGTAATTACTGCATTATTTTGACGTAATCGTGGCGTAATAGTAACGTAATCATAATGCAATTGTGGAGCCTTCATAACGCAAATAGAGCAATTATGCCACACTGGAATGATCATGACATAATGTTATCCGGCGTGATCATGTCGTGATAATAAGTTATTATGACTTAATACATTCGAAATCAAGACGCAATTACAATGTTATTGTTAATAACCATGACCTATTCATCAAACATTTTTAGCCTAATTGTTTCGCAATCGTGTCGAAGTCATGACGCGATTTAAATTTGTGGCGTAATCATGCTAGATTGTATTGGCGTCATGATGACGTAAAAGCGAAGTTATTTTAATTGTAATAAGGGCGTAATCAGGAGTTGATCAGGAAGTTATTTTGATGCAACTGTGATTTTGTGATATTGTCGTAGCATGAAAATAGTGCAATTTTTATGTAGTTGAATATTACGTAGTCGCGTGGTACATGTAATCAGATATTAATTATGACATAATCATATCATGCTATCGACAATATTTTTATATAGTTTTGGCGAATTTGTTTAGTTTCATAAAGAAGTTCGGACGACTGTCCTACGCACTCGTGGGGGTAATCATGGCATAATAATAATAATAATACTAATAATAAGTGAAAATTAATATCGATGTCGTCCGAAGTAACCCTGCTCGTTGGACTCCTGAGCAGCGAAAGTTCTCTTGAAAGCAACTGAGTTGTAGCGTTGAATAGTCATCGAGATGCGCTGGTAGAGAAAAGTCGCCTCCCTCTGCTCCCCAGTGACGGCGCTCAGTCTGTGTCCCAGTTCTGAAAGGAAGCTTTGGCCTTCGGAATTGATGGGGCCAAAGGTTTCGAATGCCACCGGTGTGAAGACGTACGTAGAGGCTAGCTCGGCGTATTTCTGGGTTTTGAGGTTCGCCGCCCTCTCGGCCGCTGCGCAGTTATTATTATTTTGTCTTCTGATGGTGTCCATTTCTTTATTTCGTCAATTCTCTTTCCATCTTCAAATCTTTTTCTAACGTTGTTTCTTTTTCTTGCGTCACTGTACTCATCGCTTTCCTTCTACCGTTGTTCCTTCTCTGTTTGACTTCACTTTCTCTGTGTTTCTTTATCTCACTCTCTTTGCCTTCTACTGACGTCCCTGTCTTTATTTCGTCAATTCTCCTTCTATTTCCAAGGCTTAATGTTCGTTTTTCTCTGTTTCCTCCGTCATTGCACTCTTCGTTTACCTTCTATTGCTGTTGCATCTCTGTGTAAATTCACTTTCTCTGCGTTCCATTTACTCACTCTCTTTTCATGCTACTGTCGACCCTTTCTTTCTTTTGTCAATTCTGTTTCTTTCTCCGTTGCTTAATTTTCGTTCATTCTTTCTCTTTCTCTCGCCAGTGACCTCTTCGCATACCGTCTGCTGTTGTTCTTTCTCTTTGTTATTTCACTTTCTTTGTTACCTTTATTCACTATCTTTGTCTTCTGCTGTAGTCCATTTATTTAAATCGTCAATTCTCTGTTTATCACAGTGGCTTCCGCTGTCGCTCTTTCTTTTTCCTTCTGGTATCACTGCTCTCTCTGTCATGCACTTGTTGTCACTCTTCTATGTTTCTTCACTTTTCTCTGCACTGCCCCTTCTGTCTAAAATGCTTAATTTTTTATCAATCTTTTTCATTCTATCGCCACTGCTCTCTTCGCATACCGTTTGCTATTGTTCTTTATCTTTGTTATTTCGCTTTCTTGGCTACTTTTACTCACTATCTCTGTCATCTGCTGTCGTCCATTTCTTTAAATCGCCAATTCTCTGTCCATCACATTCGCTTCCGCTGTCGCTCTTTCCTTTTCCGTCTAGCATCACTGCTCTCTCTGGCATGCACTTGTTGTCACTCCTTTATGTTTCTTCACATTTCTAAGCATAGTAGAGCAGTGACATAAGATCGAGAGAGATAGAACGACAGCAATTGCGGCTGTCCTTCTTTCTTAATCGTCCATACGTCACTGCTCGATCTGTGTATCCTACGCCGTATATCTTTCTCTGTGCTATTGGGCTCTTGTTTATTTATGTCCTCTACTGTCGTCACATTCTTTATTTCGCCAATTCTCTTTCCATCTTATTAGTAGAGGTAGTAGAGACAGTAGAGAACATAATCTTAATCTATCGTCATTTCTTTCTTTTCTTGCGTCACTGTACTCATCGCTTTCCTTTTACCGTTGTTCTTGCTCTGTGTTTTTTGATCTCACTCTCGCTGCCATCTACATCTTCAAATCTTAATCTATCTTAATTTCGCTTTCTTGCGTCACTGTTATCTTCATTTATCTTCTACCGTTGTTCCTTCTCTGTTTTACTTCACTTTCTCTGTGTTTCTTTATCTCACTATCTTTGCCTTCTACTGACGTCCCTGTCTTTATTTCGTCAATTCTCCTTCTATTTCCAAGGTGTAATGTTCGTTTTTTTCTGTTTCCTCCGTCATTGCACTCTTCGTTTACCTTCTATTGCTGTTGCATCTCTGTGTAAATTCACTTTCTCTGTGTTCCATTTACTCGCTATCTTTGCCTTCTACTGTCGTTCCTGTCTTTCTTTTGTCAATTCTCCTTGTTTCTCCAGTGATTAATTCTCGTTCTTTCTTTCTGTTTAGTTCATCAATGCCCTCCCTACTTACCTTCTATTGTTTTTCTTTCTGTTTGTTACTTCGCGCTCATTGTATTACCTTAACTCACTAGCTTTGTCTTCTACTGTCGTCCATTTATTTAAATCGCCAATTCTATGTCCATCTCATTCGCTTCCGCTGTCGCTCTTTCCTTATCCTTCTGGTATCACTGCCAACTGCATCCCAATTCTTTAATGAGTATTAGAGAAAGCGAAGTCGTACAGATGACAACAGACAAGACGCGATGTTGCACAACAATTTCGCGAGAATTCTAGACTTATGGACAGTGCGAGGTGTCTTATTGATACATATTTGCCTCCACTCGCAACCTGTTTTTGTCCGCTAACATTTATACTGCGACTAGCTTACATAATATTTTCAGATTATCTTGAGGAGGACGCAAGCTTTTAGAACTGTCAGAAACCGGTTTCAGCGTTGTTATAATTTGCTTAAAAGCTGCTGAAATTGTTGCCCATAATTATTAATGCTGCCCAACCTCTTTATCACCGTGAGACGTCAAAGAAACTATTCTTGAAAATGTGGCCGGCACGAATGACTCGAAAGCAAAGGTTGAAATTTATTTAAAATTATTCACGGCATTTCTATTTGCTATGGAATGATCAACGCGTCGTAGGAATTTGATTTTGTGTTCACATTGTTCCGTGATGAACGATGTTACGAACGAATACGGTATGCAAGTCGGCCCGAGGTTTTTTATTTGTTTGATTTAACACAAATTGTAAAAATTAACGAGCTAGGGAACCACTGAAAATTAGACAGCGGGATGCATGTTGGACAGCACTGGTCTAAGTACATTCTTGTATACTACTGATGCCACCTTCATAATCTACAATAATATTAGTGTATCATAAATTAATTACCTTATATATTGGCTTATACATAAGAAAAAGAAAAAACTATTGATTGGGTCGTATAGGTCTAGGATGATGAATTCGGTTTTGGAAGGGTTGCTAGTAGAGGAGGTTGGAAATGAATTCCATCAAGGTTAGTTTAATTATATGGAGTAATTGTGTGAGGGAAGTGGATAAAGAGCTTGTGAGACAGACACAAACAACCGCTTGTCGAAGGTTATTAATGATGTCCTTAATTTTCTATGCAAATCAATCATTCTCCTCCCTCTGCATGCGCATACTGACTTAATATCTGTTTGATACTCATTTGGTGGACAACACTTAGGCCAATAGATTTATTTTAACCCAATCCTCAAGCAGAGACATGTTGATTTCTCTTCGATGACTCTGTGTTGTTATTGGTCGAACGTCGTCACGTTAAACGAATATCGGTGTGTTTTTAGAGGCCACTGACAGACCACGGTGGTCGGATTGACACGACGGACAAGAGCAGAGGAGCACGCCATCCTGGGGTACCGGAAAAAGGAATAGGGCGCCACCTCCCGTGCAGACTAATCGGCGTAGAAGCAGACTATCAGTTTGTGTGTGTCTGTGTTCTTCTTCTTATTGATTCACTGTCTAAAAGCGAGTCTTCTGCAACTTACGCAATAAAATGCTTTGTTACCTAAGGGGCCGTTCACATATTATATAACGCTCAAAAGGTAGGTGGGTGGGTTCCTATTTTGTAAGCGTTGTACTGTGCAGGGTGGGGGAGGGTAGGTTGAAGGTTTCGTTATATAACAAACTTTTTCAGTTTATGCTTTTTTACCTGTTTGCCTACCAATTGGAAACTCCATGTACCACTGACCTTTTTGTTTAATCGAAGTTCACAATACGTTGTGAACCAAAACTTGCACCATCAGCTGTCACCTGGCGAATTGATTTATTATTTATAAATCCACTTTTAAGAATTTCCTGATTACAATGTTAACAATTTCCTGTGTGTACACTCTTAGATTCAATTCTGTGTGATTTGTTATGATTGTGGTTTAAATTGAAATTAATTTGCTTGAAATAATTATCTTGGTTTGTATTATCAAGATGTTTGATTTCAATTTCTAGAGTATGTGTAAATAGTTTAAATACACAATTGTAGTTGTAGTATACACTCTGTATCACACTCTGTTAAATAGCCAGAGTCTTACCGCGAACCTATGGGTAAATACCTGATAGTGCAATATTAAACCAATGAATTCTGTGTGACACTGTAATCCTCATTTCTAGTGCAAAACATGAGGGAAACAAAAATGGTGTTTTTAGATAGAATTTATGTCACTACCATGTATTATCATGCTATAGGCTATTAGTACGCTTTGTTGTTGCTTCTGGGGTGAGGTAGGGGGGTAGGTAGCGTGTCTGTAATATAATATAGGGGTGGGGGGTCACAGCTGCTGTTATATGACTTATTAGGGGTAGGGGGTGGGTCAAACATTGAGATTTTGTGCCCCTAATAGTGTTGATTTCAGTAAGTTGGAAATGAACAGCTAAAACGGATAATTATAAAATAGTGTTAGATCCAGAGTGGTCATGAACTGCATGAAGTAAAATTATATATGCAGTACGATTAACAATCCTCGTTCAAAATTTCAATATCGTAGAAAAAATGGCATATCCAAAATTAAGTTTTAGAGGGCGAAATTTGGGTCCTCCCGTGTGGCAGCATTTTAGTTCCGTACAATTATTGGCAGGAACAACACTGTCTGTGGGTCATTGACAGAGCGTTCACAGTTCACAAATTACATATCTGCGTGTATGGAGTTTGAGTCAAACAATTTTTTCGCACCATTCATATAAGAAACAAGTTGTTATTTGGTAAATCATCTTTCTTGAACAGAACGTCGTAAGTCCATTTCGCCCAATTAGCGCCTAGTTTCTTTTCCGTTCTTGGATCATAGACATCGTAACCTCTTTGAAAGAAAAACTCAAGAAATCGATCAACTCTTCTCCTTCCATTTTCCGTCTTTCCAAAGCGCTTACGATAGAGATTCCATTCCATCTGTATCATCACAACATCGATAGAACTGAAGAACTTGGCTGCACTTTTCCTCTGGAAAATCTTGATTTCGGCTTCCTGTACATCGATTTTGATGAAAGCTTTCTTGTGCCGTACGAATGGTATAAGTTTGTTCAGTATTGTCACTTTAGTCGACATACATCCTGTACAAGATCCATTTTCGGCCATGAACGTATCACCACGATTGCGCTCATCGAACTTCAGGAAAGTAGTGGAGTCCTCGTTAGAAAGAGCATAATGAAAGACGTCGACATTATTTTGTATTTGTCCAAGATTAACAGATGTTGCCAAACGTCGCGCAGTCTCTGTGTTAGGTTCAACTGAGACGACATGAAAACCGGAATGTGCAATTGGCAGCGAATATGCTCCGAGGTTTGCGCCTAGATCCACAAATGACATACCGAGGTGCATGCGAAATAGCTTGAGTACTTTTTGAACTAGATCTGCCTCAAAGTATCGACCATCATTGACCAGTTTAGATATGAAACGGTCGTCCTTTGGATTGTAGATACACATTGGAAAACTCAAATTTCCGAGTGTCGCATTGACACATTTGAAATCGGACCGATTGTCAAACTGCGCTGGTTCAAGTGCTAATGGGCCTGTGTCCGACAGTTTTTTTAGGCTTAGGTTGGTGTCGGTTGTTACTTCCGAAGGCCTGAGACAGAGAACATTGACTGAGCCATGTCATTGCGTAATAATCTACGATGTACAACAGCTGCTGTCATGCAAATAAGAAGAAACAGTCCACAAGCGACCACACGCCTTAGTCTTGATGGTATCACTATTCAAAATAACAAAATCATTTTTATTATTGATTTGAACCTTCATATAAAACATAAAAATGCGCAATTGATTCCTTATGACATAAGGTTAAGCCTCGCGAGCGTCGGCCGTAGAAGAGGGTCGGCGAAAAGAATCATACGTTACAAGAAGTTGGATTGATGAAAATATCATGCTTAATTATATGGAAGCTGAATTGATGAAGAGTATTATGCTTCATTGAAAGCATGACTGGCGAAAAGAATCATGCTTGAATGGAAGCTGGATTGATAAAGACAATCGTGCTTAACTGGAAGCTGACGTTTTGAAAAGAATTATGCTTAAATGAAAGCTTGGAAGTATTAATGAAATGAATGATGCTTAACCGGATGCTGGATTGGTGAAAAGAATCATGCTTCGCCAAGATTGAGAAACCAAGATGCAGAATACCTTGCGGGATTCCGGAAAGAAGGAGCATATTCCAGTAAATATCTTGAAGGGGGCGCTATATAAATGCTGGATTGCATTATATTACATACAGCAGATTTTGGCCATGAGACTTGCAGCAGGAATAGCGAGGCGGAACAACAAGAAAATATACAACTGTTTCGTAAATCATAGGAAAGCATTTGACAGTGTTAATCAACTTGTAACGTGGGCAGTTCTGCATTCTTAAGGAGTTGACAGATGACTGGTTCAATTGCTTAAAGCTATCAACAGTACTTCGCCAGCAGTTCGAGTGGGCTCGGTGAAGTGTGACCGTGGTTCAAGGCTGACCGAAGGATGAGACAAGGCGACCTGGTGTCACATACCATGTTTATTACTAATCTGGAGCGGCATTTGACAGAATTGAAAGTAAATGGAATGTCAATTCTTGGAATGCGAATTAAAAACCTTTGGCTTTGTGGATGATGTAGATATTGTGGAATAATCACTCGAGGAGTTAAAGCAAAAAGTGTAGATATTTAAAAAATAGTGGTAAACGAGGTTGTAACCGTGCTGAAAGCTACATGCATGGAGAAGGTTTGGAATAGCAAGACAATCAGCTTAGAGGTCACATTGAAGGTGCTGATAACAGAATAAGCCATTGGATGGATTCAGAAGGTCAATAATGGTTAACTGTACTGAAGAATCTGCATGACAGAAAATCTCATGCAAAAAGTGCTCCAGAGAAAGCTACACACTATTGTCTACCACGGGATACAAAAATATAGGACCCTTGCTTTAAAGTTTATATACGCTACACGGCACATTGAGGCCCAGTTTTCTCTTCTTTGGGAGACGTAGCTCACCAAAACGCTAATGATATACAGACATGTGTCCTGTTGATGCTACCTCCGGTGGGAGAAATTGCTACAAGCATCAGAAGGGCTTGGCGACTGGATGTAGAACGAATCCTTGTAAAATTTGACCCGTCTGCATGCTTCCATGCGTATTATTTTTCTTCTGTGCGTGTTCTGCGTGTGACCTTGCACTAGAACCTGACCTATTCATGGCATGTCGAGAACGTGTGCCGAGCATGCTTCTGTATAGCCTACCTAGATCAGATTCGCACAGTAAGTCGCACACTTACGACTTAAGCTGCCATAAAGTTTGCGCATGTTTCATACTATTACGCTCAAGACTTGATTATGGTATCGGCGTTAACGCGGGTCATATTTCTCGCATCAATCAGCCGCAGCAGGTCTTCCATGCTGCGACTCCTGTTATTGGTGGCACACCTAGGTTTAAGCATGTTTCAAAGTGTATGATGGAGGAAATATAATACCTACTCACGTGAAAGCTTATTGGATTAAAGATCTTCATACGTATGAGTAATTGCCTAGTAGGTGTGTTCTCCTTATATTTATTTACGTTTCATTGGCTTTCTTCCCCGATCTCAAATTTCTTCACTCTGCAATGTATGACGACGACTTGCTTATACTGGGGTCGGATTTCCTGGATTGCGTTGCCTAACAAGCTGTGAACGAGCTTCTCGGCCTTCATCACTTTTCAGCTAACACATTGGGATGTGCTAGGTTGGGAATAGCCACAATGAGTCTGAAATTAATATTTCCAGTACATCGCATAACATAATTATTGTGAATGGCTCGCTTATGAACCAATAATGCCATTGTAGCAGATTACACTTTTTCACTTGCCTATTATAGGTCTAAAAAGACAAATGTTTTACAAAATTACTATTAAGTGGGCTAACCTCTTAATATCCAAGATGATTTCATTGTGTTGTTCGTGCTGAATATCGACTCTTCTTCTTCACAGATCGACAGCGTCCGTTAGTTTTAGGTGGGCGTATAGGTCAATGATAACGTACACAGCTACAGAACGAAGGTCAAGCATAATTAATAAGCCTTAGTAATATTACCCTGATAACACTGGTCACACAATGTTTGCTGAGTTAGATCTTAAACTTGTTTTGAAATCACTTGTGGCCTCTGAATCCAAAAATGACCCAGATTTTTCTATCACGTCAGCTTTTGAACTAAAGGATACCCTCGCTTTGTCTCAGAAACCACGAAAACACCTCATCTCACAAATTAGTCCTTATAATATTATTACAGATTGTTCATGTCACGCACGACACTCTGGACGATGACGCTATATAAAAGTCATCGACCGGCAGCACAGGCGTGGGAGGACTACGGATGAAGACGTCTACCTGAGAAAGGAGACCTCAATGGGTTTCGCCGGAGGCAGACGGCCTCAATACATACGGCGCGAAATATGCAAATAGCAGAGACACCTTGAGGCAGACGTTAGAGGCGCCTGCCCCTGCCTCCTCTGCGATTCGCGAACCAGAAATTCATGAACCAGCTAAAGATCTGATCTGGACCGGCTAGTTGACACTAATCATGAATAGGGGACAATTCCGATACGAACGGCGCAATCTGTTAGGCGGTATAATTGTAGTAATGGAATTCAATTACACTAATAGGGCCCAGCCATAACAGCCGCTAGTCAAACAGTAACTGGACGCCCCTAGGGATCTGACGCTACGCTAGGGACGCCAAGAATAGTTTCAGCAGGCGATTTGTCGTCCAATAGAGATACGAGTTTTGCGTTTGGGATGGCGAAGGAAATCGCCTATAGAAGGATTTATATAGTGTAGCAAGGAAAGGAACAGGGACTTGTTTCGGAACTGGGGGAGGCGTTAGATCGTTCTGACGATAAGGGTAATCAACGTAGTTGGTAATCCCGTCTCCAAAGTAAACCAGAGAAACATTTATAAAAGGACACTAATAACTCCAGTAAGTGTAGATAGGATGAGTGGTGACATTGGAGCAGTCGATAGAATCACCAGCAGACGACTAAGAAGCACTTTCGACGCCTGGGAGAAACGTCAGCACAGCAGCGACATCTACACAGGAGCCACGACGGGCATCAACGTCGAGACATCAACGCCGAAGAAGCAGAAAACAGCCGAAAGAGTCGACACGTCACCAGAGGGCGGGCGAGATGCAACGACGGAAGAGGGCACGGCATCACATCGTTACTAGATCGAGCGGAAGTGACGACACGAGGCAGCCAACGGAGCAAGGTAGGACCCTATAAACGTGTGTCTGATAGTGTGAACTTCCGAGGCGATAGCCGAGACAGGTTAGGCGATAGAATGGGATTCTATAGCGCCTGCCTGTAGCTTTTCTTCGTCGAGTAAGGTGGAAGAGTTTGTAGTAAGTGTAGATAGGATGAGTGGTGTGTGTATATATATAATTAAATATACATATTAAAACCATCCAGTGTGTCGTGTTGCTGAGCTTGGTGATAGAGGAAAGAACCGGCGGTACTCTCGTCATCTAGAAAAAGGAGTTGGCGAGAGAAAAACATCGCGACAGTTCACAATTGTCCATACAATCAAATATAAAAGTAAATTGCTTCACTGTGAACCGACTTCACCTGGAGAACCATGTGAACAACCGTAGGCCTACCACGGTTGTCCAACTGTTTTTTTCGTTTAACTTGTTTAACTCGTTTATTGTTATACAACAATACGAACACAAAAAACATAAGCTACAAACATGTGGCTTCATAGCAATAGAAGCACAAAAATTCGCTAAAGGAGGTAAAACAGAGCACATCGTAACTGGAAGAACGATGGATAACATGGAGGACACAAGGGAGGAATATCCCGCTAGAGGGAACCCCAAGACAGACTGCAAAATAGTTGTAATCACTAATATAGATGGGCAGCGATGAATCTGCTTAAATTAAAGATAATATATATATATATATATATTAGGGAAAGAGGAGAGTAAGCAAGTAAGCTTTGTCATCAAAGAATAAAAAAATAAACGAGATTAGAAAAAAATAATATAACACTCTTAACTAAACTTAATTACTAATCATTTTTCTGCAACTAAACAGGAGTTAGGAAATTAAACTGTTCTGAATTGACTTAAACTGCTTGCATGTCAGCCTGCTCTGTTGTATAACAGCAGATTACATACATGTAATAGAGGCTGATGCTAGTGTCATCATCAGTCCCTTTGCACGAGGTATGGTGGGTCCTCCCCTCGGCTCTTCCCCCGTGAACAGTTTTCCACAAGGGAATGGAGTGTAGGTGTCTGGTTGTAAGGTTTTTGATTTAGTAGTAGATTTTGGTAAGACTTTTGAAAAGAATTATGCTTAAATGAAAGCATGAAAATATTAATTAATTAAGGATGCTTAACTGGAAGCTGGATTGATGAAAAGAATCATGCTTCAATGAGGACCGAAGACCTAACCGCCAACACTTTGTCATCCAATCTTACCTTAATGGAAACTACCTTGATTTTGATTCCCAAATGTTGGTATAACCGCTATACACCTCGTACTTGCGTCATATTCGCATTTAAGTGAGTATAAATAGTGTTAATGTCATCGACCGTATATCATGCGTTGGTCACTCTACACGCTGGCAACATGATCATGTCAAACTTTGAGAACAATTCAACAGCTACAACTCACTTGGGCATCGGAGCTAACGGACCACAACTGCATGGTTGCTTCCTATTGGTTCATCCGAATCAGATGACGGAGGTAGGGCGACATAGTTCCTGCAAAGCCGGCGCAGTACCGCCAAGGTAGCACCAAACAAAGACAAATACCCTAAATACGATGTGCTGCGGCGGAGGCAACCAATGTAGGACATCCTGCATGTAGTGGGATACCTGGCCCGCTCTGGGAATGCCACCAATCAATCGCGCAGCATCCCAAGTGCTTGGGATGAGCACCTGCACTACTTTAAATCGCTTCCTTCTCTGCGACCAAATTGAATGCATCCTTTACGCCAAAGAGGTAGAATAACAATGAAACAGATACAAACTAGAAATCCGAGACCGTCAGCTAGGGTGTCGCCGTAACATCAAATTCGCTGTACAGTTGGGTAATGGGATCATGTTATCATGTTTATTCATGAATAGTAAGACAAAAAGTCATCATCATGGTAATCGTGATTATCAAGTAAGTGGGCCTATGTCAATATTCAATAATAATAATAGATTATGAATTGCAACATTTGCAGAAAAAGTACATAGCCTACATGTACGGAAATACAATATTTGACGACGGAATAAACTTGCTGAAAGGTAAAATTCAGTCTGCCTAAATCGTTAATAAAACAAGTTACCTTATCGCAGTTCTTAAGCCAGAATACTCAATTGAATGAATACATCGGCCATAACGTCGTAGTCAGACGACGAGGTAGCTAGCACTCAAACCCATTTTTAAGGTTATAAGCCTACTCATGACATGTAGTGACGGTTTGCCTTATGCCGGATTTCATACATATGGATCAAAGGCATATAGCGATCATATAGGACATAAGATAATTCAGGCAATAAAAAGTGTTAAAACACTCATACATTAACCTATCATTCATTTTGCAGTCAGTTAGTTTATTGATCGTTTTGGAGCACTAATTAAGAGAGCAACGTCATTGATCCTGAATCTGGGTCATTAAGCTTGTCTCAAATCCGCAGTCGTTGGTATTCAATTCACGATCCCATAAGCGGGATTTACGGTAGGATTTCAATGAGTTCAATGGATTTTCTGTTGATCAAAATAAATAATTAAAACGTAGCAATCTCCTTCTGGATAACACGAAAGTATTTCAATTTATTAGGCTATGTATCTTGGCGGAATCCTGCCAGAAGGAATTTGTTAGTCGCCTGAGCACTGTTTCCTTATCTACATGTACTCCACTGTCAGCTTCCAACCTCTCTGGTGATGCCGGTCTCAAGCCGTCATAAAGAAGGAGCTCTTCAACCGAGCATGTGCGTTCATTGCTTGCAGACCATGCAATTATATTAACCTATTATTACTATATTAACTTAACACCGACCAGAATTGTACCCACTTGTCACCTGCGTCTGACCCTGTAGCCTTTCGTTTTATCATGATGGTCAGTCTCGATTCGCAGAAGAAGCTTTCTGTTAACACTGAGAAATATGAACTGCATCATGGAAAATACACCTAGTCATCTGCAACAACTTCACTGTGAATGACGATAACTTTCCAACCCGCGACAGACGAAGGGCAACCGATCTAATGAAATGGTTTATGTCACGTTTGAATAGCAGATCTGTTGCCTGCTGTGATAGATTGCGTCGTCATGGAAGCATTTGAGTCGAATGTTGTACCGTCACTCGCGGTGTGATAGAGTTCCAGGATATAAGGTTTCGAGATGGCGTAGAGCGGTTCATCAACGGGAATCCGATAGAGAACCCTTCCGTTTATCACCAGACTCTCCTGGATCTGCGTTCCGCGGACTTCACGGTGGACAAATGGGTAGAAGGAACTCAAGATTTCACAGTTGAAATGCGTGATGCCCCTCGGGCGTCTCTCGGTCTTGTGGACCCAGGAAAGCGTCACGCACGTTGGATCTGTATAGAGGAGCTTCAGGACGGCGAAGGCATCACGAGGTGAATTCATCATCAGCGTCTCGAAAGGTCGCTGATGGAGTGGAAAGATGAGGGTCTTTGGGATGAAGTGGTACTTGGACTTTCCATACAATTCCCAGACGTGTGTGTCGTTTTCGTGGTAGAAGGAGATATCGAGTATAGGCCAACGATATCGATATCCTTTGATGGTGAGGCTGTTGTACTTGTGAAAGATCTTCATTCGACGCTGGTTACCCGTCGTCACATTTATTTCACTTTTTGTAGAGTAGTTCCGAAATACCTCTAAAATATTGTCAAACTCCGTGAAGCGCATAAGAATGTCTACGTCATCATCCCAAGGCATCAGACCGTGATGTCGGTAGGACCCAAGTAGAGTGCCACTGATGAGGAAGTGAGTGAAGTTGTGTGAATCTGCTACGTCGCTGAAGATGCCTAGAATCCGACGAAGCGTCTGCTTCTCTGAGGTCGACATGGCTGGTTTGATTCGGTCCCAGAGTTTCGCGTTCAGTGAAGTGTTCTCTCGGACATTTATCCTGAAAATGTCTTCCTCGTTGTAATTTATCTCCTCCAGATGTACGGAGGCGTTCATTAGGCGCTGCAGAAACATGGATGAATCAAAGAAAATGTAGTAACTGAGGTTTTTGGGCAACGTGGTAAGGAAGATGACGAAGAACGAAGCGGAGGAGACGAAGAGCAAAGGGAAGAAATAGCGCCGGATGCGAAACGATCTACGCAGGTATCCTGGTATAAAATAAGCTTGCCGGCTGGACACCATGGTTTCAAAGTACATTTGCACATAAGAATCACCAGTGGTGTCCTAGCCACTAAGGGTCGAATGACGAATGTGGAGGAATGCAAAGTACGTGTGCCCTACTTTGACATTTTTAGCGGGTTTGGTCTCCGACGAATCAATCAGTTGATACCGATCAGATAATTATGATCACAATTAAATTGAGTACAAATTAAATGCTAGTGAATTTGTAAGTGTCATTTCTTCACGCAAAATCCAAAAGTATGACAGTGATCCTGAATTTCCTGTTTTCAAGAACCGTTTGCTTCAGACAAGTATCAGCAAAAGTCGAGGAATCTCGAAGAAACCAGTCCGTTCACAGCATTTTCTTTTCCATCACTTGGATTCGAGCAACCGAAACAAACACCTTAAACAGACCAACACCAATCATCACAATTTTTATCTAGTCGGGCATCGGAGAAATAAGAATGGGACGAAAGATATAAAAGATGTAATGAAGTGCCATGAGCAATGGACTACATTTTAATTTAAGATCGATCAGCGTCAGTCGATTTTTATCAGCCAATTTAAACTGTGTGCTATCATCGGTCCCTAAATTACTTTGTGCGTGTGTATTTTGTAAATTGGCTTGTATTGAAAATGTTCGAATATGTTCGTGCAGCATCCCAAAGCGTTCATAGCCAATTATCAAGAGAAATGATTCAAATCGTTTAATTAATTGGAATATGCGACCATCCTGTTATATGAGCAGCCAAAGGCTTTTCGGCAATATCTATGACCGACTGAACCCATGAGTCTACCTAACCCTGTATAAACCAACCTTGACCCTACACTTATATATATATGTATATATATATATATATATAATACACTAACCATCATCCTATATTTATAAACTACACTAGGCCTAACATGGATCCTAACCGACTTTCACGATACATACCCTGACCGTAACCAACCCTCACGATGTCTAAACCATAGGCCTACATGTACCTGACCCTCACGTTGCGCAGGTATACTCAATCATCACACTCAAATGAGCGACCCTTCCATGGCAACCAAAAACGTGTACGTACGAAGGAATGCAATATGTGTGAATTATAATTGGCATTATCATGTTATTGTAATTATTATTTTATTGGTATTACTGAACGACAAATGTACACGTATATCTGCATCATGTTACACAGTTCTGTCTAGGCATATGCTTCCGCTGCAGAGTGGCGGAATGTATCTAAACATTATTTATATGTATATCTAGATTCTATGTCTGTGTCTCTGTCCGTATATGCATTTGCACACTTTTACAGATATATTCACTCGAAACCTTCGTCGTTCGCTCTGGGAAGACCTCGGACACCCAGTAGAGGGGTTGGTGAAGCCCGCGGCCGTCGTCTTCCTCCTCTCCAGGGCCAAAAACCTGTCTCAACTGGGCATGGCTGGGTGCCCCAGCTAGTGATACATAATTTATTTATTAAAGAAATCATTATAATAATTTTAATGTTGCATTTGGATTTTTAAAAACCACATTAACCCTAACTCTGACCCTAAGCGACCCTGAGAATGCTTAACCTGATCCTACCCGACCCTCACGATTGTAAATAAAAAAAATTAAAGCGCCGCTCAAATCAGCGGCGCTCCCGATCCAAGTCGGCGACTAAGTAGTAAAGAAGTCGGTCTTCAAGCGCTTCCGAGACTGAACAGGGGAAAGAACGAGAAAGGTCTTCCTCTTCCCAAAGGGAAGATTATTCCAGTTGGAGGGCCTACATAAGCAAAGTTCATTGTTTTCGCCGTAGCAGTGTGCATACGGGGACCAACAATAATTCACAAGCAGATGAACGGAGAGAAGCCCGATGGGAAATGGAGGATATTCTGGCACAGAGAGCCATAAGGTATGCCGGAGCATAGCCAACAAGACAGTTTCGCATCAGAGTAATAACTTTAAAGTGTGTGCGTTAGGTGCAGGAAACCAATGAAGAGAGTCACGGATGAAAGATGAGATTTGTGAAAATTTAGGGATGCCACCAATCAGTCGGGCGGCAGCATTAAGGATAAACTGAAGCTTAGAAATGTTAGAAGACGAAAGACCAATATAGGCAATGTTCCCCAAGTCCATCCTGGAGCAGATCAAGGCGTGAACTAATGTCGTCACCGCATGCGACTGGCGAATAGAGCGAAGTTGACGCAAATGGTAGAAGCGAGAGACAGTGTTGACATGCTCAGAGCAGAAACAGGTAGAGTCAAGGAGGAAACCCATATCCCGAATATTGGACGAGAAGGAAAGCTGAGGGAAGGTCTGGCGAAGGACCTCAAGGTCAATCCTGCCAAGCTGGATGCGCCCACCAAGCCAAGTGAATTCAATTTTTCCAGGATTAAGAAACATGAGTCAAGAACAGAGGAGGCCTCCAGCATGCGCTCAGTCATCAACTGGGCAGAGGAAGAAGGACCGTGCAGGGAAGCCTGTGTGTCATCAGTGTACAGGTGAGAATAGACACCTAGAGCATTAAGGATGTTCCCCAGCGCAGAGGTGTGTGCAAATAAATAGAATTGGGACCAATACCGAACCATGGGGAGTCCAAAGTGTAGAGGGACTCAGCCCGTTCGAGTTGACCCAAATACCACTGATAGAAACCGATCGGAAAGGAATGATTGGAATAAGAGGAACGCAGTACCAGAGATGCCTAATGGTATGGATAAGCGATCAAAGGGTAATTTTACTATTGTCAATATTTCAGCCAGAAGGTGGGCCAGAAGGGTTTCCGTGGAGTGGAATTTTCTGAAACCACTATGCTTAACCTGACCCTAAGCTACACTCACGATACTTAACATGACCCTAACCGATCCTCTAGTACAAAGAATTCACTAGAATTAAATTGTTTAGAATTACATTTGAGGGGGCGCATAACGCTCTCTTTCTGATCTCCAGGGCCAAAAACCAACGGCACACCTCCGACAGACCCATAAAAGCAAAGTTTCCTTCTCATTCACCAGGATCGTGTCACCGGCGAGAGATCGTACATGTAGCAGCTACACAGTATCGTTTGCACAGTCGGTCACGTGGGTATGTACTATAAACACTATTAATTTTATTTATATGTATATCTAGATTCTGTGTGTGTCTGTCTCTCCGTTCATGCATTTGCACAGTTTTAAAACTATTCACTCGAAACCTTCGCTGTTCGCTCGGAAAACACCTCAGACACCCAATATAGGGGTTGGCGAATCCCGCGATCGTCGTCTTCCTCCTCTCCAGGGCCAAAAGCCTGTCCTTACCCAGGTAAGGCCAGGTGCCCAATGCAGCTAGTCATTAAATATTAATAATTATAATTAGTTGAACCGACTGGGTCAGTAGACAGTAGACTGACTAGGTCACTAGAGTATGATTAGATAATTAGAATATTGAAATTTAAATATCATTAGATAATAGTGATAAAGTTGATTAAAAGATATATTAGGTAGGGTCCTATTGTTAAGCGTGCCGCGAAAATTTTCGTTCTTTCTTAGTGTGAACACTCCTCGACACGACGACATCGCAAATGTGATTATATTGCAGAGCAGATGTGGCTAAGTACTTGATCAAGGTAACGTTCAATTATCGCGCGTACACAACGGCGCGGCCAATAACCGCGCGTGGCTCATTACCGCGCCGATCATAACCGCGTACATGGAAGAGAAAAGAACATCCATAATTCCAGCTTCCATTTTAGCAGCACTCATTTCATCAATCCCGCCTCTAATCAGACTGGGTTCCTTTCAACGATCCAACTTCTAGTTAAACAGAAATCTTTTCATCATTCCAGCTTCAACTTAGGCGACAGTCTTTACATCAATCCAGCTTCTAGATGAATAGAATTCTTTTCATTAATCCAGCTTCTTGTAAAGAGAATTCCTTTCATTAACCTCTCCATCACCCCCGCTTCCATTTAAACAGCATTATTTTTCATCAATCCCATTCAAACCAAATCCTTTTCATCAATTCACCTTGTTGAACAGAATCCTGTTTCTTAACCCGGCTTCCAGTTGATTAGCATTCTTTTAAGAATTCCAGCTTCTAGTTAAATAAAAATCTGTTCATCACCCTCGCCTACAATACGGGTGTGATAAGCTGGTGGACATTTAATAAAGCCTCTACAAGTTACGAAATGAGCCGATCGGTGTGGTAATGGCCACGCTCGGTTATTGGCCTTCCGGTATTGTGCACGCGGTAATTGAACTAGAACCTTGCTCAAGGTTCGTACTCAGCAAGTATCTAGGTCATTCTAGGACAAGGGTGGATCCCGTACTCTCCGTGTTATCGGCAGACAGCTCATGGCCAATGAGCCACCGTGAGATATTAAGCTACATTGATTCAGCGATAGGGAAGGGACTGGCTGATCGGGCCAGTATTAAGCTTATTGCTTATCTAGATTTAATGCTAATGTCCAAATGGCTAAGAACGTGAAGTGCACTTTAAATTGAAGTATCGTTAACGTTGCTATCTATTGAAAGAACAGTCCATACTTTGGGCGGATCGAATAACAGTTGAACATTGGCACAAGGTGTGTTTAATTGTAATCAGATCGACAGAATGCATGTGATTTTGCTGTGGTCACGAACTAGTTTAGTTTTCTTTACTAAACCTTATTTTGCCAACAATTTGTCAATATATAAACGCAAGTTCTACAACCCGGCTTGGCCCGTGATCGACTATTGAGACCAGCCTAGATGCTGGAATTCGACTCGATAGCGAGTGTTCTATCTCCGAGTTGAGAAATTTTTATTACTAATGCACCTGATTTGCATAAAATTAACATCCATTAGCAAATGGTGGTTGCTATTATATCTATTGTGGCGAATTGGGCAATTCGAAAGTGGAAATGTTGAAATATTTGAATTTAAAAAAATTGCTTCCTGTAAATGGTCACTTTACTCTAGAAAATTCCATAAGAACATTTTATTGCAATTTTTATATCGCCAGGGCGTTGCGTTTGTCAGCCTTTCTTCTGACCGAAAAAAATTCCTCATAAAAGCTTGGATAACTAATAATTGGCACAGAGCAACGCCATTGTCTGACTAAGTATATATATTTTAGTGAAAACGTTAACATGTTATTATTACTTCAGGATAACCATTCATAGATTGCAAAGACTTTTAGATCCCTTACATGAGGCCTATTATGATTAGTGAATTCTCAGTTGCATGACTCGGGGCCATTATATCGCAAGACGTGTTACATCCCAGTATACAATGCACCATGCTCTACAAACTGTTACTTATTTACTTACTGCTTGGTCCCAAAGGCTTGTGTGAGCTAGAGTGTGAGAAACTCGCCCTTGACCGTATACAGACTGCTTAGACGCAAACACGCTATCTGTTGATAACAGAAACAGCAACTAAACCGAATGGAGAAGGGAGTCGGCGGAAAAAGACTTAATGCGAAGCAAGGGTCGGCTTAGACAGCTTTTCCCTATCGCTGTTGTAGGCTTCTTATCAATCACACACAACCGGAACAATTCTGATCGTTATACAGGCGTTCGCGCTGCATAGGTCCATATCCAATAGTATGTATCGCAATATAATTTCGTCAACCACTCATTTACTACATCGAATGCTCTTTACGCTGGCAGTTTTTACCGAGTAATCGAGTGTCAATCTTCACATTGAGAAAAACTACCCAA
Source organism: Bimastos eiseni (assembly GCA_959347315.1). NCBI lineage: Eukaryota > Metazoa > Annelida > Clitellata > Crassiclitellata > Lumbricidae > Bimastos > Bimastos eiseni. The sequence goes on from OY365820.1 coordinate 18,578,317, forward strand.
TAAACAATGTCCGCGATGCTAGACAGGTGATATAAGGGCTGTGTTTGTTTAATCGTAAACCAGAGATTTCAAAAGCAACTACAGGTAGTTATAAGTCCTAACTACAGGTAGTTATAAGTCCTAAGAGCAAACAAATTGCTAACAACTGGCATTCCTTAAGAATCATGCTTTTCATCGTCATTAAACAGTCTTTGTTATGTAATGCAAAGTTGTAATGTAATTCTTATTTTTTTAAATGTAATATAAACTCGGATGACTTAGGCATACAAGCAACAACAATTTCTGACTATGATGTCTATATTTCCTATTAATAATATAAGGCTAATTGGACGTAAAAATTATAAATTTAGTTTGCGTACTTTCGCATTCTGCCTAGACCATTTTCTTCGACACACTATGAGTAGATATCTTGGAATAACGATACATAAAGTCTAAATGGTTTCATTCAAGTTTCATTGAAGATAAAAACATTCTACGTATGAACAAATAATTTATGTGATATAATACAACGTAATTTAAATTTTCAAAAATTTATCAATGTCTAAAAATCCGCTTCAGTGAGACCAGCTTATTCAATTTTTCAAGGTTCTATGACCTTGTTTAAATTTGATGCTATTGTTTATACCTTTTGTAAGCTTTGGGCCATCTAAATAGAGTTTCGTGAAGCACCATATTTCAGAAATTATGATTCAAATGATGAGCAATTACTGAGCACTGATTGATATCTCTGACGAGTTGGTTTTGTAAGAGATTCACGATCAACCATGTCAAAGTCATTAGAAGTAAATCTTCTATAAATGTTCTTCAATTATTCGTTTAAGACAAATGCATTTATGACATCTTTTTTGTTTTAGTAAGCTGATCGTCGTGAAGTGAACTGACTGGAATCCATGTGGAAAGCCATGAAGTATATATTTTGTCAATCTAGTCAAACAGTCCTATATATCCTACATAACCTTTTAAAATATAGATACATTGAGATAACTTCTACATTGCCAAACGAATGGTTTCTGTTCAAATCTCCGCCTATCGATAAATGTTTTCCAACATTTCAATATCACTCGCGCCCGATATCAGTTATAAATGATTACAATGCCCATTAGCTGTTGATGAAACGATCAGACGGCGATATAGGGGTCTGCTCAGCCACACTAAAAATAAGACTTTGGACCTGACAATACGAAGAGGCATAAAATGTATAAAAACTATATTAATGAATGTAAGCTTTACTTTAGAAATAACAGTTCAGTATTGTATACATTGCATTACTCTATCAAAATCTATGATTGAGATCACAAGCCAAGTAAATGATAAATGTGCTATCAGTTTATAGGTGAATATTTTGAAAGTGGTAATTTCCAGTTACCACATATTAAGTGAAAATGGGGTCATCATATTTTAAAAAGCGACTCATTTTTAGATATATATTAACTGTTGGGCTCATTTACAAAAAAAACAATAAAAAGGTAAATATTATTCTGATATATTGCAATAAATAACATAAAATGTCAGGACCGCAACCTGTCACCAATGCAGGGTCCTGGTTTTAAATTCCAGGTAGTTGCTAACGCGCTGCAATAATTATAAACTTTTACCAGTTTCACAGAAACTACATTTTTTCATTAAACTGTGCAAATAATTATGCACCAGAGATTTGTTTTCGACTTATCATATTTTTCAAAGTTGTGTCACTTACTTACATTTATTGACATTAGCATCGCAACCGCTATCGGCGCACACCTATTAGCAAGCTGTGTTTATACTGAATGCGCATGCGCTCTGCTGCATGGCATCAAGTTCCTTTTGCTATGACGATCACATATTGCCGAATGGCTGTGTGATCATTGAAAGCAGTTTAAAATCCAAAAAGTTTCGGCTCGCCTTTACGATTATGTTCATTCAATGTCAGCACCGCAACCAATAATACACAATGACCATTCATGTTTAAGTGATTTAGATGTCATGTTTCGGATCGAGAGATGATGCTGAAGAAACGAGACAATGCACGCACGTTCAGCGGGATTGGCGTAGCAACTATACTTCCAGCAAAATGTCAGCACCGCTACCGTCAGCACGGCAACCATGCAAGCAGTCGCGGTTCTGACAAATGCTTAGTTGTTAGGTTTTCTGTAGCCCTTGGCATAAATAACCAGTATTTTTTACTAAGTTTCAACAGTAGCGTCTGGTTGCCAATTTACACTATTATTTCCTTATGCAAAAACATTAATTTGAAACTGATTTGAACTTTTAACTTTAGCACATTCCTGCCGGATGGGACCACGGCTGACCACAATTGGGACGCCTTGAAACAGACTAGAAAATAAATATAGTTTCATTAGGTGATGCCTATACTGCTATTTCCTGATAATTTCCTGACAGTTTGATGCTTAGATTGTTGTTGGAAAGTAGATATTTTCTCAACTAAGACTCTAGGAATAATGAAACTGTCAAACTGGGCGAGGTCGTGGTTGAGGATGTCAACTTCCAGCTATTCAATCCGTAGTAGTGATCCAGCATATGGCTTTCCTTCCATACCATAGTATTTATCAGGTCGAAATCCGGCACCGTACCGAGGCAACGAGAACGAAGTCGCTAACATTTAGTGTCTATCTGTCTCTTGGGTTAACTAAATGAAATGTCTGCTTAGTGTCATAAGCAAAACCGTAAAAAGACACATTTACCTACCAATATAGACGTAGTCAAAATTCTGCGATTCCTGCTGATGCTGATGGCATTAACGGCAACCAGTAAATGTCATAACCTACAATTACTGACCAAAACTGGTCCTACGTGAAGATTTCTTTTCCTGATGAAGACTGTATTGATAAGATCCGTTGCGCTTGTAGGCCTGTGCGAGACACGGGAAATCGTAAATCGTGGCGATAAAACTACCGATAAACTATCATCATCAATCTGTCATTTACTACCGCCCATAAAAACGTCAATCTATCTTAATTGACACACATATACATATAGGCGCAGTATATAACATATAGGCCTACCTATATTACAGATGTGTCATCCATCCACATCCATATAGAGATTTATGATAAGTTAGTATGTAGGCCTACTTCATTTAGATGCCTGCATAGACACTGCGTCATCTACATGTGAGCAAAGAATTAATAATAGAAATTTTACAATGTACAATTGTACACACAGACAATACTTATGATAATCTCCTTTGTATAACAAGATATACGTACTTACAGAAATAGATGCACAGAAAGTACAACGTATGCACATCTCTGCATGTCTATTATAAATCTCGTTGTTTTGTCTTCATCTATGTCTGTATTTTTGCAGAACAAATAACGATAATAATGAATATTGGTAATAATGATAATAAAATAAATAGCAATGAATTATTATTGCTATTTGTTATTATTATTAATTTCCCTTTGATTTCCAGCTATTAGACCGCAGTGTGATTAAAGTCATTTACATGTAGAACGAACGAATGATGACAAGTTATTACAGGAATCGATTGCAACAGTGGGCAGCCATGCAAGGCCCCATGACATCAAGCATCTGACTTAAAGCTACCGACTAGGGAATGAAGGACTAGTGAACTTTACTGGGGATGCGGAAAGCAAACTCAGTCCCAAGCTGTGCACGCCAGTGTGCTATCCAGAAACTTGCAACTATGTATGTGCGTTTGAGTTTTGTCTGTATACCTGTCTGTGTTGTTCTCTACCCTAGTTTGTGTTTGAAGGTTTCTGTGCGTTTGGTTGTATGTCTAGGTGGATTAGTGTGTCTCTGTCTAATTCAGTGCTTATTCAATTCTAATTCTAGTTATCTCTTCGTTAATAAATCAGGGTGTCTGTCTGTCTGGCTCTCTGTCTGTCTGTCTGTCTGTCTGTATGTATGTATGTTCTATGTCATATGTCAGTCCTCATCTGTATTTAGAACATAGTTATGCATTGGGAGCTCGCTATTTCATTATCTACGGTAATTGCATATATGATGGGTGTAGACACTTGGTCGCCTGTTGTTGCTTTAGTCATTCGCAATACTCGGGGTCATCGATGATAATATGTCAGTCCTTGAAGTGTAGTGCTTACCAAAGGGCAGCAAAGAGAGGGTCATCCAGACGATAAAGCAGGGGGCTAACAGATATACAAACGGACGTACACAAAATCCGGGAGACGGGAAAAACGACAGAGTGGAGGGTGACAAAGTTGAGGTGGTTTAGGAAGAGAAAGAGAGATAGACAGAGATAGACTGACTGACGATAACAACTAGCCGCGATGCTAGACAGCTGGTGTAGGATCTTGTCTGTGAAGAGAGACATGAAAAGAGAGAGAGAACGAAAAGAACGACACAGATATACTAGGTCGAATATTCGTGGTTTCCTTTAGCACTGCGCGGCGTTGAGCGAAACAAGGAGAGATACAGAGACACAGACATTTACGCATACAGTAACAGAGACAGATGCAGAAACAATAAGAAACAATGAACGAACTAACAAAATGAGTGTTTATTTAAGACCTGAGGTTCACTAGAACGAAAGATAAACAAGAAGCATACACGAATTTTGATATGCTGAAGGAGGAAGTAAAGAATGGACTGGATTGTGAGAAGGCAATAAGGCTTCAATAGCTAAAATCCAATCACGTGAATAAAAGAAAGATCTGCAATGTGAATGTGTAACGTGAACAGAGAAGCATTAGAAGTTTTCAGCAGTAGCTATCGCGAAATGTAAAAAAGGACTACACGAGTTGCTTCTCTTATGTTGCTGGAAGCAAGCAACGAAGGATAGAAAATGGTATGGCGATTGGAAAAGGAAGAGGAGAATAGAGAAGTTATTGTGGATGACATCGATGCTGCTGAAGTACTCAATAAATATTTCAGGTCAGTGCTTAAGCTAGATTTACACAGATAAAGTTTACTAAGGAAAATGTTTTGAAACAACTTAACAGGCAAAAACCGGAAAAGAATTCAGCAATATATAAATAACATCCAAGGAAATGGAGAGATGCTCTCATAGTGCGATTTTATAAAAATGGAAACAGAAGCGAATCATGTAACCATGGACCAGTGTTGAGTGTAAGGTCATGGAGAGAATTGTCAGAGGTAATAAGGTCGAGCACGGTATGAGTATAATTTTATTAAGGGCAGTCAAAAAATTAGTAGAGTCGCTTTAATATGAAATATCTGTTGAAGTTCTTTGAGGAAGTCGATGGACAAGAGAACCCTGTAAATATAATTATAATATATTTCGCGAGGTTATTCGACAAGTTACCTCATAAAAGGCTGGCCAATAATTACTCAAATATGGTTTCAAAGAGCAGGCACTGACTTGAATTCAAACTTACATGTGCTATCATGCAGAAGACAAACGGTGGCAACAAATGCACCCCGACAAAAGCGCCCTAAACAAATGCGCCCCAACAGATGGATCATTTGGCTCCACTATGAACATATACTGGCAGATTTTAATCCTTTATGAAACAGATCAAATAAAACACAAGTTAACTTAAATTCAATTTTAACAGACATGTGTAGCTTAACGTAACATGTCATCAATGTTCTTAAACTCTATTATTATTATTAATAATAAATTTGTAACGCGTACAAGGTCACACCTAAATGTGAATCTGAGGCGCGGAAAGTCAGTCGCCAGGAGAAGATGCAATCAGATTTCCAAATCCTTGAAAGCCAAAGAGAAATAGTGAGTTTTGAGTCGCTTTTAAAGGAAGGAAGTGAATTTGAGCTACGAAGAGAGAGTGGCAGTCGATTCCATTCCCTAGGAGCAGGGACATGAAATGCACGAGAGCCCATAACTGTTCTGCATCGTGGTTCAACTAAAAGACCTGTACTTGATGATCGTAAGCAACAAGGAGGAATGTAAGGAGTTAGTAGAGCATGAATATAGGTAGGTGTACTGGTGATAATGGCTTTGTAGGTCAAACAGGCTAACTTAAATTTGATTCTGAATTCAACAGGGAGCCAATGCAGCTGGTGGAGTAGGACAGAGAAGCATGTTCGTAGTGGGACACGTAGCACTGCTCGAGCTAACGTATTTTGGATACGTTGAAGCCTTTTGAGTTCAAGGTCTGAGAGATCGACAAAAAGTGAATTAGCATAATCGAGACAAGAGGAGAGAAGTGAGCAGGTTATAGTCTCAGACATATTTTGGGTTAGAGCCTACCTTATGTGACGTATTGCCCTGATGTGTTAGAAACAAGATTTACAAAGGCTTGTTATGTGAGGTCTAGCTCATATAATGTCGAAGCAAAATGGCTCATTTAACTATTTCTGTCTTACTGGAAACTGGATTGTTGAAAAAAGTATGTCTAACTAGAAGTTGTATCAATCAAAAATTTTGTTTACATGAAAGCGGGAATGACGAAAAGATATCAGCAAAAATGGAACGCGTCGTTCGCCTGTTTGGGCACTAGGTCAGTTATAGCTTCGTATGTTAGGTAGGCAGTTGCAGTTGAAAGACACTGTGTGATAACAGAGACCATTAACGTCGCCCTCCTCCTTTATCTAGGCTTGGGACTGGCACTGGCCGAGTACTACAAGTGGCGGAGTTCTTCGGATGTTACGATGAGGTTACGAGTAGATCTAATGTTGCTTGCGTGTGGTACTCGGTGTGATGTTTGGACGCGTATCCTCGTACACCATTTGGCCTAGCAAAATGTTCGAAATATCCGTTGGATTTACCTTGAGGATGTTAAACCCGATTGAAGATACATGTACTGTGTTGGAGTTAACATGCTTCCCTTTGTCGATGAATCACCTTCTCCGCGTTTGGACAAGTTTTCGAAGCGCCTAAACTTCGCAGGATTAAGTCTTCCGAGCGAGGAAGGACCTCGTCGTTACGCAAGGACGATCCGAGGAACTGCTCTTCTACCTGTGATGTCTTGGGTTCAGATAAACCAGTAAAAATGCATATTCATATGGCTTAAACACGTCACTTTATGTAGATAATACATTCGAGATGTTTGTATATTTAATTGTTTGACTATCTTTGATTATAAATGCGAAAATTCTACCGTGATGAATAGTGTCCTTACATTCACCAAATGCAATATACTGTAGCTCTATTCAACCAATGTCGACGAAGCAAATGACGGTTAACCCCTACTTCCGTTCCCATTTAAGTGGAATCATAATAACCTATCCATCTAGATAAAGTTCTTTTCATCAATCCAGCTTCTTGTTGAACAGCGACCATTTCATCATTTCCGCTTTCATTTGGGCAGAAATATTGTCACCAGTCCCGCTTCCATTTAAACGACATTCTATGCATAAACACAGCTTCTTGTTAGACAGAATTTTATCATCAATCCAGCTTCTTGTTTAGCAGGAATCATTTTAAGTTAGCGATCTTTTCATCGTTCCCTCCTCCACTTAAGCAGATATGTTTTCACCATTCTCTCCTATATTAAAACAGCATTCGCTTTATCAATCCTATTTTTACATAAACACTAAAAGTTTAATCGCCCCTCTTCCATTTTAGCGGCATTCTCTTATAAATCCAGCTTCTACTTAATCGCGACTATTTCTATCGATACAACTTTTATGCAAGCATAATTCTTTTCATCAATTCATTTTCTACCCAGGCACAAATCTGTCCATCGATCCAGCTTCCAGTACTTCATACTATATTTCGTTTTGTCAATCAAGTTCATGCTTTAGTAGGATGATTTTCATCATCCAGCCTCAATTTAAGCGCTATTCAGTCATCAATCCAGCGTCAATTTATCCAGAAATATGTTCATCGATCCAGCTTCCAACCAAGCATTTTTCTATTTTATTAATCCAATTTTTACTGAAGCACAATAATTTTCGTCGATGCTGCTTCAATTTAAAGAGGTAACTCCACCTAGCAGTTTAACGTTAAACCAGGGAGGCCCATTTATTGAGTATGCATGCCAATCATATCGAACCTCCAGAATTGTATCGCACAGACGCAGCTGCCAGCTGGGACTGTGGCCGTCGATTGAGTGATTGAGTGTTATGGAACAATGAATGGAACAATGAACAATGAAGCTGTGTGCATCTCTTTCAATGGACGCACTATCCGAGGTAAAGACGTAGTTCATTTGCATTTCAATTATAATATGGGTCGCAAAGAACAGATATACACATACAGGCACAAACACTGACAGTACTAGCTTCGATTGCCTGCAGATGACTTCGTAACTAGGCCTCGGCTTGTTTTCACGATTCCTTCTACCTGTCACTGATTTGAATTGAAGCCGAGGACTTCGTTACACTGCCAGTGGCCCAGTGGGCTTTTGGTTCTCTGGTTCCAACACAACTAAGCCATGTCCTATCACGTGCGAGACAATAATTTAGCATACCGTGAAAGTGTCCTGATGGTTTATTCCAGTCCTCATTATTTTGGATTGCGTTAGAAGCTGTTTCTTACACGACTGTGCAAATTAGTAAGCTGAACATTAATTTGGGGATTTAGTTTTGGAATATATGTCGTGTTCATGTAGATCGTTGTTTTAAGTAGGCCTTTATGTTAGTAAATACTTGCAAGGACAGTAACATGACAGTAACATGACAGCTAAAATAATAGACAGTGATGGAACATCACATGTTGATGCCAATAAGATCGAAAATACCTCAAGTCACTTGTGACCTGGGACAACTTGCTCACCCAAATTTCTCTGCGAGGAAGGCAATAGAAGTGACACCATTCGTCTCATCCCCTATTGATATAAAAAAATGGACCTACTCTAATGAATAAATTTCTTCATCATCACCAACATCATCATCGTCAGCAGCATCAGCAGCATCTGTGGATGAAGCCTATGTATAACGAGATTTGCCAAAGTGACAACTCGTCGTGGAATTCAAATGATGATGAGATGGGAGACATTTATGGACTGATCAATGACATCAATGCAACGGATACAGGTGAACAGTAATAAAAAAAACTGACATTTTGAGGAGGGCACAGGTCTTTGACCCATATTTGAGTGACTGCAAAAAGTTATAAATATTTATGACCTGCAAGGTCTGTTACTCCGCCACTGCTGATAGTGTGGCAGTGCCAGTCCCAAGCCTGGATAAAGGATTAATAGGTGTAATAATAGCATCATATAGGCATTTAGATGTCTGTGACGCTTCCAATGCTGGTGTCGGCTACTAAATATCTATCCAGACAATAATATATATATCTATTGATTGGCATCACAATTGGATATCTGTTTACATTATGTCACAGTGTCTCAGTCTTGCAGTTCACGATTATGTGCCCTGTTATCAACGCACGTCTGTTGTTATGTCCAGTCGTTTGGCATGTGCGTCATATACTGCCGTCTCCCAGCATCTTTGACCCTGTTCAGATGAACTACCCTAATTGTCCTCTCTGGAGCAACTACAATTGACAAGGTCGGACCTCAGCCCATATTCCGGGACCTATATTATTATTGAAATGCAAATGAACTGCGGAAAGGCACTAAGCGCCAACATTTCCATCACTGACCACTCAATTGACATGGACGGATCCAGCTGCTAGACCGCTATAGCCTTCGGGTGGTTCGATATGATTGGCATGCATACTCATTAAATGGGCGGCCCTGGATTAACGTTAAACTGCGAGGTGGAGTTACCCCTTTAAGTACTTGTGCCATTGCAGTTATGTCCGCCGCGTTGGCGGATTTATCTATAACGGCGCATGTAGGCCTACTTAATGGCGCACATGTCTTAGAGCAATGGCGCGAAAGCATCAACAGACTTGACCCGGGCGACGGCACGGTCGTCTGGATCCCGGCCACATGGGCATCTGTGGAAACGAAGAGGTTGGCGCAGCGGTTAAAGGAGGACTACATGTACTAGCTGTCAACTCTACTACGTAGGCCTACGTATTGAGTAGGCCTACAAGTTGAAGTTTTGAACAAAATTTGTCGCGTGTGCAATAACGATGTAGGCGAGCTTTGTGACAGGTAAAACACCACAAGAAGTGTTCAGAAATGAAGTCGGGCTAGCGTGAATTTTGAACGATGTGCAGGTTCCGTAGTGAGTCGCATAAAGCATGAAATCACCAGATCTGGTGGTGCCAAAACCAAATAATGTCGCTAATAAACGATACAATGTGACTTGGTGTTCTTTAATTAATTACTCAGTATATTGCATTATGGGATATGGCTTGGTAAGCATCAACTTGACTTCTTTTAGAGCACCCCCGGGGCGATCATATTGTTTAATATGGGGCAATGACACGATTCCCCTACTTTTGTGGGATGTGTACAAAACTAAATGAAAATTGAAAGTGTTGAACACTGAAACTAAAACTACAACTAAAAGTATTATAAAACTGAAACTAGATCTGGGCTGGAAATTTAAAACAAAACTCAAACTATAAACTGAAACTGAAAGCAAATTGAAACTGAAATAACACTGGACCTTAACCTGAGTAATCCGATTTTGAAGTAGATTGCATTGTAAGACCAATCACAACCTGTGAATATAAATGTCTCCAGAGCATTACCATATATTTTTCTGTTTAAGGGTTTCAGGGCGAGCCGCTCTCAGTGTCCGAGGCAAATCGTTGATTTTGCACACAAATGTATCCCTACTAATAATACTATCTTCGTTTAATTTTCAAACTCTGACAAACCATAACATAACCACATTATGAACAGATCACAACAATTTATTGCAGAGTAAAAATTAAACGTCGGCAGCCATGCACGGCTCTATTTCACGTTATACATCGAATTTAACGAAAGAAGAACAACTCCATTTTAAGGTAGCGGGAATATGACTCACTTCCTCTGCTCAGCATGCTAATGTCTAAGACATTATTCTACGGCACCCCTACGGTAAAACATAGATATATCATTGAATATTTCATTCAGCTTCCTTCCCCGTCAACTTCGTTCTTCCAATAGACTTGACCTCTTGGTTACTCGAACTAGAACAGCTATGTCTCAGTCTCGATCCTTTGCCTCAATTGGTCACTCTCTGTGGAATGCCATTTCTCCTTCTGTTCACTCTAAAGTTCTATCTGGCAGTCTATCATCCTCCGTCGCTTTTCTCAAACCTGCTTTTTCTCGCTGGGCCTTGTGCACTGGCAGCGCTTCTGAGTGGCTCACCCTACCAAAGCCGCTCTCCAAATGCCTAAATACAATAAATACCTGAGGTAAGACCGATACTCCCAGCGATAAATCATACTTTGAAATCGAAACGGTGAATAGCTCACTGAAGTGTCCGTTGACTCACATGCATGAAATTATGCGCAATGAGTTTAGCAAAAGTTTAGCAAGTAGGTAGAAGAGCACCTATGAAAGCAGGCGATGTTTACATTACACATGTATCGCTGGTTAGCTTCTTCCTGTTCGCAGTCACCTGTAACGGATGTGACGACTATGAACCATGTTGATATGACATTTTTTGTGAACAGAGGGAGAGCTTGCGTGTTCATCTGTGTGCAACGACCTGTGGCGGCTCAATGAGCAAGTGGACTTGTAAATGGCTCGACCTGCTTAAGATGCTCGAGGTAAGGACCTTAATGTAATGTAATCGTTTTCTATAGCGCCTTTTCAAGATATCTACTCAAAGGAGCTCTCTGCGCTGGCTTAAGTGATGTTAAATCTCACAGCTAACAAGTAAAATACGTATGTTAGCAAAACAATGCACAGTTAGCTGAAAAGAGTCAGATCTAGTCTACGGACGAGGCTCCTAGTGATTCTACTAACGAAGACAACTGGTGAATCGATGACAGACAACCGGAAGGCAAAGACCGCATGAGGAAAGGTATAAAAATTGTCTCATCAACACCAAATAAAACCGTCGTTATACTTTGAAATGGTTGTGAACGCAGCATAGTTTTAATGTTGATCAGCAACCATGGGTGAAATTGTTACCAATGATGACTATTAAAGCTAGAACTGTACTGATCTCGATGATTAAGATAAAGTGAAACAACGTTTGTTGGGAGAATTCAAATTAACGCCGAGAGAATTGTAGCCGATTGCTTATCTAGCTTGTAGCATTATTTTTGCGGTATATCAATTCGCAATTAAATTTTATTTGACTATAATTTGCTCATTCCAAAGAAAGGGACGAGGTAATTAATGTGAACGTATTATTTGACATTGTATAAGCTAGGTTGTATGATTCGTGTGTATATCTGAATATAGATAGAGCCAGACGAATTGTGAACGCATAGAGCAGATTTCAACTACATCTGCATTGATTGAAGCGAATAAAATAATTACTCTCACCTGATTATGTAGGCCTAGGCGGGCGCGTTTAGTGCGTTGCATGATACCGTTGTTAAGTTCACGGCAGTTGAATCGTTATCGTAAGCTGTAACTTCTAAAGCGCCACTCAAAAGCCAAGAACAAATTGTCAGCTTATTCATGGGTGCTACGTCGAATGAGAGGAATTATCAGAAGGGTAGTTCACGAGAAGTCCCAAATGCTCAGACTGGACCGATTGGCCTAAAACTGTCTAAAGGCGGGCGCCGTTTAGCGCTCCAGTGGGGAGGCGGATGATCGGATGCGCCAGGATGTAAATTCCTAAAAATATGACACTTCACTCTAAGAGTTAAGACCCAGACGGATAATGGATGCGAGTGCAAGTAGGTGCGCGCGTTCAGGTGGGCGTTCAAATGACAGCTGCGGATGGTGAGTCTTGGATAATGTGCAGGCAGTTAGATCGTTTGGAATCAAGGTTGAAGAAAAGGAATTGAAGCGATCGTGCTCAAAGTGTACAATTGAGATAGTGGTGGTGATGTCAGTTTTTAAAACGATCATTGGCCGAATGCGACGGCAGACACTCAAATAGGCACTTCCCATTTATTTAGTCATAAAGTGAAGACTTTGGTTTGTATCTCCACTGTAACAATCACATATAAATTTCTTAGGGAAGTTTTGTGGTAGACAAACATCCATAAGTTTCAGGCATCGTAATTTGCGATAGGCCTCCCTTAGTAAAAATTGGCTTCTGGTGAATTATTATATGCTCGAGTCAAGACTCTTGAGTGAAAAACGCCAGAAGTGTTTTCTCGTTACACATGCCTCTTTAAAATTCCCTAAGCAAGTTTCATTTTGATTGCAGGAACCATTTGTTAATTTTGTGTAAGCTTTCTGACAAAATCGGTTTGGTCATTTCATGTTAAGAAATTTGACCCTAATCACCTTAATGACATCTCTACCTACAGTTCTATCTCCGGACTCTCGGACTCTCTAAGCTTTCTATTTATATTTACCATAAACCTACTGACTACATTGATGATTATTCTATCACGCACCTCTCCAATCTGCATGTGAAAATCTTCACTCTAGGCCTACTAAGTCTCTTATCACTCGTATTTTGGCCGATATCTTTGAAGCCTTTGACCGCATGCATAAGCGTCACGTTTGACCCCGTGGACAACTTCTTCTGAAGCGTTTTGAGAAATCCTTTGGAATCACTAATATTGCCCTTCCTTGACGGAAGGGCAAGATGTTGGAAGTATGGTGATATAGTCTTTGAGCCCACATTCTTCGTCTGGTCCTTTATTCCCATTTTCATAAGTCTGCTCTTAATACCGCATTGGAAGTATTCTTAAGTCTAGTCATAATGGATAGCTTTCTTTATGCGTGATACTTTGTACTTGCTCCTCATCCAGCAGCGTACTGATTTTTATTTATTACCGAAATTTGATACCTTCTTCCAACATCTTTTTGCTCAGAAGTGCATACACACGCCTCGATGGCGCAATTGCAGTTGTACTGCAGAGCAATGGTGCACGAAGGACTTGCTCAGGGTCCCTGCAACGCCCCGGACGTGGCGCGAACCCGCGCGCTCAGCACACACTGAACGTTACGGGCTGACCGCTCTAACCGATCGACCACTATGCCACAGCGTATGCGTAGGACTATTAGGTTTCATCGGTTCCCGAATCATGCAGGGGGTCTAGACCACGGATACCTTGAAGCAATGCTTCAGCCAAGAAATAATTATGGAAAAGGTCTCGTTGAGAAATTAGGAAGTTTAAAATAATCTTTCTACCATTAAAAATTCCTTTTTATTTGTAGTTGAGCTTTTCCATTCTACAGTGTCAGTGACTTTATTTTTCTAGGATACTTCTACGATTGATAATTATTGGCACACTTTACCTGTCAAAATTATCAACAACCTATGTACTTAAGAGGGTCATTGTAGACGGTATAGATAGAGATAGATAGATCGATGTGTGCTTTTATCATTCTGATAAACTGCAGAAAGCCTCAAGTAGCCGACAGTAGAGCTCTGCGCTGACCTAGAAGTTTCGGTGGCGGCGCGTCGGTCATTTTTGGTCGGCGGCGGCCGGCGCGCCGCCAACCCAAAAAAATCGGCGGCGCCGGTGCCGCGCGGCGCGGTGTGATCGGCGCAGTGTTCTATCAGTTTTAGCAAACCTACTTCAAAAGTTGTTCGGCAAGGTAACTTGCATTATAATTGCATGCATATTCTTCATTATTATCCGTTGTTTGATTTCAAATTTTTATTCAAGAGAAACAATTATTCTCAGACTCAGAACAGACGTTTAGGAATAAAAAGCAAGAAGTAATAATTTTATTTTCCCTTATCAAAGCACACCGAGCAGTAAAACGTGATCAGAATTCACCACCTTTCCAGATTTATTGGTCAATAACCCGAATGACTTCCACATGAAACCTTTTCCATCATTCTTAATTACATGTACTATTCGATCAACCTAAAGAGCCCATTCACAGTAGTAGTAGTCGTTGTAGCAATGGAAATAGTAGCAGTAATTGCAGCAGTAGTTGTAGTAGCCGAAGTAGTAGTCGGAGACTATAACACCTTACGGTACTAGCAGCGGCAAAAACAGCAGGACAATGGATAACATTTATTCGTATCGATCGCCACCAAATGGCTTGGGTCTCCCAGGGTCTCATCGTGATATTGAAGATGGAATGTTTTCTTATAATGTTGCCTTAGGTTGTTGCGGTATGTCAACTTGTGTTTCAATGAAGCGCATTTTATAGTGCATATCTCACAAGGTCTTTTCTCTTAGCAAGCCATAATAAAAAAGTGAAGAAAATGAGCAGTTTCTCAAACGAGATTGAAGTATGAAGTCTTATGACTTCATTATCTGAGCCTCATCATACGAGGGTGGATGGCCCCCGCTGATTTGAATCCCAACACACTCGATTGACAGTATAGTTATTAGGCCTATATTATCGAGCGTATGATGCCTGTTAAATGTCATTTGAATCTCGACTTAATATTACAGTAGGCTTAGGAATGCACAATGAGCAAGAGAAAATGTCTCCTATTATGAGGGCCCTAATACAAACAATTATTAACGTAATGTAAGTATATTGGTACTTACACATTTCCAAAAACTTGTTTGTCATCCGCCAAAATGATGTGTGAATTGGCCTACTTGAAATAATCCAGGCACTCGATTACATGGCGAAGACGGTGCTATAGTAGCACGCAAGCGAAATTAGTGTTGTCGCAGGATAATCAGTAAAACTTTTAGGGATCGCCCTAACACTGGCGGCTATGGCAGATTTTCTATGTAGTACTATTGAGGAGTCGATGTCAAGGGTTGGGCAGCAGTGCAATTGCAATTTCCCACTGCCACCCAAGGCAGAGAGGATCATTATTTGTCCAGGTGCAGTAGCAGCCTCTAATTGAATACTTAAGTCAGTCCTCTGCAGAATCCTATGAAATGTATCTGCTTAAACTGCGTATGAAGAAAACCAGACTTTTGTGGGCCTAGGCGTTAGTGATCTGTGACCTGTGACCATAGTCTTTCCGGACAGCAGGAACATCGACTTGTGTGAAAACGCTTTGCGGCTGTGCACAGATCACGGCGTAAATAATCTAGGGGTCAGTGACTGAACTTTACTAGTGGAACTGTGAGTTGATATCTGTAATGGAATAATGAATGGAACATATGAAAGAGGAAGACCACATAGGGAATGGCAGGTGACTTTGAAGAATGGGGTGGAGCAAGTCTCCACAAGTTTAATGACGGTGTGGAGAGAAGTGGTTAAAAAGGTATCCGACACAGGTTTACGGGCGATAAGTCCATGGTTGTTGATTGATTGAACATATGCCAAGTTCACGAAGGCCACAGACAGACGGTATATGTAGCCAAATATATAAATACACGAATATATATATATGTATGTATATATAATTATGTACATATATGTGTATATATCAAGGTGGATGTGCATATGTGCATAATGTGTGTGTGCTTGCGTGTGTGTGTTTACGAGTGTGAACATATCAGCGTGGGTTCGGTGGCGCGCCGACAAATTGTCGTCGGCGGCGGCGCGCCGAGTCCGAGAAATCGGCGGCGGCGGCGCCAACGAAACGTCGACGTCGGCGGCGTGGCGTGGCCGGCGTGACGCTCTAGCCGACAGCCGTCTATAGTTTAACGAATATCAACCTATATGATATACATACAGTTAGCGAGAGATCCAGGATTGAATGACGACTTTACATAATGCTCAAGACGATCAATTTCATCAGCCTGTATAATGAGTCTCTTGGCCATAACACAGCCATGCCGCAGAAAGGCGCCTGCGCCTGTACAAATCAGTAGGTAAGGGGATATAGGAGAGCGTTTCTAAGCTAGACAAGCACGTGGAAGGTGGAATTAGACCAACAACCAGGTAGGTTTTCAGATGGTGGTATGCGTACCACTTTAGGCGCCCTTGAAGCGGTATGGTCGAGTTACGGCGCCATATAAATTGCCTTTAATATTAATGATACGCCAGCGGCATAGAAAAAATTCCAAAACTTTTGAAATTCTTTATTGGTCTACGCTCATGTTTCTCTGATTTTCTGATGCATGATATGATTAAGTCTAATTTATGCTTCCATCCATGAGAAAGAGCGAAGAAGCAGAATGACCTGGTTATAGTTGTTATAGACAAGAATAGTGGGCGCTAAAACTGCGGTTTTGATTAGAAATTTACAGTTTGCTAAGTGTCGACCTCCGAGCAAAGTTGAGAGCGCTGTCTACGAGCAATTTGAAGGAGGATACTGAGCATAGTACATGATGTGGGAGCTGTGAGGAGTAGCCTACTGGCAACAACATTGACGGCTTTCTTCTGTATAGCAATCGGTCTGTGTAAGTTTTTCAGAATTCCAACTTAGTTTCCAATTAGTAAGATATGGATAAATCGTAGACTGTTCAATGCGTTTCAAACCCGGAGTGGTATTATTTCAGCCTTATGAGACAGAATAATGATAGTTTTAGCTATTTTTGTTGAATTGACAAGTGTGTCCTCATTCCTTGCTAATAATAATAATAATAATAATAATAATAATAATATTAATATTGGAGACGTCATTTCTGTTCCAACGTATCTCGGTTGTTCTTCAGCGTGGGAACGCCGCCTGCCTCTTCGGGACATTGCCACCACTCACTTAGCTCACCCACATGGGCGATAACAGCATAATATAATAATAATAATAATAATAAAAACATCAACGACACAGCATGTTGAACGATTTCATCTGGAGAGCTCTTGGCAGGGCGAAGATTCCAGCGCAAAAGGAACCTCTCGGCTTGCTAAGAGAAGATGGAAAGCGACCGGACGGCGTCACGCTCATTCCTTGGACACGTGGTCGATGTCTGGCATGGGATGTGACAGTGCCCGACACTTACGCTAAGTCACATCTTGTCGACACATCTATCAGAGCTGGCGAAGCAGCCGAACGCGCAGCTAAGACGAAGAGGGCCAAGTATTCCACCATAACCAACACCCACGACTTCGTAGCCCTCTCCTTGGAATCCGGCGGCGCTTGGAGCAGGGAAGGACTGGAGTTCATCTCAGAGTTGGGTAGTCGAACGAGTGCTGCAACCCACGATCCAATGGAGACGTCATTTCTGTTCCAACGTATCTCAGTTGTTCTTCAGCGTGGGAACGCAGTCTGCCTCTTCGGGACATTGCCAACTCTCCATTAGCTCATCATGGGCGATAACAACATAATGTGAAACATATATGTATAATAATAATAATAATAATAATAACAGCAGGCTATAATATTAATAATAATAATAATAATAATAATAATAACAATAACAATAATAACAATAACAATAATGATTTCAAAATTGATAATTGAATATCATGAATTTGACGATAAAATATTAATAATATTAATAACAATAAGGCACAGGGCCGCACTGATGTTGCAACGTTAATACTTCGGGACGGTATAGGTAAGTCAGTTTAAAAACAAAGCAAATTTTGTTGCGGAATGAAAACCCAGCAACTTCAAAATTAATTAAGTTGGTTAAGATGCCCTGCATTGTAACTTGAAAATGCCACGTCCAGCAACCATGAGCGGAAGTTCTGGGAAATTTTGGTCTTTCTCTCTGAAAAATTATTTAGGCTAATGTGTGGCAACAGTAAAAAGAATTTATTTGAACCTTTTCTTTGCAATTTATTATCGCCACCTAAAATCATCGTTTTCCTGGAAAGCTCTGGAGAGTCGCGACAGAACTCCTCAAGAGCCGCATGCGGCTCGGGAGCCTCGAGATGGTGACCACCGGTCTATAATGTATGCCGAGCAAACCCTAGCAAATACTATGCAGTTGATCTTATTTTGTGTAGCGTGATTGAGAGAAAGTACCCCAGAGAAAATGGCAGAGATCTGAACAATGTCTCCTGAGTTGTTGTGGCTAAGTTAAATTAAATGTTTGGTCACCTGCTAAGCTGGACACTTTCGTCCGTTAGAACTTTGACAGTGACCTCATAATTACGCGCAATTCTGGTTTCTCTCCCTCTTTAATCGCTGTTTCTATTCAGATTTTGTTATCGATGTCTCGCACGCAAGGAAGGCCTGTGGTCTCACCTTATCAGACTCATTAGTTTGCCTAACATTTACGACGCCTATACTGTTGATGAATGTACTCGCCACCAAAGGCCATGCTATACCTATAGATGTAACGGAAGAAACGAGGTTATCACCAGTGTAAAGAAAGCTTTCTTATCTTCCAGACGTGTTAGAATTAGACATTTTTTCAACGTGATAACAACAGACTACACCTTCGAGTAGTATTGTAGCAGGTATTTATGTTTTTTGTTATCGACATAGGCTTACATAAGGCTCGGCAAGGACTTTTATCAGAACAATTGACCCGTAGGCGCTCATGCTCGAGAATTTTTAGCTTGGGCTCATTGTCAAATTACTCTCTTTATAAGAAAAATATGAACAAAGAGTTCTGTTTCGATGAACTTTTAATTCTTTTTGCACTGAAGTTCTTTCATGAAAAAATGTACGCACTCAAATAATACGGGATCAATAAAAAGCATTTTAAGGAAGGTTCTCCAAGTAAGGGAGCCGATAGAGTCATGACACCACGTTCAAGGAATTACAACCAGGTATTACGGCAGTTACCGATATAACTGGCAGGTACATTGTAAACTTTACCTGACTATTTGCACACGCGTAGTTCCTCTGCTGTTTGTCGACCATTTGCTATAAAATTCAAGTAGCCCTTAGCTATTGCATATAATAATATTTTCTCTAGTGATAATGTTTTCCATCAAGTATATTTCTTATAGTAAAACAACTTCTTAGACAACTTCATCCACCTATTTCAATATAATTTCGACAGAACACATGCACATTTAATTACAGCATTTGCGAAGCATTGCTGCCTGCATGCATGCCAATGCATGACTTTCATGCATGCCAGCGCAACGGGATTTGTCATTTTGGAGATTGCACGGCATATACTTATCATTAGCCGAGATTTTTTAAACAACAATACCGTCTCTTATAAACCTCTCTTAGAATTGGTATGCACATAATGCTTTCTATTGTACGACAAATACGACAAACCGAACGATAATCAGAAGACTAAAGAAACTCATCACTGTCAGTACTTGATCTATCAATAACGGCGAGGCACATACCTGTGAATTTCTTCAACTACTAACGCCGATAGTATCAAAAATTATATATAATAACGAGATCTACACTAGTCTAGAAATGAACTAACTAGGTCTATAGACTCAGGGCGCGATTTTTCTTCAATTTGATGATGATGAGCATGATGATGAGCAACACCACCACCTGGTGGTGGTGGTGGTGGTGATGGTGGTGGTGGTGGCGGTGGCAATGAGTCTATCGGGTCAACGTGCTACATATGCTACACTTGTCGATATATCGAAAAATGTTATCGATTGTTTAGCATATATTTCATAATGTAATATTGCAATGCAACAATATTTTAGAAAAAAAAAATATAGTGTATACTGATCAAGCCAGTCGAAGCTGACTACAAACTGCTGAAGTCGTGTTTTCAGTTGTGATAGAAAAGCTAGCTGAATTAAAGTAATATGGCTTCAGAAACGGATTCAGAACTGAATTATCTCAGAACTTGAATTGAAATTACTCCTGGAATTAGACCGGAAATAGAACTAGAATTAAAATTGGATGCTTTGAACTGTCGTTAAAATGTATCTGATCTTAACGCTTCTTCTGACTGTAGAAGTAAAATCTTCAACGACGGTTGCTACCTTAATGAAATCATGCAAGAAACAACGTGTTACAACAGATGCTGTTGTGGTCTATCAAACAGGTAAATGCATGCATTCTAGCTACAGCATCATTACCTTTTAGTTTTCAATTGTTCTTTAAGCGAACTTTGTCTGCACTTCCTTGAGGGCAGTTATTTTTCCATTGTTTAGTAAGCCCGCGTGAATTTTGAGGCCCTCGTGGCATCATAGCTATTACTGGTTATGTTCTCGCGCTCGCTCACAAACTTTTATTGTGTAATGACGGTAGGTTATCGGAATCTGAACGCGCTGTGATTAGTTGGCGTCTGCTCAATTCATTCATGTAGGTGATGCCTATGTCGCGTTTCCATCCTTCTAATCTAAGAAAACCTTGTCTACCTATTGTACCATGGGTCGCTGGACTGTTGGGAGGCTCTCTGAGGAAGGGTATCACTTTCGCTACTGAGTTGGTGCACGGGTTCTATTCCATACAATACGGGAAGTTTAGCGCCCAATTGTTTGCAGGCAATCAGTTTGCATCAGAGAACCAATTTGCATGCTCTGTGGATAATAGAGAATCGGCGTATTGCTCCGCTCCTTCCTAACCCCTACTCTGCCAGTCATGTGACGCGTGACGTCACTCCAGAGCTTCAAGCACCAGTCTATGAACCATGAATCATCTACTAACTACTCCAGTCACAAATCTCAATTGAAGATAGGGCGGCGTTTATCATCTTTGCTCTGACACAACGTCGTTCGCAAGAGAATAAGGATACTTGTCTTTGAAAACTGATGGCTGATTGTGTTTGTCGGTGTCTGGTCTCGTTTTATGAGATGTGTCCAACAGCGGAAGCCTGAAAGTTGTGACTCATAGTTATTATAGACCTATATTCTATTTTAAACATTTCTCTTAAATTACTATAATAAACCTATATTATCCAATAGCGAACCGCATCCCTGTCTTCATCTAACCCTTTCAAGAATGTGTGTCTGGTTGCAGCAAACTATTGGCGATTGTCATCATCGCCGTATTATTTGGAATTTTCTTTCAATATAGAGGTGAGTCCATATATAACTTATTATATTGATTTATTATAGGCCTATTGTTAGCCAAGGTGTTCTTACAGAAATGTTAAATAACGAATTATTTCATCGTTGCTAGCTTTTCTTCAACAGACAAAGAGTTGCCTGAAAACCTCGTTCACGGAGTTTATGGTTTGAAATTAAAGAATCAATGCAAGTTATTTTCTCCTATTAGAACTATGGTTCGGGTACGAAAATAGGATAGCCTGAACCAAGCGATAAGCCTTGTTACATTTATATAGGGTTGCCAGATACCTTTTCTGAAAATACTGGATACCTTCCCAATCCCATCCTTTCCTTCCCGGGTATCACGCAAAGCGGGGGAGGGGTACGAGAGTATTACCCATGGGAAAATTGTGTATATTGTTATATTATTGTTATCAGTGCATTTATTTGAAATAGGAATCATAGGATTGATTGTGTTTCATGGGCTTCCTCACAGGGAGGGGGTAAACCCGTAAAAAACCCTCTCTGAACCCTCTCCCCATCGGGCCATCACAAACGCCCCCAAAAGCTCTGAACGGTTATTACTCCTAAACACTGTTACTCTGTGGAGTCAAAAGTCAGGAAACTGGTTAAATACATGAGTCCTCATTCCACCCCCCTCCCATTTTCAAAACCCGTTCTGCTTCCCTCGGGGCTTCGTTGGCAGAAAATGAATAAGACTTAGACTATTATAAGCCATGAAGTAAATAATAAGAGAATAGTTCTGAACTTCTTATTCAATACTATTTAAAGTTTATAATTTGCAATTTGCAAATTTAATGAACATGCTGCAAATGAATGATAAATTAAAATGTTAAAAACGTGTGTAATCAAGTGTTTGTTGTATTCTACACACTGTGTGTAGAATACAACAAAATCGTTTAAGAAACGAATCAACGATAGTGGCGCTTCGCACGGCCCGAGTTGTTAAATTTAATATAGGTGGATAGCAGCAAACGACGAAATGGGCCAATGGCGTTCTCGCCGGATGTGACACGTTACAAATACCAACTTAACTTACTCAAGTGATAGATGGCGACACAAAAATTTTAAGCAAAGAGTTATGTAACAGGCAGTTCGACAGCCCAGTCACAGCTGCCTAAGTGAAATCGACGATAAATAAGACAACAACAACAACAACGAGCGTAGTTCTTTAAGAAATTTTGATTTTTGAAAAAAATAATGTGTAAATAATAAAACGAGCACGAACACAAACAGAAATTGAGAAATTTTAGAAAAACCGGACATATACATGTCCAGTATTTATTTTAATTTTATCCCGGACAGTCTGTTCAAATACCGGACTGTCCGGTTGAAAACCGGACACCTGGTAACCCTACATTTATATACACAACGTCGCCACTATCAACTTTTATAGGATATCAATGATTCGTTTCCACATGCCGACATATTTCTACCTGAGAAACCAAAAAGATTGGTTCCAACATTGGCTGGCTTTGTCCCACAAATTCGGAGGCAATTTGTGGAGCCTCTTGCTTTCCTATTTAGCCAGCGAGTCAAAGTTTTCTTCAACGGTGTGTATGTCAACGCTTTCACAGCTGTTGACACCGCCGGTGTGTACTAGCGTTTTCCAAAGTGCATGCTTTAAACTAGACAATAGTAATCAAAATATCGGTGGTAATGCTTAGGTGATCAAACCTATGTTTCGCGATGCATTGGCCTATGTCTAGCGACACACCATCTTTTATAAATAAAATAAATCGAACAAGCTGAAGGGCACGGAAAGCACTGAACACAGCCGAATCCCCGACTCCGCGGTTCTGTCTGGAAAACAGGTTGATGCGATGAAGTGCAAGACAACTTTCTTCATCGAACTGCGCCAGACAGATTTATTTCGTCTGTCGCAATATGTCGGCTACTTTAGCATCTCCTGAAAACACGAGTATCGTCAACATGTCTCATCACACTCATCACATGAGAATCGTTCTACAATCCACCTTGTACTGCATCACCTCTGTATTGCATCATATCATTTATAAGCTCCTCACACGCGAGAAGTTCTTCAGTAGCCCTTCTGGTGTGAAGTCTCCCTTTATCTCACTCTCATAGTTCGAAGTGCACGGTGGCCGCTTGTTTAGAGCGGTCGGCCCGTAACTCTCAGTGTGCGCTGAGTGAGCGGGTTCGACCCTCGTCCGAAAGCGTCACTTTGTAGGAACCATGAGCACCGCTTTGGAATGTAAAGCATCTGAATGTAAAGACATTCTACTAGCGCTTGTTGATCTTGGTGCATATGAAATGTGTATGAATTCGCGCAAAATTATTGCTCCGCAGTACAACTGCATTTGTGCATCGAGGCGTATGCACTTCTGAGCAAAAATGCTGGAAAAGGGCAATATCAAATTTCAGAATAAATAAATAGATCTAGTGACTGGTCATAATTGTACTCTTTTTATTATAGAAACAATCACTGGCCGATATTTTTTCATCACGAATGCCGACAATTGTACCTGGAACGCCACTTTACGTACCGCTTTGGAATGTAAAGCATCTGAACGTAAAAACATTCTGCTAGCGCTTGTCGATCTAGGCGCGTATGAGATGACCATGAACTTTTACGAGACATCACTACTAAAACACGGAATTCAAAATTACTTATTCCTGTCTACAAATGCAAAGATGTGTGAGCTTCTCAATGCAAAAGGTATCTATTGTGTTCAATACAGATCAGATGATGCGTCTGATAAAAAATCTCACTTTGGGACGAAAGACTTCATCAGAAAGATGAACATCAGAACATATATGATACTCGAAGTTTTGGAACTTGGCTACAACGTCCTACATACAGACGTTGACGTGATATTTATCAAAAATCCTTTTCTCGATCTTCCCTGTCTAAATGGAGCGTGTGATGCCGCATTTATGTGGGATAGCGAAAGTTATAATGCTGGTTTCTTGTACATGAGAAGTACTAGCGGAACGATCGCGGTATATAAAGATATGAAAAAAACAGCAGAAACAACACAAGATAACGATCAGGTTGCGCTGAATTACGCGTTAGATAAAATGAAAAGAAGACTCACAATAGTAAAATTATCAGAAGCAAAATATTCATGCGGAAAATACTTCTATGAGGATCCAGATCGACATTTTGGCGATGATCCATCTTTGAATAAGCTACCAGTCATAGTTGTTCACAACAATTGGATCATAAGCATTGAAGCGAAAATATATAGGTTTAAGGAATTGCTACAATGGTACTACGACGACAATGGTTACTACTCAAGCAATACAACGAAGTACATAAGTTACGAATATCCACCACTTAACGCATTGACTGAGAAAGAATCAGACGCAGGAGTATGGAGCAGAGAGAAGAGAGCCTTGCAAAATGCTCTAATGATTGGCGCATTACTCAATCGCTCGGTTATTCTACCTAAATTTCATTGCGGGAAGAAATTCTGCTCTCTTCTTAACAGGATAAAAATAAGAAACCTTGATTCTGTTTTCAAAGATAAGTATAGAGAGAGTTTATTTCTGACTCATCCTAAAGTTCCAAATGACATTTCTTCCTCATTATCACCGCTATATCTAATTGAAAATAGTAGCGCTGAACTCAGTGCTACGCCTATAGATGGTGCTATTCGTCATAAACCATCAGATGAACTCAATGGACCTAGCAAAGCAGAAATTCTGCAATGGTATGGTAGCATCAAGGAAAGTGTTTTGCGCTTTAAACCTCTGTTTGGAGAATTTAAACAATTGCAAAACATCCCGCTCGACCCTTATAAAACATCAATCGAAGCTTTTGAAAAGGCACTTGTCGATGGAAAATACCTGCAGTCAAAATAGATGCAATGATTCCATGATGACGTCTTCAACTCATGATGACGTTTAGAGCAATGTCTAAATTATAGTGCAATTTTTTCTTTCGACACAAATGCGAAATTTTGGAAGTTTGTTCCAAGTTTCATAATTTTTGAATAATAACGCAATTGTTTGACTAATAATTATTCATACTTCGCAACTATCCATTCCATGTATATGTAAGTATATGGGTCTGCACGCTCGAAGTACATGGCGGAATTAATCTTTATCTATTTTCATCATGTGTTTCAATAATTCGTGGAGTTTCCGGTTGTAGTCCATTACTTGAAAATTATGTGCTAAATATAATAAAAATCTATTTGTGTACTAGCAATGATTGCAAACTAAACAGTGATATATAGATAAATTTCAGTTCCAGGAGAATCACCTTTTGAAATACACACATACTAAGCATACAATAGATAATTATAGTTCAAAACAATGTCCGCCTTGTCGCTAATGTGGTGCAGTTTGCCAGAAAATAGATTAGCGTCCTACATGGCCACACTACATAATTGTATACTTTAGTTGTAAGCGTCATATAAATTGCAAAGCCAAAATACGATGCATGAAAACAACATTGTACAGAAATGAACAATGTATTATCAACAAAGTGATCAAATTACAGATCAACTTCGCTCAGAATATTCGCGCCTTCGCTTTTGTTTTTGTTTTCTTCTCATCAATCAGTTTCGTCGTTTGTCGAATCTTGACTCACTGTAGGTGGCGCTTTTAGGTGCAACCTTTACGTGCTTGGGGAGGAGGCGCAGAGTAATGGAGAGTTCACTGGGGCGCAGAGCTGAGGTTGGTTAGTTCTTTCGCTTGGCGGTGGCGTTTGCTATGATGAAATGTATAACGTAATGGGCGCCTTGCATGGCTGCCGACAATTAAATTAGACTCCTGTAATTAGTTGTCATCATTCGTTCATACTATATCTGAAATGATACTGCGGTTTGTGAGTTTGAAATTAAACGAAGATCAATATTATTATTATTACTATAAACAGCAAAAATTAATTTACTATTGTTGTCATCATTATCATTGCTAGTATTACTTATTATTATTATTTATTATTATTATTATCGTAATTATCATTATTATAAATATTTTTACTATACTTGTTCTGTAGGATGTAGGCCTCATTAGGAGCATGAGTCCACTGACGACAGAGGCACAAAACTCCAATCATCTTCTTTAGACCTACAATAAGGCATTGGCTAAATTGTATATTTGGTTATTCACTGAGCTCCAATCGAGCTTGCACACAACGGTTCAGCTCGTCCTGATCTTTTCTGCTCTTAATGTTTCAAACAGTTATTAATTCGCCCAAAACAGACATTCAATCAACAACCAGCAGGCCCGTAGCCAGTATTTCGGCAAGACGAGGCGAGTGCCTTGTTCTAATTCTCAAGACTATAGGCAGGATGAGGCAATCATCGTCTTCCTTTGATATACGTGTAGGAATCAAGATAACTTGCAATGAGTATTTTATTTCCTTGTCTATGGTGGCTGCTTCTTCTCGGAACGTCTGACCAAGGAGTGTCTCTGAATATAAAGGCTGTACTGACATTCTTCTCATTCCCTAGTGTCACTTTATAATCTCTTCTGGCCTCCAACGCCTCCAGCACTCTTCCACTAGCCTACTCCTCCTTCTTATTCATCGCTCCCAATTATCTCTTGCTAATGAAACAGAAGTGTCATTTCCACTTAAGCTGTCTTCCGATATCAAGCAATGCGAACTTGATTCTATCCCACTTCTTTCCTAAAGACTGTGTCTCTGCCCTCGTTCTTGTAATCACAATACACAATGAAAAATCGTATAGGGCAGTTTGTCTAACTACCCATGTGCGTAGGTCTCTGAATCCAAATTAAGTGATTGCCAAAGCTGGAACTTAAGAAATCGAATGAAAATTGGCCATTTTCAGTTTTCGACAGTGAAAATACGATCTCTCGTCCCCGCTGCGCCAGTTAAGAAACACGAGAATTGGGACATAGAGGCGCTCTTAGCCATCTGTCCATCTAAGGAAACTCATGAATGTACAAAAACGGATTTTTCGTTTTTATTTATTCCCGTTTTATTTATCTACTCGTTTTTTACAGTGTTTTTTTATTATTTTCATTTAACTTCCTTTACTTATTTACTTGCTTTCGGTTGTTATTTTATTTGTTTAATTTTGTCTGCATAGCCTCCATGCGAATCCTCAGATATAAGTATGAAACATCGACGAGTGTGGTCTATAATTATGCCCCACAACCATGCGGTCAGTGCGTTGACTGTCAACACCTCAAAGGTCGGCTTTGCCTGACGGTTGAACGAGATGGTGCTGAATGGATTCATGTTACTTTGATGAACGAGAAGGGCATAAAATTAGCGTTGGCTAATTTGAAATGCATTTACATGTACTTTGACTGTGAGAACGTTCATTTTGGGTGTTACGATCGGTATTAGGGGTCATCTTGCGGCAGACGATACCAATATCAAATCTTGTGAAGAGCCAAAGACCTCAAGAATTGATTAGAGAAGAGTATAGCGAGATGAGGAAGCAAGGGACATTTCATGTTACCTTGTGTTTGATAGTAGGCCTATATTTGTTTTGGCTGATTAAATTTGATGATTAAGTTTGAACTGTTTATGCAAAGTTTTCAATATTAAAACGCATTACAAAATCGTAAAAAGTCAATTTTTAATTTCTCCGTTTTCTCCGTTTTTCTCATTTTCCATTATTTATGTTTAAACAAACCCGCTGTTTCTATCGTTTTTTATTCTGATTTCTCCGTTTTTCACATATATGAGGAAAACGAATAAATGAAAATTATTGTAATGTTCGCTACATTATCTATCTGTTTGTCTTTCTTATTGTCTGTCTGTCTGTCTGTCTGTCTGTCTGTCTGTCTGTCTATCTATCTATCTATCTATCTATCTATCTATCTATCTATCTATCTATCTATCTATCTATCTATCTAAATATCTATCTATCTATCTATCTATCTATCTATCTATCTATCTATCTATCTATCTATCTATCTATCTATCTATCTATCTATCTATCCATCTATCCATCTATCTATCTATAGATCTCTATCTACCCATCTATCTATCTGTCCATCCATCCATCCACCCATCTATCTATCGATCTCTAAGTCATATCCATCTATTGGTTCCATCCATCCATTCGTCCATTGATAAATCTTTTCATCCATCCATCCACCCGCCCATCTTTCTAAATCCATCGGCCAGAAGCTTAGTTTTAAAGATAAGCGACAATAGATGGCGTAAGTATTTGACCGTAAATAGTGTAAGTTTATCTCAAAGTAATCCATAAAATGCTATATCCGTACATTTTGAATATCGTCAAGATACTTGGATAGGTAGGCGGCTATGGCTAATTGCACAACTAGGATTACAAGATAAGGAAAAAAGACTACTCATGCGTCTAAAATTAAGCAGTGTCGGTTAATTATTGAAATCTAATGCAGGCTATGATCGCAATGTTGATATTATATTTTGCATGCATGGCATCAAGAAAGGAGTCTTAGTAGAAAGCCAAGTAGAAAGGAGTCTTAATAAAAAAATATAGTTGATCGAACCGTTAAGCTTTCAAGCTCACGATAAGTTATCGGAGCAAAGACCGACCACAGAGGATATAAAATTGCCTCAAATTAATACAAGAGAAGTATTTTCTGAAACGGCTTCAGAGTCAAATGTGGTCAGATTGATCGACGCAAGTGACAACCAGGTCCAGCTGACATTCTACAGATAAACTGCTCGAAAATGATTTGGCAAAATATATATGGTTATGAGTTAAAATATGAGTCAGCATCGTAAGCAACTTCTTAAATCAAGTATGAATTGCGACCTCACAAGTATGAATTGCGACCTCACACAAGGGACAAGCATTCCAATTGCAAATTAAGTCATTCCATTTAAATCTGCGCTCTTTATCCACGGCTGCACAGGCTTCCTGTGAGAACCCACAATTAGGTTCGTTAGAAGTCCAGTTGCTGTATTCAATGGGATCAGTCACTCTGTTGTTTGATGTCCATACGATCGGTGTGCTGCAGTTGGAAACAACCTCTCGTCGAGCGCCAATCCAAAATTGATTTATCATTATACCCCCATTTCTTTGCTTGCAATCTAAAAAGCAAGTTTACAATAATTACAAATTGAATGGTTTTACTAAGGAGCGCTGTGGTTGGGAGCGCCTCAGGTAATTCGCACACCCAGAGGCGCCCAAACGCTAGCGTTTTAAAATGTTCATAGTGAATTAATGAATAAATTACATTACTGTGCTACGAAAGTAATCAAGAAAATGCCCCTTTTGTTATGCCAACATCGAAAGAATTGAATATTATTATTGGGGTGATTTTATGTCGTAGCGCGATATATAAGCCTATAAGCTTAATAAATAAATAAGAATATTATACCACTATCTTCAAGCATCTCATCAATAATTCGTTGTTCTCGAGTGCTGTTGATTACAACCAGTTGTGCTTCGCTATTCAATTCGCTGCATTTTCTTTGAGCTGTGCTCCAGTTTACTCTGTCAGTGAGAACGGCATAGCATTTGTTGGTTCGACCGACACTATAGTTGAAGCCTCTTGGACAAAGACGACTGAAACAATAGCAAATCCAAGTTGTTATTGTTACATTTATTTTTACATCTAAGTCACAATAACTATTGTGCAGTCGGTAAGCACTAATTCAGCGGTCTTCAACCTTTTAGTCATGCAACCCCAGATAATTGCTTCAGAGTTGTGGCGACTCCCCAACTGTAAAATTGATTGGGCTATTGCTTTCACTGCGTTTTACTACCGTGCGTTTAAATTCTCACCATTTGATGATGTATACACTTCATGTGTAGCAGCATAATCAATCATTAATCAACAGAACAATTCATGATTTGTTTTCACAATAGAGGACTCTGTGAAATAGATGGCGCCAGTATGAAATGTGGGTAAGCTACCTAAGGTAAAATTGTGTGCTTGATGTTGATTGGTTGTTGTGTTGTGTGTTCTTCATGCAAAAGTAATCTAAAAGTTATCCGGATTATAAAATTTATGTATTTATTTATAATTATAATTCCTATGCCAGCCTTCGATCGGAACAACATAAATAAATAACGCATGGCCAATATAAATTTTTTTCTTAGACCTACTAACTGCGTATCTACCCTGACCCGTTCCTGCTACTTTCAACTGAGGTAACTCAGAGCTTTCAGACGATCGGTCTCTTTCTCTCTCTCTCTGTCTTTAGTATCATAGTTCATGCGTTTGTCTGTTCAGCTTAGACTACTGTAACTCACTTCTTATGGGCCTCGAAACCAGCGTCTATCCTCCCTTCAAACGGTCTTAAATGCTTCAGTTAGGCTCATAGCCCGACTCCCTCGCTTTGCGCATACCTCTACATTCTAAACATATGCATGAAGTCTTGCACTGGCTTCCTGTAACAGCATATATTTCCACAACAAGATCCTCTTTCTAGTTTCCAAAGATCAGCTTGGCTGTGCCCCAAAATATCACTCTGACGATTTCCAAAAGTAGGCCCCTAGTCATCTGCAACTTCATCTCGTTCCATGCGCTCTGTTGATCGTCTGATCATTTTGTTCCTAGGACCAAAACATGCCTTGGCTCAACACCGTACGTTTCTGTTCTACCTGAAATGACCTTCCTCCATTACTGAGAGCTTAACTATCGACCGGATTCTCTCCATCGACCTCTCACTCTTTATAGGCGCTTCTTTTTCTCCGAGGTCTCCGTGCTGAGGGCACCTCTGAATAGTAATTCTGCGAGAGGCTTTATATTACATCTAAAAATACAATGCGATACGATATTGCTCCTTGATCACTGATCAGGTATCCATTATTAATGAACCGATTTTGAAATCCATGAGGAATGCTTGCCCATTCATCAAGTGTCCCAGCATTGTTGCTTGCCCATCGAGCGGGTGTCTAATGCCAACGAACGACCCAATCATATGGGATTGACCACAGATCAGGTTCCCGTTAGTATTTTATTGTATTTAAGTATTTATAAAGCGCCTCTAGTAGGATGAACCGTTCAGAAGCGCTGCCAGTGCGCAGGGCCCTGCGAGAAAAAGTAGGTTTTGAGAAAAGCAAAAGAGGATGAGAGACTCGGGTCTGACTTCCAGATAGAATTTGAGAGCGAACAGATGGAGAAAGCGCACTCCATAGGGAGCGACCAATTGCAGCAAAGGATCGAGACTGGACCATGGCCGTTCTAGTTCGAGGAACCAGGAGGTCAAGTCTATTGAACGAGCGAAGTGGACGGAGGGAGGAAGCTGAACTATTGTACATTAACGGTGAACCAATCGACCCTAAGGTTTTGTTCCAATGCTCATCCTATTTTCTGAGTTGATGTTAGCGCATTCACCAAGGATCGTTGAGAGGAATTTGAGAAGAGCCCTGATTTACACTACTACTAACAATGTTAGTTATTTGTGTATTATCACAAGAGTTAACAAGAATAGAGTTACCTGTGCAGTTTATGATGCAGCCCTTGCAATCCATTCTTCACTTCCATGTTCTCCATTCGAATCTGTCTTTTGATTTCCTCAATTGTGTTGCTCATGTATGTATTGTGACGTTCGATGCGGTTTTCGAGGCGGGTGATTTGAGCTTTTGTGTCGATGTCCTCTCTTTGCATTTATTCTCTAAGATTCTGAAATTCTGATTGAATGTTTTTGCTTATCATGGCAGCAGACTCATCACTATAGAACTTATGGAAGTCAAGAAGAATGTCACTAGCTATACATGGCTCATCGCTGACTTTTTCACCAACAACACTCTCTCCCATTGCAGACATGTTGCCGCAATGCATTACATGGACAATCAAAACAGCGAAATAATACTTCAGCATTTCCAAAGTTGTGGTGTTTAAGTATTGAGTAAGGGTTGTACAGAAATACAGATTCGTATCTGGAGAAAATGCACATAACTCTAATAATACTGTAGTAAAGTCTCTTATACACTACAACATGACGTCTAAATGCAGTAAAGTGCTTAGAGCCACACTAATCACTTATCAAACAAATGCCTATCTGCCAACCGTATTATATTTCACCAAGAGTCCGGGTGGATATCACGAAGCGAAACCATCACATGATGCTTAAAATGCGGGTGTCTTAAACACACAGAGTGCGTAGCTTACATCCGACGTCTATTTGCAGTTGCATTAAGCCCTCACTCATAATGGCGAAGTAGAGTATTCGAGAAAGCAAATTATCGAGAGCAAACATGAATCGATGATAGTCAGTAGATGAAAACGAAAACTGCTCATGACTAGGGCTGTCAAAAATTGTGAAGTGACGGCCCTGGGACCCGTCAACCCGCGCGGTCGGATACCCGGGTACCCGACCGCGCGGATATTTTGTTAGGAAATGTAGCAAATTGTGCATTTTTACGGAATTTCGGGCATCCGAGAACCGATTTTCATTGCCCGGGCAATATTTCTGGCATATGTTCAGGTAAAATCGCGCATTTTTACGAAATTTTGGGTACCCGAAAACCGATTTCATTACCCGGGTAGTCAGCTTCGGTTGGGTACCAGGTACCCGTTGACAGCCTCACGAGTCATACATACATCATACATACACACATACATACATACATTCATATATACATACATACATACATACATACATACATACATTCATACATATATACACATACATACATACATACATACTTACATACATACATACATACATACACATAAATACATACATACATACATACACACACACTCA
The DNA here is from genome assembly GCA_959347315.1 of Bimastos eiseni. Taxonomy (NCBI): domain Eukaryota; kingdom Metazoa; phylum Annelida; class Clitellata; order Crassiclitellata; family Lumbricidae; genus Bimastos; species Bimastos eiseni. Next base: position 18,611,416 of record OY365820.1, read on the forward strand.
CACACACATACACACACATACATACATATACATACATACATACATACATACATATATTTAAATGCTTAAGTCACTTATATGGTCTTTTTACTAGCGTTAACTGTAAATCCCCGTTTAATGTGTATGTTCTGCTATTCTGCTCTGTTATCAACAACAGAGCAGAAAAGTCAGTTATCAATAAAACATTTAGTTGTGGCTATGATTGTATGTCCAAGCGATCTCTTATCCGCTTACAATAATCCGCCATGCCATAGGTCTACTCAGCAAACATGCATCAGTCTTCAATAAGCCTAAAACTGAAAAGATTCAAAAGAGAAACATTGCTTAATTCTTTCGTTAGATCATATAAATCATCCCGCAGTCGTCTGGATTGAACATTCAGACATTTTTATGACATCGCTGTTCTTATTGACATCAATCTGCGACAGTAGCCTATATACCAATATGAGCCATCTTCTGACAATGATTTCTATTTTATCTTAATATACTATAATCCTATATATGCTTTGTGGGCCCTCTAAAAAAATTGAATTTATGAATACCATTGCGATGATTCAAAATGGTGGATAGGCTAATATGGCTACGAATGACCCTAGCGAATGACAAGGCGCGCGAAAAGAGGACTTGGAATAATTATTGTGTAATGTTACCGGTTGATCGAAGACGATACGCTGCAGGCCAGCGATTGATCCGAAGCTATGGAACGGTATATTTTCTTTGGACGAATCTTTGAGTTTTCAGTTAGTTTAGTGAATTAGATGTTTAACTTCTTTCTGATTAATGTCTTCAGCTGTCGAATCTGTTTAATAACGTTCCCCATGAGCGTAACCGGTGTTGTCAAGTTCACGCGGTAGAACCCAATTATATGATAAGCTAAACGTATTCGGGCAAGACAAGGAAATATAATTATCCAATTCATGTTTCTAGCGAGACAGGAGTTCACAAAGTGCACTTTCTTTGCCCAAAAACGATTGGAAGTCTGTATGGGAAATTAGTTTCGAAATGAGATGCGGAAAGAGGGTAAGAAGAACATCCGTAAATTGCCGAACCATAACACGCAGATGCAAGTTCCGTATATCTACTAGGCGGACTTGAAGGCATTGAGCATCCCAGTGGAATACCCAGTCATCAGCCCCAACGAGAGTGAAACCAGTTTTAACACCGTTAGAAACCGTTAGTTTCTGCTCTGTAGCAGTTTGTCGTGATGGTCGCAAGAACAAGAACAAACCTATGCTTTTTAGCTGAGAGAACACCATTGAGTAGTTTCTTAAGATATTTGGAAGGCGAGCTGACCACCATCAAACAAAGTATGACCAATGATGTGATGATGAACATCGGCAGTTTTCTAACTCTCTTCCGCCAATTTATTACGGAACAAATTTCTTATTCAGATTTAATGATTAGCAGAACACCTATGATTCTTGCTAATTCCTACTGCCACATCCTGCGGAGATGCATTCAAAACAGACAAAGGCTGAGTGCCTAATACCGAGCTGCCGATCACATGACTAGGTGCTGTAAATCGACAGCCTCCAGTTCCCGAAATACTCGCTCGATTAGTTGTCGTGAAATCTGTCATTAGAAGATTTTATAATCGCCACAACTGCTGATTGATAGCACAATAATGTGAGTAAAGTCTAAAGTCTAAAGAGCATGGAATGACTGGCCACGATCATCAGCAACGTTTGTCATTTAGGAAACGGAAGAATCCACAAAGAAGTCAAGAAATGTTTTCAAAGGAATGCGACTATTCAGATGAATTCTCAGACCCACAGCCAGGTGCGCAGAAGGTCTTTTCATAGTTTTTTCTTTGCCTAGACTGTGTTGCAATAACCATATAAATCCCCATGGTTCACCCCAGCAAATATTTTCAAGATTCGATTTTGAACAGTGCTTAATATTCTGTTTGTTGACTTGACCATGGCGCATTCTAGTATCTCTTGAACTCGCGTCATGAGAGCATTTTCTTATTAGGTTATTTTAAGCCTATTTGCATCGCGTAAACTGTTTTGTGACGGCAATTCAGTCATTGTACAAGGGTAACCTCAAGGATAGAGTCTAAATTAATGTTATTATAGGCCCAATAGGCTATGTATATGTGACATTAGAGAGGAAGTGACTGCATGTGTGCACATCGTCGATGAGCAAATAGCCTCTTTGCCCAAGTAATTTATGTGGGTCTACTAAGCTAATTCAACAGTTACTGGTTTTGAGTTGAACTAGCACAATTTCAGGCTATAAATTAAATTTGTTAGAGTTTAACTTCCACGTTTTCCTTCGTATCACCGCACGGTCTCCACAATACTTGCATGACTACCTGAAATAGTTAAGACGCGGTTCATTTGAAGAGTTTTCAAGGTAGGAATAAGATTGACTGTGATCATTAAGAAGAAGCAGGAGCCCTATGAACCCAGATAGCGAGAGAGCAATAAATTGGACATCGCTTATGCATGTAGTCTACGTAGGAAGGCTACCTAGATAGTGAGCTGGTTGGGATATGTTATTTTTCCGTTACACGGGCTCACTGCCTCAGGTAATAATAATATAAAAACCATTAATATTCGCATAGCGCATGCATCGATGACCTGGCTCAAGTGGGATTGAGGTCATCGATCTAATGACTTCTAATAAGGTTATACATGTATAGTCAAACTACGATCTAGTCAAACTCATTATATTAGAACCTTGAAGTCACAAGAAATGATTATACTATACATGTGTCAGCTGCGGCCGCGTGCTCACAACAGGTCTGTTCCCCGGGATGATGATTTCACCGGTGTGGCTTCATTATAAGATTACTATATCAGCGCCTTAATCCCCATTAACCTTTCCTCATGCCCGGCTTTCAGTTGCCACCCGACATTTTATACATTTCTATGCTTTCGATTGAATATGTATTTTTGCAAAGATGTTTATGTTCGTAGGCCCTACCTGTTAAATTTTCTTTGTAGGCCTACATGTCGTGCGGTTATCTGCAGGTTAAAGAAAATACTTACTTACTTACTTAAAACAACTTCTCAAAACTGTATACAAAAGATGTTCACATCTTCTAACGACAGCGACAAACCCAATTTTCAGGCTGAATGAACAACGGAACTTTCCCCTATTTATACTTACAGACTTCTACCAAAGGCATGGAAACCCATCCTCCCATATTAAAACACTTGCTCTAACCATGTGCGAGCATGCAATCTATATACAAGAGGCAACCACGCGGTTGACGAAGTCGCAAGAAATGAGTATAACCTACTAAGCTTATTCAGTAATTTCTTTATTCTTTCGTTCTGGGCTCTTTAATAGCGCCCCATCAGTAACTTACCAAGGAGCACTCCCAGAATAATCACGGTTAAGGAAAAAAGAATTGAGTGATTTAAAAAGCCGATTTCAATGGTAAAAGGTGGCAAGAGCAGCTCCGACGCTTCCATATCAAGAGACCTGCAACCGAAAAAGATTGCGTTGCCTGACAAACAAGCGAGCCCTAGCAGCTCGATCTCCTACAACGTCGGACACTGGGTGGCAGAGATCACACAGGCAAGAATGCAGAGTGAATCCATAACAGCAATACGACTATTTAACTACCCCAAGTCCACCAAATTCCATACACAAAATACACCAGATATATACACAATTTGAGGCCCACTACTGAAGCAAACTTTCTAGTAGGCCTATATCAACTGCTGTAAAACAGGTCGACTCAAAATATCTGGCAACAAATTCAAACATTCGAGACGGTTACGCATGGTTAACGAAAAGGTGTTCAGCACCACACTCCATGTTACAAGTTGCGCGTCCACTATAGGTCTTCACCTATACCAACGGCGATATGCGGACTTATAGGGATTGAATCTGGGATAGGAAGTAATGTGTTTCTTAATACGCGTAGGAAAAGACGCTCAAGGATCTTGGAAGTGTAACAGAGATTGGAGATTGATCTGAATTTAGACAGGCCACTGGTGTCAAAATCAGGGTTTTGAAGTAAAAGCTTGACTATAAAGCAGATTTGAAGCATGACGGAAAACGCTCTTCAGCAAAAGACAGGTTGGCCAAGTGTGCAATTTGGTCATTCGTCAGAACAAACGATAATGAGTGTCGTAGATATGAAGTCCACAGCAAATTATTTATGAACTATACCCCTAAGAAGATTAAAGACTTCGATCACAGTGACAGGCTTCATGTCATTATGTATATATAGCCAACTTTGAATGTCGGTTATAATAATATAGGGTGACACATAAAATTGTGTTCATTCACCGTTTTTAAACTTAAATATGTCGGTCAAAATGATTCGGATATCTTAAATAGTTTTCAGGCTTATACAGTACTCAAATATAAGATGCCCCTAAATCTGTCAAATGCGTGAGAATTTACACCGCGACTCGCCAGGTGCTTTTCTGGATATGACGTCACCATTATTTACGCCGCTTAATATTAGTGAGCAATAATAGGACCATTGACATTGGACTGTGGAAGACAAGCCTATTGTTATGTCTACCAATGAGTCACCGTTCAAGGTGTTTTATGTACCAAATGCTCAAAACGACACAGGTTGGGGCTCACAGTAAAAGAACGTTCCGTCTGCGCCAAATATGAAGTTTAGTTTGTCAGTGATGGTGTGTGGTGGGATGACGTCCTGGGGTCTCATTAGCCTTCCCTTTGTGCTAAATGATACCAGAATTAACTCGTAGTACTACGTAACAAACCTTCTCGAGTAAATCGCGAAGCCAGCGTCCGAGAAACAATCAGACAACGGCAGTATAACCGTTATGCAACGAAAGTTATTTGTTAATGATGAGAGAAGTTGGGACTTAAGTCGCTGATTTAGTCTGTGTCGTATACAGTCTGTGCTCTCATTAAGCAAAGCGAAAATGCTGTACGCTAATAACCTACGCCATTGACTAATGGTTTTAGTTGTCGCTGTATTTGTGGGTGTTTTGACTTAGGTGTACTGTGTAAGTTCTTGAACCTATAGGATGACCTATAACTATATAGGATAACCTATAACTAATGTGGCGTTTTGCCATGCCGCCATGAGCAATTTGATCTGCCTGCTCTGTCTGTTTGCCGCTAAGGGTCATGGGGTATGTCTGCCGCTATGGGCTCTTTGATCTGCTCGCTGCTATGGATCCCTTGTTGCAACGGACGTTGGCTGCTTGCCGCCGACGAGGGTCCGTTTGATCTGCTAGCCGCTATCAGTCCTTTGATGTGCCTGCATTTGGCTGATTGCCGCTATGGGTATTTTGATCTGCTCGTATTGACGGGCCCTTTGATGTACTCTACAGCTGTGCATGCTTAACTGCACATAGAGTCCGGGGACTCTATGGGCTGTAGGGTCCGGGGGACTCTGTAGGGTCCGGGGGACTCTGTAGAGTCCGGTGGGACTCTGTAGGGTCCGGGGAGACTCTATGGGCTGTAGAGTTCGGGGGGAGAACCAATCAGCCACTGTGGCACTGTTTGGCAAGTGGCCACTCGGTCACTGTGTGGCACTGTGGCAGAGGAGTGTGCACTTCTGAGCAAAAAATGTTGGAAGAAGGGCGGTATCAAATCTCATAATAAATATTAGTCCCTGATATGTGTGGTGTGCTCCAGACTCCATTCTGCAATTGGTTAGATATTTGTTTATCAGGAACAAATGTGCACCTCTATGCAAGTGTGCTGAAGCAAAACTTGTCTGCACACAATTTTTTTCATGCAGTGGTTATGACATAATCTGCTGTGATAATCTTAAACATGACGATGACGAAAGGGAGACTTCAGTGACAATGACAATGATTGCGGACTATTCAAAGATCGCATGGTAACCAAACATATTGAAAATACTTGCTTTGTTTTCCAGAATTTTACAACAAACATCGTTCCAAATAAACTGCTTGCTTGTGTAATTCTTGAAGTGAGGCCGGAGAGATTCAGTTTTTCCATAAAGTGGGTGCTGTGAATAATAGCAGCAGTGGTAATAAAAATAATAATACATTTTAAGCATTTGTTCATAATTAACGACGCTCAATGCTTTCTAATATTGGATATTGGTGATTTACCGCATAACGGTCAACTTACCATTGTCTTACCATGAACTAGAAAGTCACGTGATATTTAGACGATGTTGAATTTAAAATTTGTGGTTCCTGAGAAATGGCAGAGTGACTATGAGAACGCGTGGTTTAGGTAATATTGAAGATACATTAAATAAATCCCTTGCCCCTGAAAACCATATTCTAGACATCAAGCTCATTCATGTATCATTTATGGTTCCTGAGAAATGGCTGATCGACCATTTTGACAATGTAATTTCGACCTCCAAGATCTCGTAATGCTTAGGCAATATTGATAATTTAACTTATTGATTCAGGAGTCATAATTATGGTGGACACTAAATCACCTTTGTATGATGTATGGTTCCAAAGATAATGCGACATAATGGCCGCCATCTTGTCGTTCACCCTGCAGGGTTTTTAAAACGACACCCACCATAGCCTAAAATTTATGAATCTCCATCATCACACGAAGAGAATGACTCCAGCCAGAGAATGTCCCATCACTAAAGGTGCCACGGGAGATGTCTTTAGAGTTAATTGCTCCAAGACTATACACAGTTAAGCAATTAACAATAAAATCATACAGATATAATTTTGCAGGCTAGTATAAAATTAAACAAATAACGAATATCTTTCAAATGCAGCAAACAGTTTCAATTTCGTTTGTCACGTTCGAAAACAGTTTCACAAGTTCCGAATAAGAACATAAAATCCATTCAAGCAATTGACACAGGTTACAGCTAAAATTTGTGTTTGACTATGCACATGTTATTCCTCTTATTTCTAATTGCAATAATTGCCTTTTATGAGAATCGTTTCTTTGAAAAATGGAAAAAGATAACAACTAGGAATAAAAATAAAAGGAAATAAAAAATGAAAAATGGTGTATTTCTGGCAACGCTCGATTTCGCTTCTAGCTGTTGACATATATAACGTCTTCTTCGTCACTGCGAGTATTGGCAGCCTCCTTTCTTGAGCCTTGCAGCATCAGAAGAGTCAATGTGTACAACTGCTCGTACAAGAGCTACAAAAATAGTCAAAGTACTATTAATGATTAGAGTAATTCGGTTTTCAGCAGTAACAAAACTACACCTGCCTAGCCTAGTTTGGCTACAAGGCTCATAACTCCTCAGAAACTCCCCTCCTCTCTCAACTTTCATTTATAGCCATATATTTAGCCGGTGACGAGTCTCAGCTCGCCCTTCTTGTAAAAACCTTTTACATGTTTCTCAGCCTTTGACATGTTGACCATGTTTACTTGAAAATCTGACATTACTTGTCTCATTTCAACCAGCCACTCATGTCTGGTGGCTGACTTTGTAACGGTTGCAGATGCACTTTCACAAATATCCATCCCATGTTAAAACATTTAAAATCTTATATAAACGCAACATCCGCATATAATTATGTTGTTGGCCCTATGCTAGAATGGTTGGTCATGCAGTATGCAGTTTAACACATAGCAGAGGGAGGTTGACGGATATTGCAATGTTCTAAATTGGCCTATACTATTGCTATCACAGTCTGTTATCATCTGCGCTTACTGTTGAGGGCTATATGATTACTTTCACCCAGCTGTGACGATTCCCAGTAATAAGGTCGATTTGTTGATGATGCACAATATAGGTTTATTACAAGAAAGGTGAGCGTTTTTAGTTCAGCTTTCTATTATTGCCTTTTAAGAGTCATAAACAAACACCGAAAGAACGACTCGGATAAGTTAAATAGACGTGAATTGGTTGACCATCTGAAATGCTTCAAATTGGTGATGAAACTAGTAGGATTCTTTATCTATATCGGTGTGCAATTTATGTAAGCAGCAGAAAACATTTGCAAGTCATGATGCAAAGGAGGTTGACGGATATGCGTAAGAACCCTTGGCAGCGCCAGATCGAGGGTGAAACGAACATTATGTCTGCTTTCATTTGATGCTCATGAATTCGAAATTGCCATATTCGAAGACGCCTTCAGTACATTAAATCTAATTGGCCAAGCAACTGTTCCGAGAAGTTTAAAATTTGCAACAGGACTCGAAATTTAAAATTTAAACCTTTTAAATTGTGGTTACTGTCAGATTGGTGTTGAAGAGAGTAGACGTACTTACAAGAGACTCCACAGCCTGTGGCCTGGTCATTCGTATGTTGTGTACCGTCTCAAATACATCCACTTGTTGTTGACTTTTAACCATATCAGCCAGATTGGATATGCATATGAAAAGGCTGCTGTGAGTACATCCATTCCTTGAAAATACGGAAAAGAATATTTTCACAGTTGTAATTTTCGAAGCAACTTGAATATTTATGTATGATTTTTATAACAGCCGTTAATCCTAGAGTTGTGGCAAAAATAGCACTTGACTGTGGAGAAAGAGCAATATGTCAGATGGAACAGCGTTAGCCACTCTGTTTATTGCTTTCGAAGCTTAAGCGAGGAAAAAAGGAAAATAGATTGGAAACGATAGGACGCACGTTCTGATCTGTAAACGCTGGTTCCCAGATTTACCTTTCCGGGATTTATGTGCTGTTATAACCTGTCCCCGTTACAACCAGCCCCGGTCTACCCTACCTCTGATCATTGTTAGACTAAGTATCTTTGAGTATTGTTATTCATTTCATAAGTCCTGTTAGATGTGTCTTTGCTTAGACAGAGTAGTTGTGTAATGCTATAATTATGGTCATGCTCGAGAAATTTAATGCTAGACATCCGGCGGCCATGTTTCGATCATCAAGTCACTAGAAAGTTCATATAAGCCCGTGTATATTTAAATAATAGTGACCTGATCTGCAATTATTTTACTGATTTTCAAGTGTTTGCTACACAGTTTTAGTTTGTCTCTTTTGAAATATGGTTCAATGACATTTCATTTCAAGCATTCACTATTTTTGTAGCATACGTCTTGCGAGCCGAACTGTTCTAATTACCGAGGATAAAAAGGAACCTCTAACTCTAAATGCCAGTTATGCGGTTGTCTTAACAGCAGTACCTTTCATGTAACATGCGGATCTCCTGCAGTTTTGCTACTAGTGGGACAAACCATTCCTACCTGGGTAGCATGAACACATCGTTGGTTTTGCACAAACCATGTGTAAGCCCCATGACAAGTAATTATATCAATGTGCCGACGTTGAGCAATTATTGTAATGCGTTAAAAACGTAGCCAGCATATAAATACTAATCTGAAATTGGCAAGTCGTTGATTGGCAAGACGAACCCCTCAATTGCCGTATATTTTAGATCACATTTTAAGGTTATATGAAGTTGTTACAGTAATACACATGCAAAAATCGTACAGTCCTATAATCCGGACAATAATTACTGAAGAACATACCTGCACATAACAACAACTGGAGTTTTTGACTGGTGTTCTGGTGAACATTTTGCTCGCATGATGTTGTAGAGTGAGAGAATATCGTTATTATCAAACAATCCATTCCGCATAGAGGTTATGATTGCCACTCTAATGAGATTTCCAAGATCCTAAACGAAGAAACAATAAATAATACTCTCAAAAACAATAATTATATATATATATATAATCAACAAATACATAAAAACAATAACCATATTTATAATTCGCAGTTTGACTAAAGCCATGTAGTTGTATTTGAAATTAACAGTTGAGTAGTAAGCCTAACTATTTAATTGTTTCATAAAATCATAGCATTTGTTCAAGGTTAGCAGATTGAACTATGACAAAACATAAAGAAATCAGTATAATTTTGAAGGAAAACATTGCATGTCTGTTGTAACAGTTCTGACAGCTATTACATGTAACTATAAGCAACAAGCGGTCAGCAACATCGCAAGTGCAGTAAAATTTAAGATCCTTCTGCCACTTAAAAATGCGCGATGACATATAAGAATGGCGACAACTGAAAACCAATCAAAGTGCTCGTCAAATCCTGAAGTCATTTTTACTGTATTTGTAGTTGCTATGTAAATCAAATCTTCCAGTTGCTCTTCTTTTCTAGTAGAACAAAAGAATTGTAAAAAAATACGACGATACGTGGAACCTTTTGCGGATTAGAACCTCCACTGTATTTGAACAAGAGATTGGTTAAACAAGATTGAATAAGAAAGAATGAGACTTGCATAACTAGATGAAAATAGAACGAAATAAAAACAATTGTCCATAACTTAGAATCAAAGTTGGTGCGTTCCGGAATCATGCGGACTAATCAGTAGGTGTCTGTTAATGAAAGGGTGGTTATGGCTTATGACAGCTCTGTTTAGTTAATGTTCACATTGACATTCGAGTTTTGGCTTAGTCTATCAAGACCAAACGAAGACTTTACTTTGAACTTCAAGACCAAGACATTTGTTGCCAAGACAAGGATCAACAAAAAATAAGACTTTTAAAATGAAATCGAGCGCACACGAGACAAAGACTTGACAACAAGACTGCGTATGTCCATTCTTTACTAACTTAATGAACAGATGCTGCATGGACGTGTACTCTACAGGTGAATGTACGTAGGAAGTTAAAGTGTGAAAGAGTGTAAAAATCAAAATAATAATGCGTGGGAAATTCTAAAACATATAGAAATAGACTACCATAAACTGTGGTTAAAATATTGTGCTAATGATTTCAAAGACATACATGCTCAGAACAGAAATGCAGCGCCTTCCATTGGCTTTCTTGCAAAACTTACGGCATTCATGTATATGGTTCCCTCAACTTCTAGAGCAGACTTTTGCGATTTTCTCTTTGCTACCATACGCAGATCATAAGCTATTCCTCCAGGTATGGCTCTTTCAGCTTTGTAGTAAACTGTCAGCTGCTGGAAGGCCAGTGGTTCGTTCACAGTAGGTATGAAATCTGGATGCTGAAATAAATTACCATCCCCATATCAGCATTATACCAAACATTTTTTATGTGAACATAGGTTTACGTAACAGAGTTTAAATTTATGAGGTTTGACTAAAATGAGAGTTTATAAATGACTTGTTTGTACAGTAAATAGTCATTTCAGGCTCAGCAGTTGATTTTTCTGCAACATTGTTTGTCTCCTATAATCAGTAAAAGTTTAAACCGTGCAAATGTAAATAGTAATAGAGTTGTCTATTTTAATTAATGGTATTGTTTGAATAGGTTATAAATTCTCGATTCATACCCTGATCTCATCCAGTACAACCACAAACTGGCAGTTGTAATCGGAACACATGTTCCAGAAGTCCACAATTGTCTCTGGCAATGGTAGCTGTGTTTGGAGATATGCATCTTGGTAATGGATGCTCTGAAATGCACAGATATGCATCCAGATTAACAGTCATATATTGGGACTGTTAAGGTTACCCAGAGCGACTTTGACTTACTTTCATTAATAGCCATTTTCATTGAGGACAAGAACCATATGTAAAATTAATGCAAGATTCCAGTAAATTTCTTTAGTAAAATCAAAATAATTGTAACAAGCATTGAAGTTATAGGTATATATAATGGCTAGGCTTATGCGCAGTAACCGCTGTTATGTAAGACGGGTTAGCAGTGGGAATTTCTCGCTGTCCAGAATCATGTGAGTTCTATGCCTCTGAAACTGAAGTGGAAGTTATGCTCCAATTTGTTGGTGCATAGATTCCAATTGTGCAATTGTAGTGATCGAGTTACATCAAAAATACTCTTTCGCTGACAAAGGCGAATCCAGATAACCACCATGCCACATCTCTTCTCGAGGAATGGCGCTTTATTTAGTTTCTACAGATCGATTAGTCCAGTAAAAAACAGTAACAAGTTTAGTCATTAGAGATATAGGAAGGACAATAACAGAAATAGACTCAGCATAATATTTATTTGAAAAGATCGTGAATATCCTCATGAACAACGTGTTTTATTTTCGTTAATTTTAGCAGTTTAGTTGGTACGCCGCAAACAGTTACACGGCCAAAATAATACCGTTTGGCTTTTCGTCTAAAACTGTTCGATCGTACTTTCTTTTGAATTATTTTCGAAACAAGGCCTAATATTCTAGGAATGTAATTACTGCGGTCTTTTGAGGGACGATAAAGCCATTTGGCCAGATTATAGAGCTAAAATAATAATTAAGAGAACCCTGGTTGTTTGAGATGTTCAATCAGGGATGGGCAATGCTGTCCGTTGTTTTGAGCGTCAAAGAAACCGATGAGACATTTTGTAAAAGTTTCTCTTGAGGTTCAACACAACAGACAACCTTGCCCCTTCCGTTTCAGACTCCTAGAACAACAAGTCTCTGATTTTGTTACTGTGTCGACTCTGACTCGTTTCATGTTTTGACCTGAGAATCAATATCTCACTGCCGTGTTGCATTTTTCATTCACCATTCAACAAACCATCTACATCGAATGTATGGGTCTAGAGATAAGAAAAAAATTTATGAATTTTTAAGCGCCAGTATGCAATTTGCACAAGCAATGAGCATCCCATATTAGTTGCAACTTACTGGGGAGAAACCAGCATTAATATAATCATTTCTGTTCTTATCTTTGGTGCGAATAAACACTCGATGACAGCTGGCTAAAATGGACAACAATAGCAAAATTATTTCACTTTAGATTAGCAAAATCAAGAATTACAAGACACTATAGTGAAATTTACTTCATTTGCTCATTATAAGCTGATATATAGGTATAAATTGTTGAATGGAATTAAACACGTGTGATTTATCCTTTCAGTTGGATCATCAGAAAGATTGGTCACTTGTTCACTAAGACTTTTCCATTCTGCTAACAAGATGGTTTGTTAGCGTTTACGGCGCCTTATTCATCGACATTATTATTATTATTATTATCAAAACTAATAATAAAATTATTATCATTATAAACAATAATAATAATACTAATAATAATAATAATAATAATAATAATAATAATAATAATTATAGGAAGTAACAAGAAATCCGATACGACACATAACAAACAACTTGCCAGCAATATTGCAAGTAGAAGTTGCTGCGCCTCTTTCAAAAATACCAAACTGCAAGCCTCAGCAATTAGAGGCATACTAAATAAAGATGAAATGTATATTCGCTGTAGCCACACAGTTAAGATTGCACATGATTGATCACATTCAACCGAGTATTGTGCACAGAAATTAGCAAGACGCTACGAAATCAAGAGTCCTATAATGACGAAATAATCTTGCGACACCACGACATAATTTATACTTTCATTTGAAGAGTAGCATCGTTTGAGAAACAGGCATCTAGGATGGTAAATCAAACCCAACACATTAGAAAGTGGTTGAATTTACAAACAAGCATCTGGTTATCTATTTTAGAAGCACGTCAAAATTGTACATTAGTAACATGTTTGATTGAGTTTAGTACCTAATAGAGCAACCGAAAGAGGAGTGCATAGTATATGCACAGACAGGAAAGAAAGTCGAAAGAATAAAACTCGCATACTATGGCTATTATTTTACATCCAAAGAAACTTTCATTACTTTGTAGTCACTAGTCTGTCCCATATCTAAGATGATATCTTCATTAGTGGTCGCGCAACAGCCTTTATTCTGTGTTAGCCGCAATATAAATTAATTAATCCACATAATACAGTATGTTGTTGAGTTTGGCTGCAAATAAAATATGTAGAAGAGGACAGTACAGGAAGATGAAGCAGCTGCAACCATAGTATGATGAATGTGTCTAGACCCGTGTTGTTCAACACGAGTCTTGCAGGCTGATTTAAAGTGATCCCTACGAGCTCGACAAATTTGTACTATTTGTGTAAGCATTAAGTAAAACACAAAGTCACTGGCCTACTTTCATAGCTGATCGTTCGTAACTTGGCATTATTATTTGACAAAGTGAGCACAACATTCCCACGAGCCATTTGATTACGATTAATTTGTAGTAAATTTCTAATGCAATGAATATTAATTTTCTTCGTTGTTTTGAGTTTATTCTTGCCGCCCTCAACTTTAAGAATCATTTATTCAATGACCTACGATGTCAAAGGGGTTGGACGTTGCTTATGCAGGCGCTAAATAATTTTACAGCATAATTACCATTGAAAGCGAATTGGAGAATGAGATAGAATTAATGAGGCACCTGGTACAGTCGATAAGTCTCGATTTTTCGTCAAATTGCAGGGCAGAAGCGCGTCTTGTTTGTCGTCATCTGTTAAGTACGATTTCATCTTCTCTAATGCCTGTGAAAGTATTGAAATGCAGTAGGAGTCTTACTATAATTATATGTCTAGATGTATTGCCACAGATTAAAAAACTAAACATGCTAAAATTAAAGTACAGGGTTTAAGACTTGAATAAATCAGTGCTTCAATTAAAGTTTCCAAGGCGAACATTTTCAGTATTTAGTGCATAAATCTGTGTCATCAATGAGGCGATTAATTGGGTTTACTTCCTATATTGGTAGAAATATAATCTGAACCCATCAGTTATAGTGCCATTGCTATAACGTACAAGACGTCATTCGCATTTCGAAACAGGTCAATAGTCCCGCATTACTCAAAATTATAGCAAAAGCTTAAAGTTATGAAATGTTCTTAAATTGCTAGCAATGCAAAAAAATTGCCAAAGGTAAACATAAAAATAAACCCATTACCTGATATTCCTTTGCAAGTATCGTTTGAAGATTTTCCTTGGATGCGAATTTTCTTATAAACTCTGAACAAGAGTATGTTGTTTCTCCAGCCGTGCATGCTTCGACAATCGCCAAGTATACGAAAATATACTGTCCCTATAGTGAAGTCACAATTTCAGTTATCAATAACTGAAATTGGTGTAAATACAGAGAACAATGGGTGATTTCGGCTTATTATATATTTTAATAAGAATCTCCTTCAGGTAAAATCGGGAAATATTGTGGAAATGTTTCTATATCTCATCACGGAACGGGCTCTTACACAAAACACATTCAAAGTCTGTGGACATGCGAAATACTGTGAATTTTATAACTGAATGTGTTTATGTTTGATACAAAAGAGAAAGTGAACATTCTGATGCTCTCAGACTGTCGCAATTCATCGTCGCAGCGTAATGTGTTGTTGCCTAGGCGTAGGCATTACTCACTACTCAGGTGCCTGCCCATGCATATACAATCACGGATCGATACAGTTGCGCTTCAAATGAAGACTAGACTAGGTAAGAGGAGGTTAAATTAGAGCATATGAGATCATGAGAGATTGCATTATATTACATAAGTTCTGGTTTTATAGTACAACTCATTTGAATATGTATATACAACGCTGTCAATGCTATGCAATCACGCAAAGAATATACAGTACTATACAATCACGCAGAATGATTCAGCGTTGAAAATTTAATAGTATTAATGAGATTAGATGTATCATTGTACACCATCAGCCTGTACAACACGGCGTACTACTTACTTCAGTTTGGATCATGTGCATTCTCTGTTGTCGCAAGTTCTGCAGACACCTCAGGACATTTACCCGCGACGAATCCTCTGCTTCACACAGGAGGTTGTCTATTGCAATGTACGTACCAGTTCTCCCTACACCAGCGCTGCAATTTTAACAGTAGTTGTTTTGGTGAGGTTTGGTATTTGACTAGAAGAGCATGTATGTGCCAAGTACTCGTGAGTAGACGGAAGCCATGTGCTATATCTCTAGAGTGGCACTTTGGAAATTTTAAGTTTACGATTATGATGTATTCAGATGAAGACATTCGACGATTGCACCATTTCTCCGAATTCTAATGACCCTGTTTCGCCACAAATCCACTTGTAAATGTTTCTTTACGATTTCCAGTTTGAACAAGTGAACATAAAATAACTAGAAATCTAAGGTGGCTGTTATTGTTTGAGCGTGCCGTTTGCTTTGGCTGCATACCGTAGTTCACGATTTAACAAGCAAATTATTCGTTAATGCTTCATGTTTCAACACTTTTGTATCTCCGCGCTTAGATTTGCTATTTACAGCAACTTTATATTTTGTAAGATTTTGATTATAATGAAACAACTAAACGTTCATAATTTCATGGAGACACTTTTAGGCAAAGTGGTTTACATGCCTACGTTCTAATCACCGATATCTCACAGCCATAAGTCGAGTTGAGTCAAATGTCCCATCGTTGAGTGTCTGAGCTGTGTAGGCCTATAAGAACTGACTTGACTACTCATCGGAACTTAAGATAAAATTATAATTCTTAACTATGCTGCCACAAAAAACGATAATGTTTCTGCACTGGGGTAATTTACGCAATCGATTAAAAGTTAGTAACGATTTTGTAAACGTGTTAATACTTACTAATAACTATGTCAATGTCATAGGCCTAATCAAGTAAATACGGATTCGAATTGCTTTCACGTAATTTCTTACCTGCAATGTATTACTATCCCTTTGTCTTCAGACATATATTTCAGAACAGTCCGCCGAAATTTCAGCAAAGTATAGGCATGAATTGGCACGTCATGATCTGGCCAGGCCATGAAGTGACAATGTTGAACCACTCTTGACTCGGTTTTCTGAAAATATAATCCTTTCGTCAACTATTTAGACCAGATAGTCCTACGCGTGCATGCATGTATGTATGCATCTAAGTATGTATAAATTATATATCATGCAAAATGCATATGCACGGTAGCCGATTGGTTAGAGCGGTCGGCCCGCAACGCTCAGTGCGCTCTTATTGTGCGGGTTCGACCCTCGTTCGGGGAGTCACTGTGTAGGGACCTTAAGCAAGTCCTTCACGCACAATTGCTCTGCAGTACAACTGCAATTGCGCCGTCGAGGCGTGTGTATGCACTTCTGAGCAAAAGATGTTGGAAGAAGGATGGTATCAAATTTCAGTTGTATTACTGTATATATATAAATATATATATAAGTATATATAGAAGAAGTGAAGATGGGGAATTGTGGGGAGGGGAAAAGGAAGCAGTAGTTGAGAGGAAGGGAAGAACGCCGAGCATTGCATTTGTAGGACAGGCAAACATCTATTATTAATATATGCTGCGAAGAAATACTAATATTATAATAACATTTAATTTACCCACTTACACAAGAAATTCTCATACTTCGAATGGTATAGTCAGCAAAACTCTCCTCCCTGACGTTTGCTATCTCAAGTACACCAGAAGTAACTGTTTCCATTGGTCCTGGCCAGTATTGTTCACATTTTGGCTAAAAATAGATGAGAGCGTTTTTTATTCTTGAACAAATTTAAGTTAATGAGAGATCTCAAATATTTTACAAGACGCCATGTCATACAATTACATACATCCACATTCACAAGTTCTATGGAACAGTATTACATTGGGTGGATATACTTTTTAAGCAATACAATTGAGTTACAAAGCCGGCAATACGCTAACGATGGCCATGTTGGTTCACGGAGTAGCAAATACAGTAACAGGCGGAAGATTGTGTGTTGGCCCCGTCGTTTCCTGGACAGACTTATCCGCCTTTCACTAAACCTTCCGACCAAGTTGGGACGGAAAAAGCAAAGCGGGTCAAGAGCTGGAGAATTCCGTGCAGCTGGACATAACTCTGAAGAGCAATGTTGTCGTGGAAAGGTGGAGTGTTGTCAGATCAAAATTCAGAATCTCAATCACCAAAGCCAGACTATGGCGGATGAGCAATTCGCAAGCGGTCACAATTGGCATAAGGACCAAAATGAAAGCAATGTCGCATATTGTTAAGCAGATTAAGAGTTTGATGCAACAATCCTTCAAGCTGCAAGACTTACTCGTCCGTTCTCGATGCATTTTGTGATCATAACTATAACGGAGACATCTTCTTCCCATATCATTCGCCAGAAATCGTTCACTGTAGCGCTCTGTGGACCTAAAACGTTTTAAAAACTTAATTTTATCTTGATATTTTCAATTGTGACATTCTACACAAGCAGGGCAATACCCTAATATTGCCAATTGCGAATTAGGAAACTTTTATGCGCCATGGCTTACTCGTAGAGGTAGCGCCAATGAGGAAGCATTTGCTCGCCCCTAGGTTGCGACGTGCGCGGGTTCCACAGCCGAAGACGAAGACAACGGTGTTCTCCCATTTACTAAGGTTGACCGCAATTAGTAGTTCTGACCACACAGGTGATACAGAAATTGTCCGGCGACAGCATAAATGAGTTATTATTATTACTATTATTATTATCATTATTATTATAGTTATTATTATTATTCTAATTAATATTGTTAGTATAATTATGATTATTAATATGACTATGATTATTATTATTATTATTATTATTATTACTACTACTACTACTATTATTATTTTTATTACAATGCAAGAGCTCAGTCGGTGGCCTAGTAGATAGATTGTCTGCCTGTGACAGTCCTAATTCCCATACAGAGCCTACAGCGAAGCTTTCCTCGAGGCCTGCAAGATTAAAGACAGAATGTCGAGAAGTTATGGAAGTCAGCAAGTACATGACTTGAACATCGATTTCTTCAGCCATGTAAATTTTGTTTTTGAAGAGTTGAAGAGCGACAATTGAATGACATCCAATTGCCAAGTGAGTCCATGGGGCACTGAATTGTGGCTACTGCAATCGGAGTTTTAATTTCGTTGTCTGACAATGCAGGTATGCCTGAATATCGCCAGCGTATAACTAGAGGTTCACCAGATTCCCTTGCTTACTGTATAAAGTGTATATGACAGAAATTTGAATGAAAAGACAACACAGCCTACGTCAAGAGATAAAAATCTGCATTTATTGACTAGAGACAATAATGTGTAACCTTACCATGAGAAGCAATAACCTTCGTTTTTCGGTGGGTCTAAAATGAAAAAGTTATTAACCAGCTTAAAAGATAATCATTTAATATCTATATATTTGCTGAAAAGTATTTTTTTAAAGACGCACTTGACAAAAGCAGTACAATGAAAGTGTGCATTATTTTAAATATAATTATGCTGACTATTACAAATATGTAATAATTTTCACAATGTTATGTTCGATTTATAAACAATATTGTCCAGCTATGTTTTAGCCTAAATTGACCCAGCAAAATAGATTTTATTTCAAGAAACACTGTTTCATAGCAATTGATTTTGCGATAATTGTCACAGTAGGCTACTCGTGATTGTTATCTTAAAATTTCAAAAGCGCCCCTCGAAAGCCAAGCGCAGGATGCCAGCTTTTTCACTAACGCGGCGTAGAATCGGAGGGGTTGTCTAAAGGTAGCCCAGATTAGGTCTAGATTCGGCTGCTGGAGAAGTCAGTTTTCTTCAGCTACATGTAGGCTTCTACCCGCACCAATCGTCAGGCACACTAGTAACAGTAAGGCTAGTGAGACCAATAATTCAAAGACGCCATAGTAAATGTTCATGTTCATGTTCATCTATCCATTCATACGTATTCGTTGGTCCGTTTGTCCGTCCGTTCGTTCGTCCAACATTACGTCAGTGAAAGCGTACATACAGACATTACATGCATTTTAGAATGAAAAAGCCGCTGGTTATTAAGCACTGAAATTATGTGATGGTATATGCGGACTATGACTAAAGTTCCTTCGAATGGCCTACAGCCATATTAGCCATATATATACTCCTAATAATCGCATTTTTAAATCATACACAAGCATCTCTCTAAAATCTAAATTTATATGCATTGAGGACGCCTCTGAGCGTGTATTGCGCGAAGAATTCTGTTTTAAAACAGAACAATTTCCTTTTCACTTACAGATATATAGCTTGCATTGATATAGTCTGAAAAAGAGTCGTTGTCGATCACCTCGAGTTTAACCCGGTTGTGATCATCTAAAATATAAGCACTTTCACATTTAAATATGTAGGCATGTTGAGGCTCAGGCTTATATCTTTAGGGTTCAAAGACATTAGAAAATTTAATGAGACAGGATCAAAAGTGGCTTGTGCAACACTGACCCGATAAAATCCATGAATTGAATTTAATCTTAATAAAATTTAAAGCTTAACGAAACTGGGCAATAGTTATACCAAACTTAACAAAACATTAGAAACTCAACAATATGCGACATGGAATGGTCACGCTGCTTTAGCTCGTGTGGTGCCTCGGAATCACACTACTGTGTTCTTAATTAACTTTAGGACTGCGTTATTTGGCAATCGTTGGATACATACATGCAGTGCCGATTTATGCATATTTCCTACCACTTGAGTTAACCAGATGTGCCTAATTAATTTGTTTTCAAACAAAACTTAAACTTTATTCTCTTTATTTCCTTTACCAACGTGTTAAAGAAATAGGCTTGACAGAAACAAAACCTACAAGGTAGAATGTTCCGATACTTATTTTTCTTTTTCAGTTCTGGTGATGATGCGTAATGAGTTGGAAAATCTGCCTCCATATTGACACTCTAAACAATAATGTATGTCAATGAATTAATGTAAGCGGATACTCACTGAACACCGTTTAGTGCATACTAGGCATTATGTCATCGATAAACAGACAACACATAAACCATTTTAAATAGACAGAAAACCAAGCGCATTATACAACTTGAGATCATAGATGATTCAGATAGTTTCACAGAGGATATAATTCTCAGAAGCTTGATATTCTGAAGCGAAATGTTCTAATCGTATATATGTAGAATAGGCCTAAGTTTGCTGCAGACGATCTTTCAGTTCTTGCCATGCTACAGGATAGTCACATTCTTTCTCATCACTTTTGGGCTACAATTCGCTGAACTCAGGTCAAGTCAACCTTAAGTTACTCTTGTATCAAGGATTTTGCCAGGGTTATTCATAGTTCAACTTTTCATGATCTGACCCAACCTTGTCCATCCTAAATAGACCCTACCTGACCCTTGAACCCAAATATATGATCCAATCCGCCCATAAAGTGCATGAACCCGACCCAATCAGACCCGTAATGGCGTAACAACGCAACACAGTCAGATAGAATAATAATATTGATATTGTATAAACTCATAATTATTAAACGTATCAGAGAAGATAATCATTGTTTTTCCAATAAGTCTAAACTTACTTTTGCAAAAAATTAATGCGAAATTATTCCGGATATTACTAGGTCCTACGCACGGGCGGCGATCCCCGGGGGTTGATGGGGACCAGTTCCCCCACCTTTTACAGAGAGGGGGCACGCTATACGTGTGTCTCCCTCCCACATTTCCTACTCCTCTCATTGGGTGTCCCCCACCTGTCAAACGAGATCGCCGCCTCTTGTCGTATGGGTTAAGCTATTGTTGAAGCGCTATACTGATGCTGGCGATTTCGTTCAAGTAGTCTACAGGTTGAAGATGCCTGGTAAAACTAAACCAGTCTGGGTAGTTTTGTCACGACCTTCCCTCTGTGATTAACACGACTGGATTTGCACTAGATATTTAGTGCACGTCTGGAAATGTATTTGCATTTAGACATCAGTAATTTTTTTTATTATCCAATTGATAGTGAGAGTTCCATGTTAAATTTTGGCGTTTTGAAATGCACGTTTCTCACTTTGAATTCCTCGCGCATCTTTGTCGGATGTATTTTCCAGAGTTGATCCACCTCTATCGAACCGTCGTTGTCTTCTGAAGAAAAGACATTAGTGAATTACTAACAACACGATGTTGCAAAGTATTTTAGAAGTGCATAATCTAATCGCAGAAGGGGCGGATCTTGCGCAACCGTTTGTCTCCTATGACCGTTTGTCACCAGCATTTCTCTGGTCTTGGTCGGCGTGTCAGTTTGTGACTGTTTGTCTATTAAACGAAGATATATATAAATGTATTATATATATATATTAAACGAAGAGATATAGGACGTAGACATAGCAACCTTTTTTTCTTGTACTATCGTTTATCGAATACTTTTTTGTCAAAACGCACCCATTTACATTCTATAGAAATGCGCTTGATATGACGCATTGAGCAGTAATCGTGACTATGCAGTGACTCCAATAATAATTTTCACGATTGTCACTGCGTATGAATGACTACGATCATATCTGTGATTACGGTCAAATTTTCTTCAACCCATAGGGCGAGAGAGAATTTCAACCAGCACCACATGCGAGCGAAACGTTTTCATTTCAACTACGTAGGCATATTTAGGGAGCCTCCAAACGCACAACACTGAATATAGGCCTATTTATGAACGCATGTTTGTATGCAAAGTATTAATAAAGTATCCATGCATATGACATTGTAGCTGCATGTATACACTTGGGTGCGTATGTATGTATCAGAGTGTTGTGGTTATCTTCATATTCGCATTCATCTATGACAGACTTATGAGTGACTGTAGGTCTACAATCACCTCTCATTCCACATTTTAGCATAGTTGCTATGCTAAAAACTGAATGGTTAGATGTTGCTCAAACCTGCTTAGGCCAATAATTATTTTTGCAATGACTATCATCACTGCATATACCAGCACAATTGGTGTTATAACACGAATGTTTCCCTATTATAACGGTAAGATTTTCTTACCTTTGCAAATATCAGAAAATCCGCTGTTCCTTTTGCCGTCGGATGAAGATTCCCGTTGTTTTCGACTAAAAAATTCATAAATACTAAAACTTAACAGTGAGCAATAGCCTCCATGTGATTAGGCTTATATATATAATATATGTATATATGTATATATATATGTATATATATACATATATATGTATATACATAATATGTATATATATATGGCATCGCAGGACGTTTTTCTGACAGATTATAATAACGACATCATCCATTTAGAGCAACGAAATATATCATCCACAAGTAAAAACTGATTGACCGGTAAGACGTTTTCAATTGCAGCAATCGCACACATTTAGAATCAAATCATCGAATTTCTTATTTAATTATTTTTAGATTTTAAAGCAATGGCGATATCACTACTTAATTATTGTATTTCCATGAGCCTTGGTAAAGCACCAATTGAACACGAGACGCAGAATGCAAGTGGAGTGGCCTACTCTAAGACAGAAGAAGTCATCCAAAGGGTCAGTAAATTTATTAAAACACCCATAAGTTTACTGTAAATAAGATGTATATTCATTCTTACCTTCGCCAGTAAGGAAAAGCCAACACTGCCAATATGATAAGTATCACACAAAGAGATCCAACAACGACCCCAGCGATAGCGCCATGGCTTGGAGGATTATCATCAGGAGAGACAGCTGCACACGTAATACGGAATTTAGAGTGTATCAATCTGAGGTTCAATTCAGGTACTTCTTAGTCAGATTAGGCAAAACATAAATTCTTTTCCACCTTAATTCTCATCCTGTTACGATGCACTTTAATACTAGCGTAAGCACTTATATATTGATCATGAAAGGTATTTTAATGTGCACTTCTACATAATTATAACAATGAGTGTCAGCTTCTGTAGTAATTGGGATTACAGAAAAAGGCATCAATAACTGCAAAATAAGAGTTTCAGTGTTTGTCAAATTTTGCTAATAGAACAAATGTTCAAAAGCAAGGTTTAGAAACTGTTGGTGTTTGCCATTTTGCGCTGCATGTGACACTTAATTTAGAATAGGCGAATTTATGGCCACATGATATTTTCACGAATTGCATCAGCCTTGAAACACCAAGTAATGCGAACAAACTTATTAAACAGGCCGGAAAATGAACTCTTTGAATAAATCAAAGAGCTTAGGATAATAAAAGCAGTTAAAGAAGTTTAAATATGAATTTAAAGGCAATACAGTATTAATGAATAATATATGAAGCGAATTACCTATGCAGTATCTGGCACTACCGTTATGTGAAAAGCCCTGGAAGCAGTTGCAGGAATAGTCTCCAGGAGTGTTAGTACAGTTTCCAGTAGTCCTATTGCAGTCGTTGATTGGATAATCAGGTGAACATTCGTCTATATCTGTTGTAAATAGTCATAAATAATACGATCAAGATTTAACAATCCAGTAGCTTTCAAGCAAGCGCTTTTGGCAATTCTTTGAAAGTGGAAATGGAATTGATTTGGATTTATATGTTCATCACAAATTGTAAATTAATGAGCCAGGTTCAATATCTATATTTTTATTTCTCGGAGCTCATGGACCTGTCGCAGTATGGAAATAATTTTATGAATTTGATATATTTAACCACTTACATTTAATTTCTAACTGCAAGGTTTTTTAGTTAAAATTTGGTGCTCTCGATTAGGCCTACTCATCACCCTTCAAGACACAAATGGGCTGTGGAAATTAAAGCCGAAACAAGAAACTATTGGCCTATCCAGTTTGTCAAACACGTGTCAAACATTATTTTTCCACGAAATAATGACAAACCTTCGCATTTCGTGCTTGTCTTGTTGTGAAAGCCTGGTTTACATTCGCACGTGTAAGTTCCGTCGAGATTATGGCATTCTCCAAAGGCAGGATTACATTGGTTGCTCGGCAAAGTAAGCAAGCACTCATCAACGTCTACAACACGAATTTAAATGCTATTGCATTCGTTATCGTTTCAATAATCTCACCGTTTTAAATAAACCATCAAACAACATTACATTCAGTGAACGAAAAGTGTTAATCGTTCGTTAACGTTCTCCTAAACAACAGGAGCACTGATAAGGCAAATTGCAGGTCTAAAATTTGTCCTTAAAAAAACAATCCTGAATGTTGATTGATCGGTAGCGTGAGTCATTGAAAGTTTATAATACAGCCGAATGGTTATTTCATTTCGTTTACCTGTACATCAACGACGACGCGGGAATAACAAGTCTTTCCAGAAGAGGGCATTTTTTGACAAATACCAAGATCTGAAAGCTATAACTCGGATGTCTACCCAGCAAGGTTTCATTACGCTATGCTTAGGAATTTTGTGATTTGATGAAAACAATACTGCCCGATGAACCTACGAGAGCAGGGAAGATATCCGTGTGTATATGTTCCCCAACATTGTTGGCGCATGTTGTCTGCTATTGCAATTCCTTTTTCGCTTCTGCTATTCTAATCTCATTCGCATACCCATGGTTTGTCTTTCTCCTCTTCATTAGTTTCTCAGCATAGCTGCTAGGCGGACAGTCCGCCTTACCTATACTCTTGCATCTTTACCTCTATGTTTGATGAACTTATATGGCTTCCTATCCATGCAGGCATACAATTTTAAGTTACCGAGGGTCTACCGATGTTAAAATCATCTAGGGGCGTCTTAGGGGCTCATAGATGATAGATCCTTCCTTGGGTGTGAGATCAATTATTTTACACATAGCATCTCTCCTTCTATCGCCAGTGGATGATAACAAAGATATCACGGGAATTTTCGTCAATTAATCATCCAAGGCTATTACTAAGGTCTACCGCTTGTTGAATGTGCGCAAAACACCTGATTATTGTCGCTATACTTTTAACCTGTCGGTCACTGACACTACACGTTACTCGTTACCCGTTACTGAACGGGCCATAAGGTTGTACGGTGTTACATTACATAATCGTATATTTTATACTACCATGGACAGTAACTCATTTACTTATATTATACAATAGTTTGGAAAAAAGATGGTAGGTAAAATTTCCCGCAATTTCGCAATAAGTGGGATGTGCAACTTATTATGTGTATGCTTACATGAAGAATATATTTTATGGTGCTGTAGGCATGGGCAAAAGGATCTGAAGGCAAAACAAGCGACAGACAGATTTTCAATTGCACTCAATATATGCTGCTGGCTCTATTAGCAAGGTTTCAACATCAGCATTTTTAAGAGATTTGTTGTACAAGAAGTTACAAACCTTTGCAACTTTTGTTTCCATTATTCTCAAAACCTGCTTTGCACGTACAATTGTAAGTTCCTGGGAAATTGTGGCAATTTCCAAATGTAGAATTGCATTGGTTGTTCGGCCAAGTAAGCGTGCATTCGTCTATGTCTAAAACAAGCATTTCAAAACAACGATTCAATTACACCACCATTTAAAGAATAACGAAGAAACAGAACAACGAAGGAATGAGCCACAGGCCTTCACCGAGATAAACTGAAAAGGAATTCTTTATTTCCAAAATTTAATACACGGATCTTCCGATATAATAAGTTATCAGATTTTTAATGGCGAAGAAATACAAGACGCTGACGGTGGCATGTTGGCCGAGCTGTTAGAGCGGTCGGCCCATTGCACTCAGTTTACGCTAAGTGAGCGGATTCGACTCTCGTCCGGGGCGTGACTGTGTCGAGACCTTGAGCAAGTCCTTCGCACACATGTTATTTGCTCTGCATTACAACTGCAGTTGGGATGTCGAGGCGTATGTGCACTTCTGAATGTAAGTATAAGAAGGGCGATATCAAATAACATTTGTATTGTGTTGTATTGTATTACAAGAAATTTCTACGAATAGTCGCTTCAAGAGACTTATCATGAACTATTTAGAACTGAAACATTAATAAAAAAAGGGCATGAATCACTCGTGAAATGGCTTTGTCATTTCGACACGTTATATTGCTGAGTTGATAATGAAACTTTGGCGTCATTGTGATTTTAGTTGACCCTATAATAATGCTCTTCTTCTAAATTAAATTGCAAATTAACTAGTTAAAACTGTACAAATATTTCTAAAATGGATTTTGCAACAGCAAAAATTGTGATTAAACAAATCGCGATTGATACAACATCACGGTATCGCGTCAGTTGATCCCCGTCAATTGATTCTCACGTCAATTGATCCCCACGTCAATTGATCCTCTGCATATTCGTTCTAAATGAATCTCTAGGTTGCCCATCACAGACTTGTAGCTGAGGCCGTTAGTAAACAAAAGATCGATTTTACAGATTTTGAAAATAACAAAGCAATGCCTAGGGTTCATGTCACTCGTCCAGGTTTCATGTCACTCGTCCAGGTTTCGTGTCATTCGTCCATATTTCTTTACGGAGTGGTTGGTATGGAACATCAGGCAACAAAACGATATCGCTTGCTTGAGGCTCGTGTCAACCGCGCTGTACACGCTAACGGCCGGTCGGAGATTTAGTTATTTCTCCGAGCAATGGCTCATTTATCCCATGCATAGACACTTATGCTTAGGACTTTACGCTCATATTACGACTCTCAATTACGCTCTTGCAATTTATTATCACTTTAAAATTTTGTGCTCTGTTACGTCGTTCTTTTAATAAATGGAGAAGGTCGCAAGTGGAACATGAATGTTGTATCAATTGGGCTGGGTTCAATAGGCAGAGGTTCAATAAGCAGAGGATCAATTGACGAGGGGATCAACTGACGGGGATCAACTGATGGAGGATCAAAAGACGTAGAACCAACATCACATCGTTTTCAACGATTCGCTCTTGCAATGTCAATCTCGTGAATATCTGAGATAATTTTGTCATTTCGAATTGCAAATAGGTAGATCACAAGATACCATGACACTTTGATCCCAAAACACTGTAAGGCAAAAGACAATTATTCTGCCAGCTTTTACAAATGCACAATTGCTCATATTTTGCCTCTATACAACTTCAACATTTTGGAGCAAGTCAACACGAGATAGTTGACTCAATACTTATCAAGATCGTGTGTTTAAGACAGAACAACACATTTTCTTCAAGACGGTTTAAAAACTCAAGGCGTGACTCGCAAGACCAAGACTGACACCAAGATAAAAATGGATATTTGTTTAGTTACCTTGGCAGTCTTGGTATTCCATAGTCCTTGCGTATCCTTCCTTGCACCTACATCGAGGAACAACCCGCTCTGGTCCTTCTCCTATATTTTCGTTTGTGCAAATCACGTTTTCTCCCGTACAGTTTCCGTTGTTTTCGTAGCAATCTATTAATTATATAAAACAGCAACGAAATTTTTCAGCGCCCAAGGAAAGAGTTAGTTTTTGCTCTTTAATTAATAATTACATACTGGGTGTCGAATTTGCAGATTTAATTTGCACGATCATAATGTAGTCTTTGTGAAAAATAAATTTAAATAATTTTGATTTGGTTCATATTTGATTCGTTGTGTTGCTTTCGTGACACCTCTGCTACTATTGTATGTGTTGCGGATAATTAAAAATAATATTTTAAACACTATTAAATATTAACATTGTTATCAAAATTATCTTTGACTTCACTAATTCACGAATAATTATATGCGGCTTAGTATAAACAAGTTAATTCAAAGTAACGTATAGTCAGAAGGGTAGGCTAATAACAACAATTTAATCAAACAATGAACGCCACTCATGATTAAATAGGTGTATTTGTGTTATGAATTGAATTTGTCAAGATATTCGATTACGGTGGCAAACTTTCCCAAACAACAGGATGCACGCAGGATTTGATATTTGTAATGTATTTCTTTTGGTTGTTTTTTCTTATCATAATAGTGCCTAATTGCTGCAATGCAATGCTCTCCTCAGCCGAAGTCGACGAAGCAAAAGGCAACTATTCAAAATTGGACAACATTCTGATAAAGCCAACTCAATGGTTTAGTGCTGGTAGCTTTTGCAGATGCAAGAGCATCAATTATTTTGTGAAAATCGATTTCAAAGCCTCAATACTCTAAATCGTCAACTTACTCAATCGTCTAATTGTTCCTCGTGAACAGATCAAAATAAAATGTGTCTAAAGAAGAACTTTTCTCAAGTAGCAGCAGAAACGGCAAATCAAGTTGTGCGTATTTTTTTATTAATATATTAAATTGTCGAAGTTAATAACTAAATTCATATCGTGTAGTAATCACTACTGAAGTGATGCGCCCGGGAACGGTAATCCCACTTTATCTCCCTTTGTTACGCCACTGGTACAAAGTAGTAGTTTGGTAAATTTGATACTTTAGCTCAAGAGGTTATAGTTATTATTGACTGTGTCATTAGAAATGTGTGCATACTGTTGTGAGGAAGTGGGTTCTTAACAGAACTACAGAGAAAGACATTTTTTTATTGCAAACATTGGGATTGTTGGGGTTATAATTAGAGTTAAACATTTTTAATCAGAGGGCTAGGTTAAGGAATGTGCACAGGCCGGCTAAGGAAACAGCCAGTACCCGGCTGGATGACCAGTAGTGCCTGGGTGAATGACCAGTGGGGCTGAGAGAGGTGAATGGCGAGTTAAGAATGACAGGTGGAATACAAGTGAGAGAGAGAACGGCAAGAGAGAGATTGGGTATGCAGTTGCTGACTGCAGAGACGAGTGGTCGTCTCAGATCTGATCAGAGTGGCAACGGACGAATTATTGAAGAAGCACCGCCGAAGGCAAGGGATGAGATATACAGTAACATGTTATAAGCAGAGGGAGCCAAGATTATCAAGCGGTCCACATTGTTTGACCTGAGTCAATAATTAGCTTAATGGTCGTTTGAAGTGGCAGGGATGGTTTATGGGGATCTTGCAAAAAGCGGTTTTCATTCTGTGTGACGGTAATAATTACTATTGCTTGTATTTATTCTTAACAGAGTACAATATTCCAACACTATCCAATAGCTTGCACTCGCATTTAAGTTTATTAATATAAAATTAACGGTGCTATCAAATGTGGAATTACAATTAAACGTGTGTTTTTGATCTTTTACCCTCCTTTACTTTATTTGGCTTGTGTAAAGCGTGTCATGGACGGATCGTTGGATCGTCGGCTACTTGGATTCTTTAAACTCTTATTTCGGTATGTTACCGTCGACCTACAGAGCTGATAATTTCCATGCATATCAGGCTTGCATCAGGATGCAATGTATCAACTTTTTACGGACATAACTTAAACATTGAGAACAAAAACACAAAAATCCAAAAAGTTAAATATCGTTTAACCACTCGAACGATTCCTCCTTGACGAGCTCCACCCCGGCAAGTTTACATGTACATCATCAATTATATGTAATAAAAAAATATCTTAAGAAAATGGAACGATCTCTACCAGATAAAATAGGGTTCCGAAAAACTTATTTATTACTTGTGTTGAATATCAGCAATTAATACTGACAATAAACTTGTAAGCTGCTTGGTGACTATTGATGCACACAACCTAACCTTAGCAAAGTAGTTTTAAAAGCAGTTACCTACTTATCAGGTAGTTATCAAACTAGTTACGACTACTTGTCATCTAAAGTAGTTAAAGTAGTTTTAAGGAGTTAGGAAGAATTTTTATTAACTACTCTTGAAATAGTTGGTGCCCATCATTACTTACTGTATTTCACTACTCCGAGTCAATCATTAATGAAATTACTAAGCGGTGACTAAATTACAGTGACTTACTTCTTACGTTGCAAGATGTTCCTGTCCATCCCAATGAGCAACCACCTATTGGACATGTTCCGTCTTCTATTGTGCAATTTGATCCTTGAAGGCAATGACACTGATGACTGCATAATACCCCATAATATCCGTCTTGACAAGCTATTATAACCAGCAAGAATGCAGCTTATTTATTTCCAATATTTCACATTTAACTATCACCATCCTCTAAAGTGAACCCGCGACAGTTGATTAAAAGTATATATTCTGCGATTAGGTCTTCTAATTGTAATCGCAAAATTTACAATTCTATAAAGCTGCTTTCAATCATGAAGTCGGATCGGGAGAGCATTTGAGTAGCTATGTTGAAAAGGCTCTAGGTCAAGAACCATTGATTGTTTGAAAAATCCACTGTCGAGTATTTGAAAATGAAACTATCGGACGAGAACTGGGTCCATGTATTCATTCTGGTGATGGACGGTGGACATACTGCCTTCATGGCGTCTGCTGCGAGCACAAATGAATTCCAGGAAAACATGCGACCACCAGTCAATTGATACCTCAGACAATCTTGTAACTACACAGCTTTGGAGGAATGCGCGATGCTCGCGGTGCCGAAAGATCAACACGATCGGCAACTCATCGTCAAAGAGAATGGGTTCGCCGTTGAACAAGTAAGGCATGCACAACTCTGCACAAGCCGATATACAGTGCATTATATTCTGAGAGCTAGTCTCTTAGTCTATCGGGCATCACATGCAGAAGATTGTTTGCAATTCCTCCCGGTTTTTACTGAATTGTTTCTCCACTGGTCAGATATAAATAATCAAGCGTGAGAGCAAAACTCGAAAGATGTGCATAAACGATTCCCGGACAATTCGGCCCCGAACAATTCGGCGACGGACTATTCGGCGCCGAATGAGTTGGTAAATGTATGTAGACCAGATATCGGTATGTAGTAACTGGCATTTTTTAAATATTCAGAATGGAAGCGAAATAGTATTCTCCATATTATCCAGCACATGTCTGGTTATTATAGAGACTGGTGAAGACAACAGCCCTAAAATGCTGACTTTCAGTAAGTGCGATTAAATATTACTGCAACATTAAGACATGGATTTATCAACTTCTACAGCCTTTAGTAAATACTATGTGAGTCAGAAACCGAAATCAGTGTAATTTGTATTATTTTTTAGCTTTCTCTACAATGGAGGATTACTCTAGTTAGAAGGTAACATGATCCCTATGTGTTGACTATGACTCTACAATAACGAAACATGTGGTGGATAATATGGAGAATACTATTTAGCTCCATTCTGAATATTTTAAAAATGTCAGTTAATACATACCGAAATCTGGTCTAAATATACCTACAAACTTAATTGTCCCGGCGCCGGAATGTCCGTCGCCGAATTGTCCGTCGCTGAATTGTCCGGCGCCGAATTGTCCACGCGCCAAATTGTCCGCGCGCCGAATTGTCCGTCGCTGATTTGTCCGACGCCGAATTGTCCGGTCACCGCAAAGACTGTGCTCGATACGGTTCTAGGACGTTTGATCTTTGGATGGTTGATCATTGCGGACGCTTGATCATCGGACGATTGATCACCGGACGATTGATCATTGCGAATGATTGATCAGCTGACGATTGATCATCGGTCTATGAATCACTTTAATTAATAAGTCTGAAAGAGAAATGTATTTACCGATATTATAGATATCAATACTTCTAAAGCCCGAGAGATGGTTGTTATTCGAAAGCAACAAGACGTCAAAGGCCATTGAAACCTCTTATTCAGAGGGAAGGAGGGTAATCACCATGAATGTCTTTGGAGTCATAATTAGTGAACAAGAAACCATGAAGCTAGCTTTCTGTTCAAAAATCTCTTAATACATTTTGTCAGTTTGTAAATAGCTACGTTTAGACGGCCATGATACTATTATCAAAATAAACAGAATACATCGTTTGTCTGTTACAACCTGTTTTATAATCGTCCGGTGATCAATTGTCCAGTGATCAATCGTCCACAATGATCAATGGTTCAGTGATCAAAACGTCCCCATACCGGCTGATACATATAATCAAAAGATAAATACAACAGCCTGAAGAGTCAAACAAATGACATGCAGTTAGAAGTAAAGTCCCTGGATGACGTCATTCGTCAAACAAGTTTGCCTTGATTAAAAACCAGTGAAAGACAAGTTTACTATGTAAATTCAACAATAAATGAGCTGTTGATACCGTAACTAGATAATATGATAACGTAACTAACAACTATTCGATCCTACGGATGTAACTAGGGCTACTGAGTTCTCCGTTTGATGCCGATGTGCATGACTGTCTAAAGTCTAAACTATGTGCGTTGGTTGATGTGGTGAACAGTAGTCCTAAATTAGGCCTATATTGAAAGAGTAAAGAGATATTGCTTAATAAATTATTGTTTATTGACTTGTGTTTGCATCATGTCTATTAACTTTTATAGAAATTAAAAAAAACGATATTTTGCACGAACTTGAATAGACATCATTGGCGTCGGCACCGCCACATATATCAGCTGGAGATCCAGGACAAGTACAGGGAGCATTGTCTGCACAATTTTTGCCACAATTATTAGAAATTCCAGTTGCTGAGTATGTACTGTTTCCACAAAAACAGGCGTATCCATACTGAAATAACAACAACACATTTCTTTTCAGAAGACCTGATATGTATCATTGGCACAACTCTAGTAAATATCCGTGGTCAAATTTATTGCAATGTTAATTTGAACATTTCACAGAGATTTTTTTACTTTATACCGTCCCTTGACATCTATGGGCAATGGGCCCATTTATATGTAGGCCTACAGCTAAAATTCGGGTGTTTAAACTTTTTAAATATTGGCATTGACACTATCAATCGAAACTGTTAATGAATTCATTCAGTGTGGTAGAATTGCTAATCCATCCTGCCATTGCTGACCTTCTGGTGGTCTTGGCTGACCATAATGTCCTTAGGTGGCAAGGGCTCTCACCTTCACACCGTCACCAAGGCCACTACGATCTCCGGACTCCTCTATGCCTCACCAGGATCGGGATCGACTCGAGTCATTCCTGGAGAGAATACGGAGAATGTGCCTTCTCCCCATTCCTGGAGAGAATGCGGAGAATGTGCTTCCTCCCTTATGATGCTGTCCCGACGATGCGAACCGTGATGGCGATTGATTGACATGACCTGCAACGCCTCTTGCCGCCGGTCGTCCACAGAAGCCATGCATAAACTGAGTCCTAAACCACACCCGTTTACCCGCGCAGTATAAGGGAGATTGAAGTTTTATCTCCACGAATCTTTATAAATTCAATTCATATAGCCTATATATAGATATATTTTAATTCCTTGCGATTACCAACAATGTTCTTTCTTCGAAAGTCATAGGCCTATGCATACGGCTTAACAAATTATCAGATCATAATCGCAGTAACAATATCGAGATAGAGAAAGGACAAGGATCGTCTTCTGCTCAGTCGGATCTCAGACATCTGTGAAGCTACAATGAGGCCAGGCCATAGTTAGACATCTTTATTAACTCTGGCATATAAAGTCACTGACCATCCAACTGCCCATCATCTAACAAATCTGCATATACTCTATAGCACGTTATACATAATAAGACGAATGAATATATAGCGAATAGATTAGACCGACCTGTAAACCAACGTATAATCCATTTTTACTTGTTCTGCAACGATCCATGCATAGTTGAATTGTCATTTTTACTTGGTCGTCAAACAGATGTGGAAAACCATTTTTCCTTGCGTCAGTAAAGCAACCGTAATGAGCCAATGCAGATGCTGAAACTGAAACAATGGCATAGATGTAAAATCGGAGGTTCAAAAACAGCAAAATTTTTGTTATAGGAAGTGATAAAATGAGTAAAAGGAGAACAAGTGTATGAAGGTTGATTTTATGGCATGCATGTCAGCGGCCGCCATTTTGAACAGTTCTGACTCTACATCGGTTTCAAAACGAGCGGTGTTTCCAATAAAAGTGGGCGTAATAAAATCCACAAAGTGGTTGAGGACAAATTTAAGAGGTTGCAAAGTGCGCTGGGTCCGTGCCTTATGTAATGAAGGAAGCGAAGAATACTGTTGGGATAAATAGTCGGGGTGACTACTGAAATCGAGTAATAAATAGCACATATAGAAAACTATTTGAATAATACTTAAAATAAAAATAGCTTTGGACTAATATTCAGTTACTTGTTCTGGTTAACTTCATGGTAATTGTGTTAATGCTTCACGTGTCCAGATCTTGTTCAACAATCCAAATGTTTGTGAAGTGTGCCCACTTGCATGTATTTTTCGTTTCTGTCATCCGCGTTCATTAAACTTTATTGATTGACGAAATGTTTTACGTTGTAAAGATCTTCTCCCTTAATTCTGATCCTTATTGGTCGTATCGATCACCGTTTTCTTGGTTATCCCTGTGTTGATTCTTTGATAGAATCGTCTATGTATTTCTCGTCAATCTGTGTCGTAACATCATGTGGATCTAGCTTGCGTCTATGGCAGTGTATTCTATGCCGTCGGCAAATCGGAAATTGTGTATCGTTTAATTTGAGTTTGAGTTTAAGCTTAGTGTCTCGGAGGTGCTAAGGCTGAGTGGCAATTCTACTTTTAATACTAGGCTATAATGGTGTACGGATGAGATGCGTTACATTCTTGTCGTAGTCCTATTTTTCGTGTTAAAGCATAATTTCATTCTAGTTTTACTGCTCTCGATTATTTTCAACTATATCCCGTATACAAGTCTGATCAGTTGATCTGATATTCCTACATATTGCACCACTTCTCACTTTCCAGCATGCCATTTGCTCTCGAACACTTGTCTGAAGTTTGTCTGTTAGTCTTGTCGTGAAGCTTGTCTGAAGCATGAGCGTGGACCAGAGTCTTGATTGCATGAGTAGGAAGTGATTGGTGGATGAGGCTAAGCTGACGTAATAGTGGAAGAATGAGCGAGAGACATTGTTTACGCCATCTGATAAGGATCGAGTGCACGGGATCAAGAAAAAAATGCGAGATCGCATACAGAAGGAGAAACTCACACACATCTAAGGCAGATGGAATTGCTATCAATTGTTGAAAGCTGCGCATGATTGCTTAACCAGATGAACTGGGTCTTGTCTTGGTTAGGACGTAGACGATTCAAAGACAGCCAACGTTCAAGAGCAACAGAAGCCTCTAGGATACGCTCAACTAAAATATTAGCTGTGACGGCGGGATCATGCAGGTTAGGCTGTGTCATCTGCATACTGGCCTATGGGAGATTAACAGAAAGGGGCAAGGACTGAACCCTACGGTTGGTCGTAAAAGAGGCGAATGCAAAAATTATACAGAAGTCTTTCTTCTCTCAAGAACCAAGGCCTTGACTTGGGATCCCCTTGAAACCATCCAGTTATTGTTGTCTCAGTTCAGTTGCTTCTAGTTTGGATGGTGAGCCAATTGAATTGTTTCTGGTTAATAGTGTAAGCTTGTTGCTTGAGTATGTCTCTTGGTTCTTCAGACTATGTTGTTGGCTGCTGAGTTCATTCCTATCCATATGTTTAACCACATGATTTCTATGTTGTCCTGATCGTTAATTTGTTGTTTATCCTCTCTATCTCACCTTCATGTTTAATATGTCGGATGTCATTTTATATAGTTTTCTTGGTATCATGCTTGATGTTCTTTATTAGTCGGATTCTTCTCCTCAATCTCATTTTCAAGTTAACTATTACTAGCTTAGCTTGTGATCGATACCAATTTTGTACATCAAATTATCTGCAATTTGTCACATTTAAACTCCACTCCTCGCTTATTATGACATAGTCTACAGCTACCTCAATGACAACAATTTCATCAAGAACAATGGCGAAAAAGATGGCGAGAATAGAAGCAATAACTATCGCCGTATTCACCACCTCTACCACTGCCAAAGTGGACAACTGTAGGTCTACAAATGAATTCAAACTCGACAATATCGAATTCGGAACATGGAACTTCATAACTCTATTATACACAAAGCATTCGCCATGATAGCAATCAAGGAATTAGACAGATACACATGGGACATCATGGGACATCATGGGACATCATCTGGGACTCTGTCAGACATGATGACAGCCTATTACTTGCATGCTATTACTAATTTTGGAAAGATCTGTGTAAAAATATTGTGGTGTAATTTGTTTGTTTTAATTTGTGTGAGAATATTGCGTGTAGGCCTAGTGTTGCAGTTTTGTTCAAGTGTGCATACATTATTATTAATATTTACAAGTAATACAAACTTGGAAAAAACATCAATACAACCGCTAGCAATGATCTACACTTGCTCTGGAGTCTGTGATATGCTGAATACATAATTACCTGCAGTTACAGCACACTGTGTTCCACTCCATCCAGGTGCACAGCCATTTGGACATATTCCATTGGAAAGATTACAAGGTGCATCTTTGGAACAATGGCATTCCATGTTGCACGATGGTCCATAACGAGCAATTGGACATACTAATATAATACAGGCAAATAAATTAAGCACATTATCGCGAGTAACAGCAACCATGAGAAATTGTGCAAGTTTAATAGGCAACCACGGGTCGTTAGGCTGTTAGTGTTTATTGAGAGACTTCATAAGTTAAACTTCAGTTATAAGTGAATGCTGATAGAAGACGATTAATGTGCAAGAGAGCGCAGCTGGATGGAATATGTACTGCAACGCCTACAGACAGAAGAACTCGCCAGTGGAAATGCCATTGCATGATCATCATTCTTTCACGTCTGCATACTACCTCCGATGAAAAACTCCCCAACCCGATGTGCACAGCTTCCTCTGTTCTAGGAATAATGTGCACAGCTTCCTCTGTTTTAGGAATAGTCCCCGCCTCTTCAACTATGGCTAAACATAGCATGAACGTCGTTAAGCTGTTCATTTTCTGAATCCAGGACAAATCGAAGTCACTAGATTCGGCCGGCCTCCGTTTGACTTAGCAGCTCGTGGTGTTGGCCAGAATCTTGCGTTGAAAAAGTGTATGTTGGTATTTTTGATGTACTAAAAACGAATATGGTCCTCTATAATCCATTCAGTGATGTCTCGGAGGGCCCTGGGTTGACTACAAACCTAACAGAGGCATCCATAGCATCCTCCAACCTGTCCGACTTCTACTAAAAGGGAACACATTGATTCAAACCGCGCATGCATACAAGCAATCATCTTTTCCACAGTAATCTTCAATATAATGCTCCAGTACAACGCGAGTTCCCCATAGACGAATAATCTGCCACAGCGTGGGTTAACGAAGTTGAACAGAGGCGTCCAACTTTCATGAATTGGTGCTTGAAAAGTAAGTATGAAGCCCTCGTCCTCATTTTCGTTAGGGCTCACAAATAGAAGAGTTTTCATCGGTATGTCGAATGTTGTAAGACTACCACTGTCCTTCACCTTGTGTCATGTGAATGCCCGTGCACATCAGAGTCATGACTATACCAAGGATAAATTTGTAAAGGATGTTCTCTTTGTGTAATTTAAAATCAACCCCAATAACAACAGCACCGCCCTAATCTATTACACTCTCGTATTCCTGTTCGCGGGTTTGGTCATTTGATGCTGTTCGGCTCACACAAAACCCCGCTGCCTTCCGACAATGAATGCTATAGCAATTCAAGGAAGTACAGCTTCCGGATGATGAGATGACACAGGTAATCCCAAGGACCTTCTGCACCGTGAAGATGGTTTCTCAGCAAGGAAGGACTTCCAGCGACAGGTTTTCAGTATCAGTTTATCAAAAGGAATTCTGTTACATTAAATAAGTTACACATTCCATGTGAGTTCTGTTGACACAGCTTTTGCATTCCTCTTAGCTGACACATTCTATGATTTAATAGTGAACCCAAACTCACTTTCAAGCATTTTCAGAAAGCGACACAACATGTGCATTCATTTTAGGTTCACTGTCAGAAGAATCGTGCAATGGACAGACTGCCACAATCTATGATACGCTACTTCTGAATATCTGACAGCAATTTATCAAGCAGGAAACTTAGCCAGACAAATGTTCAACTGGTTTGATAACGATGACAACGATTTGTGTTACCTGAATAAATGGAATTCTGTAGAGTCCCACCACAATAGTACGAAATATCTCCTGTGCAGTTTACTTTGCACTCGTGACTTGGACCATACCTTCCGTAAATATCTCCACAGTAGCATTTTCCTCCGTTCTAAAGCAACAATCGTAAGTGTTTCTGAAACTATGTGCAATGTCATGGCTCACGGATCAATGGCTCAGGGCTCACGGATCAATGGCTCATGGCTCACGGATTGTCTTGGTTTATAATTTTAATTAAAAGGCGTGGTTCCTCTGCACACAACAGGGAAAATGAATCATGTAAAACAGTGAATATGAAACACATTGATTAGAAACGAAAAGAATAGATCTATTCACGAGAGATATGTCTGGAAATGAAAACTACCTGAGCTCCTGCGTAGGTCCTGTTCTTGCTTTTGCAATACACTATGCATGAAGAAATTGTCATCGAAGCCAAACTAATTTCGTTTCCGCGATCTGGATCTGCGACATTATCTTGATAACATCCAATGTATTGTTCGTTAAGCTCATCTAAAATGTAAAATTCAGTAACACTTTGTAACACATGATTGTTATTATTATGTCTGATACAAAAGGCATCATCCGATGGCGTACCAATGCCAAGCCACGATCAGGTTTCATGGCTCTCATTTAGAAGTATAGCTCCTTGTTAGGGTAATTCAACGCTCAATCAGCCGTTACTTCTCGCGTCTGGTTGAACCTTCAATTTAGCTTATTTACTAACCAAGAGTGTTATTTAATTACGAGCCTACAGACTGCGACTGACACTAGTGTGACATCACCTAGTCGTTTTCCCTCTAGACCCCGATTAACTGGCACACGACAATTTACCGTCATAGTCCTCGCCCCTCCAGTTCATCAGCACACCTTCGACTTCGGTTCAGCGCTAACCAACTCTTAACAAACAGTTCATCAAACCGTTAGATTCACTCGATTGGAACACAAACAATGCGCATCTCATTCTTCGCTGGTAACTGAAGGGTAATCGCTCTCCCGCAAACAGACTACAGGGTTAACGCCATAACGATGGGACTAACACATTACAAATTGTCCTCTACGTACTACGTTCCATTCCTTCTTCGTCCAGTTTCATCGCAGACTGTTTACGCCGCTACAGCACAGCGCGCTGTTATTCAACAGTTTAGTTCGTTCGCGACAACTCCGCAGATTTACAGCAATCCATTAGCGACTTATTTTATCACGTTATGTTACGGATGAGCAGCACAGTAGTCTTACAGGTTTTCTTTTTTCATGGTTACGCCGAGGTTACACTGACGGCTATCGCTTGTAATGATTACATTTCGATCCCGCTATTGTATAGTGCAGGTCAGCAGCAATCGTGCTGCAACGTTTCGATGGTAGTGCTAGTTGTATGATGGTGCTATTTGATGAGCAGCACGTTGCAACGTTTTGTAAGCTTGTTTTGTATACTGTCTATTTTCGTGATTACAACACAGTGCATTACCGTAGTCACTGTATCAATGTTTAGTTATACGTTTCCGGCGTTGTTACTTGTTGTTGTATTATCGCTTGTATTATGCGCATTCAAGTTACGTTACTGCACTGCATATATGTATAGATTAGTATCTTTGGCGCTGATAGCATTCATCCGCCATTTGGCATCGTATCATTATCAGCGGGCTCTAACCATGCTTTAAGGTTTCACCTGGTCGATGGGGAAATCCAGTGTTATCATGTTGTTTTCGTTTTTACACCGCTGCTGAACTTATTTTGCAGTCAGTCTGCGTCAGTGTTAATGTCTTTTACTTGAGTCGCTTGCCAATGCCCTCGCTCGCAGTTCACACGTATCAGATTCTCTAGTCGAGATTAATGTATTGTTTTAGGGCTGTTTGCCAGCATCTTTTCCGTCTGTACAGGACGACGCACTTAGCGTTTTGGCAATAACACTCACACCGCAGTACATTACAGTCTGTCACAATCTAAT
Organism: Bimastos eiseni; assembly: GCA_959347315.1. Taxonomy (NCBI): domain Eukaryota; kingdom Metazoa; phylum Annelida; class Clitellata; order Crassiclitellata; family Lumbricidae; genus Bimastos; species Bimastos eiseni. Next base: position 18,651,495 of record OY365820.1, read on the forward strand.
CAATTTTGCGACTCTTGTGCAGGCACATATGATATATTTGACGTTTTTACTGATCCATTATCGTTCATTATGTCTACTTGGGTTTTTCTCGCTTTGCCTTACCTTACTTTACAGTATATTACATACTAATTCTTTAATGGCGTTTTTACATTGTTATTACTAATTGTTAGCGTTCCTTTTATTTTTATTTTCATATGACGGCTTTCATGGTTTTCATCACGCTCTGACAACGATTGGAGAAGCTTTGGTCAGTTTCAATCGGCCGTGACGACTGCGACAATCATATGCAGTCGTGCATCCATCAACGATTCTGGAAACTTTACCCATAATCATTCTGATGTCGGAATGAACTCTGCGATTCGTTTTCAGGGCTTTTCTGCCATCGTATTATGTCGTTACTTGTCATACGTTCGACTTGGAGACGCCCTTGACTGAGTCACGGAGTTGACCTTGTCTACTACAGTATGCTGTGAAGCTTACACGCTTACTCGACGCCTTATTTCTATGGGATATTCAGTTTCACATCACCCGTCTATCTCTCTTGGCGACAGGCTTCTTACTATTTTACATGAACTTCTTACTTTACAAAATTCAATTGCCTATTTTGTTTCTTATGAATTGATCTCTTTTTCGTGGACATTTGAACATTACTTTACATTGATGCTTACGATAGTTTATTCTAGCGGACCGGGCGTTCTGCCTTTCCAGCGATGGACCGTATATAGCCATGCTAGAGCACTTAGTATATATTTTAATATAGGACTGGAACAGTAACTGTTAGTCTAGCTATTATTACCATGATAAATTTAGCCCCATTATTCAGTGACAGTCATTGATTGACTAGGTTATACTTATCCTCGTAATTCATTGACCAATGGAATTATACAACGTCTTATTAATTAATGTCATATCATCAGTGAAGGGAACTTATGGAACGCTCATCCCATGCGATTGGATGGAGTAGGCTATATAGGGACCCGGCCGCAGCGCAGATCAGGACAGCTGGAGGTTCGCATTCAACTTCTAATTATGTCATGGTTCCAGATCGCTACAGCTAATATATTGCTTAATCATTTCAATAGTCAGTAATTATAGTATCCGTTTTTACCTTACAACTTCTTCATCCGTACGACTACCCCGAACAGCTACTAATGTATAAATCTGACATTCTCAGGTACAATGTATAATTGAGCATTCTCAGTTATAATGCTCTAAGGCATTTCTTACGAACATTGTAATGTTACATGTTAGATAAGATTAATTGTATTGCTCTTGTATAGGTTAGAATTGCTTGCATTAAATCATTATTCGAAGCATTGAACTGAATTACTATAGGACTAGAATGATAACGCTTCGGTTATTGGATTACGGCCAACGGCGAATCAAACGTGACTTCCGGTCAGAGCAAACGAGACTTGAACGCGATTGTGTTTACACACGAAACAATGTTAAATTTGTCTATTTTCATGAAATTCAGTCAATGGCCAGAAAAGTTAACAAGGCTAATAGTTTTGCATATCACTAAACTCAAAGTCCCCATACTGGTTTAAAACAAGTCTTTGTCGATGCTGAGCAATTAGTGTTCATGCAAGCGGCGTAGCTGTTTGCCGCCGATGTTTTTTATGCAAAGCACCATGCACATATAATATTGAAATTAGTCACGGGACCAACATTTTTATTTATCGCTGTCTTCTAGAACAGACGACAGCGATGAATAAACATTTTGCCTCAAGGAGTCATGGGACCCCCTTACTTGAGCGATAATCCGAACTTTCATAGGCAATTAGCTGGGCTTGAATCGAAGAACTTCTCTTGCTTGTGACTAGTTCTTTCCCCACGACGTTTATATGGCGCAACTATATACCTTTACACAAGAAATGCCTTGATACGATTGAGCAAAAATTTAATATTCTTGATTACTTGGAAATTTAATTCCCTTCCGATTTAGTAAACGCTCTTATTCGTGATCTATCACGTGAATAGCTAACCCTCGATCTCTGACAGTTATAGAGAAATTTAGATTGAGTCATAGATCAGAAATTTTTTCTATGTTGTATAACTTTATTTATTGAAAAGAGATATCGCTGTCAAAACGCAACGACTTCCTGATATTACAGAGGTATCGAACAGTCACTCAGTCCTGTGTGATAAACCTATGTTCAAGGCTAGTCCAATATCTATTTGCTGTACTGTTAATTGTTTGTAAGCTACGTTCTCGCTCGTTTTCAAACTCCTTAAAAACGGAGTAATGCGACGATTGCAATCTAGCTTATTATCAGCTTTAAAATAAAAGATTCCTCCAGGTGACGATTATTAAGATTTTATGATGGCTAGGTTTGAAGGCAGATAATTTAGCTGAATGTGCACGTCAAGTGCTTCTGTGGATTAGCTGACGATTTCCAGATCGACGCAAATGTCCACCCTGTGTAGGTGTCTATCCGATATAATCTTCGCCTCAGATTTAGTCATTGGTTACGAAACTTTGGTTTGCATGTGACACAACTCTATCTTCTCCTCTATCGATCCACATACATTATTGTTGCAATACAATACAATACTAATGCTAATAATAATACAACTGTAATTTGAAAATGCCCTTTTTACAATATTAGTTTAGAAGTGCACACATGCCTCGACGGCCCAACTGCAGTTGTGCTGCAGAGGAATTGTGCGCGAAGGACTTGCTCCAGGTCCCTACACGGTCACTTCCTCGGATGAGCATCGAACCTGCACTCTCTGCATTACAAGCCGACCGTTCTAGCCAATCAGCCACCCTGCCACAGTATCGTTCCAGCAAATAATTTAAGACATGATTAGACGAAACTTGCATCTCACACTTGAGATACATGTGTGCATCATTTCCAAATAACGAACTTATTTGCTTAACCTGCGATTCGACTACGGATTAAATTTAACCCTTGAAAGTTTATAGTTGTTTACCTGCATAAGAGTAGACATGAAACAAACTAAACACGAAAATAACTCCAACAATTCGTTTTCTGTGTGCCACCATATCTGTCTTCTACCGATAATATTGCCACAATAGGTTTTTGTGAAGTATAGTATCAAAAAGACTTCCTCAGGATGAGCATTAGCATATGCATACATGCTGTGAAGTCCAGGTCTAACTTCTCGTATTGTGAATCTGTTATGTTAATAACCTTCGCCTTGTTTGCCTTACATGGACAGAATATAGCTACACTTAGGGCTGCACGAGAGAAACGATTATCGTAAGTTAACCCGATGTTTGTCATATGCTCCTCAGTCAGGTGTCATGAATATGCTTGTACAGACTGTATTAGCTCTGGAGTGGTGCTTAAGAAATTTGGGGTTTACGATAAGTCAGCTACTTGACTATCGAGGAAGGTCTGACACAGCTCTATCCTCCGCTTACATAGCTTGGATTCCAATATGTATTTATGTATGTATGTATGTTAGTATGTATGTATATGAACATTTATATAGCGCCCTACAAGAACCTCACGAGGGGGCTTACCGAAGCTACCTAACAGTTCTGAAAGTCAAACGAATACATAAATTAAGATCTGCATTGATTTGCTTAACAGATTCAGTTGCTAATTCTGTTTTGCTTCATTAGTGTGCAGTCCAATCAATGGACAACCTTCCGATTAGGATTTACAAGGAAAAGCAGCTGAACAAAAAGGTGGCTACAGCAGAGTCACAAGTCATTGGAATCGACCGCAGAAGCCGAAAAATATGTTGATCATGTGTGCTCTGATAAAACTAATAATGTCCTAAGTCTGCCACTCTATTAAAAAAGTGATGACTAAATAGTTGCTGAGGTCTGTTTTTGAGAAATGTGCGAATCTCTGAGTTTACGTCACGTATTTCTGTTTGGAAAAATAAAAAAGGCGCTACATTGACATTGACATACATTTGTCACACTGTTATTTCGAGTTCACGCCTAAACATTATTCATTACCTTTTATCGAACATTTATTAGGCGCCCCTTCAAAAATCTTCTCAAAATCTGCTTTAGCCAATGCTCAGCTAGACGGCTTACAGCAAGATCTGACAAGCCAAAACAAGACAATATGCTCCCAACTTCAGCAGTGATTAGATAAGAAAAGAAAACAAGAGAGAATGTCTTGCGTATGAGACGAAGTTCAAGAGGGACGCACTGCCAAGACAGTGAGTTTCCTTCTGATGGATATACGGGCAAAAATCTCGTGGTTTCCTCTTAAACTGATTCAACATTGTTTGCAACATTTAGTAAACATAATTGTTATAATATAACATTGGGACCGTGAGTGGGACCAGATGTGAGCGAGCCAGGTGAGCTACCTGTGCGATAATTTGTATTGGTTAAGATTAGCTAAGATTACTGATTATGATTAATTGCATAATTTTAAAGTGGCAAATTTGAACACGTTCAATCGACTGTAACTACAGAGGTTCCCGTATTGCGAAGCTAATTGCTCCTTGGGATGCCATCCCAATTCAACAGATGAACTGAGCTATAGAGGAGCTAAGCCGATGCCGTCTATTAGGAAGTTTGACGGCTAATTTCCTGCTCGGTTTGATTTACTGTCCAACAGGCTCTTAATACAAGGATCTTATTGTGTATCACCGGAAACGATCTCTAGGCAGGACCATCGAGTTTTATTGATATTGTCTCGTATTTGCATGCCCGAGCTTGTTGAAAGTCGCCTCGCTGAGCCTTGACGAGAGCAGAACGAGGAAGTTTTCGAACTAAGAATCGGATGGTTCAAAGTCGATGAGGGTTCGTGTATGCAATAACCAACAGATTGAAGCACTTCACTGCGATTAGCCATGGTTGTAGATAGGGAGAGTAGTTAGAGATTCATACTGCGGCAGGAATATAATGCCGTAAAATAATTAACCCGTTTTGCCCAATATTCGTTTTACCAACATATGTTTTGATGACACTGACTGACCTCATCACTTAACTTTTCTTTTTATCAACTTTTATGCCAGCCAAACGGTTGATTTGTCGGATAGATCGCAAAAAATTGATGGCTTCAAAGTTTTGAATAGAGTTTTTCTATTGCAAAACACTGCAGAATCAGCTATGTTCGTCGTCTCTTGTTTGCAGAGTTTTAATTTCGGTTCGATGTGTAATTAAGAAGAACCTGATGGGCATTTGACAAGTGCACATATTTCGCAGAGAGCACATACCATTAGCATAATTTACTGTAATAAATTTAGCCGTCGAATTTTTTATACTTAGGGTCATGTTCGTTTTACGAACATTGGTCCATTAGGGTACTGAAGACGGCAAGTCGTCAACGTTGATTTACTCATACATCCTTCTGACCCTGGGTCAGATGCATCGGCCAAATCAGACATATATGCATATGTACACAAACCTGCACACACATACCCACGGTACCACATGCACACATATATCTATACACGCACACCTACACACATGCCTATACAAACACCTACACACAAACTCACACACACACACGCCTACACAAACCCCTACACATACATATATACATTGGTATACACATGTGTGTGTGTGTGTGTGTGTGTGTGTGTGTGGGTTGCTCTGTGTACATAGATGTGAGTGTGTGTAGGTGTTTTCGTAGGTTTGTGTGTAGATGTGTGTGCTTAGGTGTGTGTATATAGGTTTTTGTGCATAGGTGTGTGTGTGTGTGTAATTGGGTGTATTGGTTTGCCAATGGATTTGTGTATGTGTTCGTGTGTGTAAGTGTGTGTGTGAATGTGTAGAGGTGTGTGTAGGTGTGTATGTGTGTGCATGAATAGGTGTGCGAGTGTATGTGTAGGTGTGTATGAGTGGGTAAGTGTGTGTGTTTTGTGTGTGTGTTGTGTGGGTGTGCGTTGTGGCGGTGTATGTGTGTGTGTGTGTGTGTGGAGGGGGGTTGTTTGCGTGAAGCTGAACACATTAGGCTATATTCAAGATGATTTTGAACATGAATTTTCAATTTATACTTCGACTTTGTAATTTCTGACATGTTCAGTATTTCAAATGTTGTCAGTAGCCTACCTATTGGCTCAATGTTCGTAACACGAACATATGCTAATTTGCACAATCTATTTGACATGAGTGAAAAATATTAATATATATGGTCAACAATTCCCACTAAGGCCCAAATGATCAGCACATTTCATATAAAATGTCATTGATAGAGTTGTGGTTCTTAACGGGTTAATTCCTTACATCCAGAGGATCGCTCCAATTCCCTAAATACCGTGATCAGGAAGCATATTAAAACAATGATATGATCTATGCGAGCCATGCACTGATAGCCGTTTCCTATTTGGCATTTACTTGCTCATATCATCCCTAGACCTGCAGATAGAGGCTAACACGGTCTTGCCTTCTGTCGAATTTTTGACAGAGTGCCTTTGAATAAATTATTTTAGGCGGCAATGCGAAAGATATGTGTAATGTAGCCCCAATTGCACTGCAATGAATTGTTCACACTTCAGCTATGATGGTCAAAAGCACAAATGAATTGGTCACCAGATAACAAAACATATTTAGATTAGGTATCTTAGATGTAATTCAGAATACAACAAAACGCTTGCCTTTTAAGAAATATTAACAAAGCCTAAGTAGTCGAAATCGCGTCATAATTATTAAGTGTATATATGAGACAGTAGCACTTGACAGATGAAGGCATGTCTGTCCAAATATCAAGCACATCCTGAAGAAGATCACTCCTCGCTGAAACATATAAACCAACTCCTTCCTGATTTGGTTTCTCTGATAGCCTATGGCTCTAATACGTTTCCAGTCCTACCCACACGCTATTGAGGGCAACACTTCATACATTATGCATGATATATAAACATATATATATAATGCATTCACATATTCATGTTACTATGAAAACGGTTCTGCATCTGCAGCAATCGTAGTCGTAATCTAGAAATTACAGCAGCGCCACAAAAAGTGAAGTCAAATCACATGCACTTATATTTGTAGTCATCAAGACAAACCCGTAGGCCTACACACATACGCGCGCACCCATATACACATCCACCCGCAAACACACACAAACACACACAAACACACACCCACACACACTAAAACTGAGTGACCACTATATTCAAAATGCTGGTGTGATATTACCGAAAAGTACTTTGCCATAAAAGTGGGCAGGTGACCAATTATCGCTAAACACAGACCTTCTCATACACTTACACCATGAGCCAACTCTGCCGTTCAACTTTCTAGAACATTGCGTTAAAATACAGGCTATGACCGATTTCTATACACAGCCATTTCTACATGTACACGAGTCTGAGTAATAACCTACATGCTCTGACTGAGAGTGCCACAAGTGAAAGTAAAAACGTGGTTTTTCGGGACTATCTTTTATTGACTTTTGGTAATATGGTAGATGGCGCAATCGATCCATTTCCTTAAGAGATCATGATGTAAACTTGCCGGAGTGGAGCTCGTCAATGAAGACTCGTTTAAGTGGTCAAACGATATTTAAATTTATTCATGTTTTGCTATTTTTTTTATCAATTATTGTTGAATTATGTCCGTTAAAATTTGATACGTTGCATTGTCATGCAAGCGTCAAATGTGTGCAAACTCTCAGCTCTGTAGATCGACGGGAAAGCCCCGAGATAAGAGTTGAAAGTACTCCGACGAACCGACGATCCGTCTATGACAAACTTCACGCTGCGTCCATGACAAACTTTACGCAAGCCATGTTAAAGAAAGGAGGGTAAAAAGGACAATATTTGTGGATAAAATAATAACATATTATTGCTGCTAAAAACCGATGATTATCATTGGTCTTGTTGTAACTTATTGTAAACTATCGATTCCATCTGGTATTTGTTCTATGCAAATAACTTTGACAATAAATAGTCGCCTGGTCATGAAGTCGTAGAGGCAACATTTTAAATGATCATTCGTTAAGAAGCGACAATCAATTCTGCACAATGACGCGACAGTGACTTTGTGACTGAGTGTCAACCTTCATCGCCAGAGGGTGACGATACATTTCACACAACATTGCCACGTATTACCGGTCACATCGCTAGATGGCGACAATAAATTATTTCAAACAACTTTATAACCATCTTAGTGCGGACTACATTATACTGTTTCAAACTGGTTTCAACAGTCTTAGTACTGTCACTTGTCTTGAAGTCGGGTCACAGAACCTACACCTTTGCTCCCCATGCTCTTTCTCCACCTCCAAAGCCCAGTTACTCAATGATTGAACTAATCTCTCAACGGATGTCGTCCAAACGCTTCTGCCTCAACAATTTAAAAAAAATCATCCCTTCCTTTCACCTCTGATGCTTCAGTCCGCAATCTTGGCGTCTCCTTTGATCCTCACCACTCTTTCTCTAACCACATCTTAAACCTCTCTCGCCAAGACACCCAGGCACCATCACATCACCCCTATCTTGTGTGGCACAGTGTCCGATTGGTTAGAGCGGTCAACCCGTAACGTTTAGTGTGCGCTGAGCGAGCGGGTTCGACCTTCGTCCGAGGAGTTACTGTGTAGGGACCTCGAGCAAGTAATTCGTGCACAATTGCTATGCATCTGCAGTTGGGCCGTCGATGCGTGTGCAGTTCTGAGCAAAACATTTTGAAAGAAGGGCGGTATCAAATATCAGTAATAAATAATAAATAAATCTTAAATACCAGAGCGCATCTATTTCAAAGTCCTATCGCTAACCTACAACTCCCTACAATACTCCCAGTCCAAATATCTTCGCAAACTCATCACCGTCCAAGCAACCCAGTCTACCCGATCTAAGTCTTACTCGATCCCCAGTCACCACTCGCCTGAAGTTCTCCAACTGAGCCATTTCCATCGCCGC